>OU342746.1:402491370-403050040 GCA_910589775.1 Avena eriantha | reverse complement strand
GCCGAACGCGCGGCTATTTAAGCTGGTCGGAATCCTCTCCAGTTGGCGAGGTGGGACTAAACTCCCAGCCGTCCGACCCGTCTGACGTCGTGTGGCATTGGGGACATAATGGGCTGAAAGAGGCCCAGTTCGGTCGTAGGTAGCTTGTCCGGGCAGAAGGCATGGCTGGGCCGAGTTCCTTTTTTTAAACATTTTGTTATTATTTTAATATTACTTGTAAGTTGTAATATAGCTTGTAATAAAGATTCGATAACTGTATGTAAAATAAATGTAATATTTGTATGTACTTAGGTTTTTTACTCTTGTTTTTATATTTTTAAATATTTTGCAGATTCCGACTAGTTTTCATAATTTTTTGATAAAAATTCAGATTTGGATTTGACGAGCTGTGTTTGTCTGAATTCCATGAGGGTTTTACCAATGTTTGAAGGACTGTAGGGGCCACATTATTTATTTGTAGAGTTTTTTCAGATTCAAAACTTGGTGCATGTACAAATTTGAAAATTCAGTTAAACACATCAAATAGGTGGTTTTGGCATGAATTTTAGAAAACTTCAGATTTGGATTTGAGAAGCTATGTTTGTCTAAATTCCATGAGGTTTTCACCATTGTTTGAAAGAATGTAGGGGCCACATTATTCGTTTGTAGAGTTTTTTCAGATTAAAAACTTGGTGCATGTAGAAATTTGAAAATACTAAATCACCTCCAAATCAAATTTGAATTTTGAGCAAGTTAACTTTCAAATTTTGATACCATATTTTTATATGTTGTTAAAATGGAGGTATAGCATGCGGTTTGTACATTGGTAGAACTTTGAAAGAGATCTTGCACATCATAATGCATTATATTTGTTCGACGCGATTTTGACCAAACTTTGGCAGGGCACTAGAAATTCAAAAAAAATAAAAAAAGTAAAACATTGGCCATGTGTCTTACATTGTACCCTAGTTTGCACAAAAATAATAAAGCTTGAGTTTGTTGAATGAAAGTTGAGGTTGCTCTCTCACACTTGGTTTCAAGTGTGAGTCTCATGTGTAAGTACCTAAATTACCTAGGAGATGCCCAACTTCATGGCATACTTTCTCAAAATGGTCTAAGATTTGGCATGTAGGTGTATCTTGTCATAGCACACATTTCATCTTTTGGGTTTTTGGTCCAATTATGATTTCAAATACCATTTTCCATTTTAATAATTGAAATTCAACTACATTTTGTAAAGGTAGTTCAAAAATTTGAATAAAATTTGTATTTCACCAACATAGTATGGTATTTGGGGTCATTTAGTTGGAATGTGACCACTTTGTTCATTGTCAAATGATTGTTTGCTCAAATTTTACCTCAAGTCAAATTTTGGTCAATAGTAGCGGAAACACTTGGTGCTCGACATCGTGGAAAACACGACTAGCGTCTCACGTGTGTCGGTTACGCTCAAAACAGGCCAAATCTGGGCGATACGTTGGACCGAACGGGCAAAACGTGGAAACCGGGAGATATCGTGGAAAACAGCCCGACATCGTGGAAAACACGACTAGCGTCTCGTGTGTGTCGGTTACGCTCAAAACATGCCAAAACTGGGCGATACGTTGGACCGAACGGCCAAAACGTGGAAACCGGGCAAAAATCCATGACTTTGTGGAAACACTTGGTGCTAGCTATATGGGCCCACATTTGTCATCAGGGTCAACTTAAGCCCAATCTTAGTCAAACTGGACCCACAGATGCCATAGGGTCCCACATGCACCGATGCTAGCTATGTGGGCCCACATGTGTCATCAGGGTCAGCTTAAGCCCAATCTTAGTCAAACTGGACCCACAGATGCCATAGGGTCCCACATGCACCAATGTTAGCTAAGTGGACCCACATGTGTCATTAGGGTCAACTTTTGCGGCGATATGAGTCAACATAGAACCCACAGACACCATTGGGCCCACATGCACCAATGCTAGTGTATGTGGACCCACGTGTGTCATCAGGGTCAACTTAAGCCCAATCTTAGTCAAACTGGGTCCACGTGTGTCATCAGGGTCAACTTAAGCCCAATCTTAGTCAAACTGGACCCACATATGCCATAGGGTCCCACATGCACTGCTGCTAGCTATGTGGGCCCACATGTTTCATTAGGGTCAACTTAAGCCCAATCTTAGTCAAACTGGACCCATAGATGCCATAGGGTCCCACATGCATCGCTGCTAGCTATGTGGGCCTGCATGTGTCATCTGGGTCAACTTAAGCCTAATCTTAGTCAAACTGGACCCACAGATGCCATAGGGTCCCACATGCACCGCTGCTAGCTATGTGGGCCCACATGTGTCATCAGGGTCAACTTAAGCCCAATCTTAGTCAAACTGGACCCACATATGCTATTGGGCCCACTTGCACCAATGCTTGTGTATGTGGACCCACGTGAGTCATGGTACATTCTATGTGGAAGCTCATATGCGGGATTGTTATTTTGATGAGAATGAAATGTTTCAAGTTTAAAAAAATTCGTGTCAACTAGTTCACGTAAAATTTATCAGTGTGTAGGTTTTCCATTTTTATGAGATATTTTGAATTAATTATGCACTGTACAAGCTTAGGTCAAACTTGAGTTGAAAGTTGTAGGAAAGCCGTGGGTTCAATTTTTGAAATTAAGTTGTAGCCACGACCAGAGGATTGGTGAAAGCCCCGTGCGTTCAATTGTTGAAAGTTTGCAGTCACGACCGGACCGCACCACACCTACACGCGTCGCATCGTAACAAAACTGATCTCACTGCTGCATCGCAATAACCGCATCGCATGCACCACACCTAAACACGTCGCACCGTAACAAATTAAAACTTACCCCACTGCACCGCAATAACCGCATCACACCACTCCTAAACGCGTCGCATCGTAACAAAACCGACCGCACTACACCGCACTAACCGCATTGCACCGTAACGGGTCGACTACACCGATGTACGGGCCCTCCACCTCGACTCCACCGCCGCCGTAACACCACAATAACCGCAACGCGTCCGCTTCTCGTCTGTTCTTCTTCCTCTCGCGTCTTCCTCCTCCACACGACGGGGAACTCAGCATCCATGGATCCCTATAGAGACATCCTCGATGACGGGAAAACCACGGTTGACATCAAGCCCATCTGTGCCTATGGCACGAAGATTATGGAGGTGGTGTACACCAACGATGTGAACTACTTGAATCACATGCTGGAGAAGTTCGAGCAATTGCTCGAGAAAGAGACTTACAACTTCCTCGGACTCGACCTCGAGTACACAAGGAATAGGCGGGACGAAGCTCCGTCACAAAAGCTCGCCGTCGTCTAGATCGCCCTGAAGGAGACTGTCCTCGTGTTCCACTACTGCAGGTAATATACGTACTAAGGATGGGCATTTCTATTTCAGGCCTCCTTTGATTCAAAGGATTTCCTATGGGTTTGTACAGGATTCAATCCCTATGTTTTTTCCATTAGCACATGTTTGATTCATAAGATTGTACCCTGTACGAACGTTTTCACATCAGGCCTCCTTTGATGCAGGGCTTGTTTGATTCAAAGGAATCTCATATGAATTTTGGAGGATTTTGATCCTTAGAAATTTTTCCTATGTGCATTGTTTAATTCCTATAGGTTTAAGTCCTTGTGGATTTTGTTAGATCAAGTATTATGCATGATCTATGGGCGTTGTATGTGGCCTAATAGCACGGTTTTGCAATTTCCTTGTTCAACATTGTCATCAAATAATTGTACACCATCCAAATTATTGTCATGTCATAGTTTGCATCTATACTGCAGGAGAAGGGAGCCTTGTCCGAAACTGGTTATGTGCATATTTTTATTTTCCATTTGAGATCATGTATAATTAGCCAATGCAAATACATTGCTTACACTCGTTTATTTCAAATACTTAGACATGTTAGTTCAAGTATTATGCATGATCTGTGAGTGTTGTACATGGCCTAATGGTACGGTTATGCAATTACCTTGTTTAACATTATCATCAAATAATTGTACATCATCCAAATTATTTTCATGCCTTAATTTGCATTTATACTGCAGGAGAAGGGAGCCTTGTCCGAAACTGGCAGAGTTCCTTCAGGAAAAGGGGATCACTTTCGCTAGCATGGACATCAGGAGTGATAAAGAGAAGCTTGCACATGAGGATATCACCATTCCAGAACAGTACCACATCGACATCCAAGACATGCTTAAGACCGAAGAACGGTTCCATTGGAATCAGCCGTATGATAGGGAAGGGATGTTATCTCTAGCAGTGATCATCATTGACAGAGATCTCGGGAATTGCAAGGCACTCCCGAAGGATGGCCACGAAGTATGGGAGAACAAGCCACTTTCCGCGATGAACCTAGAGTATGCAGCAAGAGACGGGTATGTTGCCTACGAGCTGTATCGTAGGCTCATTACCGCAAGGGACGAGCTAGACTGGGGGAGTCGCAAGGCTGCAATTAATGCAGCAGAAAAGGCGGCAGCAGCTAAGGCCGAGGCGGCAAAAGCTGCGGCCGAGGTGGGAGCTGCTGCAGACCAGAGTGATGTAGATGACGAGCAGGATGATGCAACGCAGCAGGATGAAAGGGAACAGTCAAGGTCGATCTAGGAAGAGCAGCAGGCGGTCTGGGGAGCGGAAGAGGCGGATGGAGAGGTGGTGCATGTCGCGAAACGCAAACGGGAAGCGGGCGAAGATGACCAGGACGGCGAGCAGAACGACACCACTGGCTGGGGCAACACCACCACCGCTGGCTGGGGCGACACCACCACCACTGCCTGGGGCGACAAAGCCACCGACCCCACCGCCTCCAACGCCACCGGCTGGAATTAATGCACGTTACTAGACTATAGCCATTTATATTCGTGATGTTGTATGTTGTTTATGTAGTACAAATCGTGGTACTTTGTTGTTGTTTACTTTCTAAGTTGAACTACTTTAGTATGCTTGTTTCTTAAAGTACCGTGAGCTAGCAAACATATCTATGTAATGTTATATGTGTGTTCAGTTGTGTTTGTGCACTGGCTATACTAGTTCAAAGGAATATGATTGTCAACAGATATAAACTTGCCTTGATGAAAGTCTAGAATTGTAAACGCAAGCGTTACAAAGTTATTTTAAGCTAGTGTTATTGGACCCACATTTGTCATCGGGATCAACTTTTGCCCAATCTCAGTCAAACTGAAACCACATATGCCATTAGGTCCCACATGCACCATTGCTACTATAAGTGGGCCCACATGTGTCATCGGGGTCAACTTAAGCCCAATCTTAGTCAAATTGGACCCACAGATGCCATAGGGTCCCACATGCACCGCTGCTAGCTATGTGGGCCCACATGTGTCATCAGGGTCAGCTTAAGCCCAATCTTAGTCAAACTGGACCCACATATGCCATAGGGTCCCACATGCGCCAATGTTAGCTAAGTGGACCCACATGTGTCATCAAGGTCAACTTTTGCGGCGATATGAGTCAACATAGAACCCACAGATGCCATTGGGCCCACATGCACCAATGCTAGTGTATGTGGACCCACGTGTGTCATCGGGGTCAACTTAAGCCCAATCTTAGTCAAACTGGACCCACGTGTGTCATCAGGGTCAACGTAAGCCCAATCTTAGTCAAACTGGACCCACAGATGCCATAGGGTCCCACATGCACCGCTGCTAGCTATGTGGGCCCACATGTGTCATCAGGGTCAACTTAAGCCCAATCTTAGTCAAATTGGACCCACATATGCCATAGGGTCCCACATGCACCGCTGCTAGCTATGTGGGCCCACATGTGTCATCAGGGTCAGCTTAAGCTTAATCTTAGTCAAACTGGACCCACATATGCCATAGGGTCCCACATGCACCGCTGCTAGCTATGTGGGCCCACATGTGTCATCAGGGTCAACTTAAGCCCAATCTTAGTCAAACTGGACCCATAGATGCCATAGGGTCCCACATGCACCGCTGCTAGCTATGTGGGCCAACATGTGTCATCAGGGTCAAATTAAGCCCAATCTTAGTCAAATTGGACCCACAGATGCCATAGGGTCCCACATGCACCGCTGCTAGCTATGTGGGCCCACATGTGTCATCAGGGTCAGCTTAAGCCCAATCTTAGTCAAACTGGACCCACAAATGCCATAGGGTCCCACATACACCAATGTTAGCTAAGTGGACCCACATGTGTCATCAGGGTCAACTTTTGTGGCGATATGAGTCAACATAGAACCCACAGATGCCATTGGGCCCACATGCACCAATGCTAGTGTATGTGGACCCACGTGTGTCATCAGGGTCAACTTAAGCACAATTTCAGTCAAACTTTTGTCCAAACTCACTCAAACTATAACCACAGATGCCATCGGTACTCGCATGCACCGATGCTAGTGTAACTGGACCCACATCTATCATCAGGGTCAAATTTTGCCCAAACTCAGCCAAACAGGAACCACATATGCCATTGGGTCCCACATGCACCAATGCTAGTATAAGTGGCTCTGTTTCAAATTTTACTATGTAATATGCACTATGCACTGTCAAACCTGTTATAAGTGAGTTGATCAGAGCATTGATCTGTAAAACTGTCCAATATTTGTAAATTATTGATATATGTACCAATATGTACTGCTCTTTTAAAAAAAATCATTATTTAGCAAACCCGCTAAATGGGCATAGCACGTTATAGCTCCGCTATTGCTTTTGATAGCTTTTAAAATTGGCACCACTAAATCAAATAGCCCGCTATTTTAAACATTGATAAGTGGGTCCCACATGCACCAATGTTAGTATAAGTGGGTCCAACATGCACCAATGTTAGTACAAATAATAGTTTACCTAATTGGGGAAAAAATCTATCCCTGCAGATATCCCAGCCCCTTCTCGTACTTTCCCCAAACTGCTCCTCTCCATCCGCATCTCCGCATCGCTGCCGCATCTCCGCACCGCCGTGGCTGTCCGCATCGCCTCCGTCAAGATCGTACAGCCACCGACGACCGTATTTCTGCAACCCCGCCACCGCGCTTCTACAAAGCCACGCCCCCGCGCATCTCCACAACGCATCCACCGTCTGTAACGACGTGCACGTCCGCACCGACTCTGGCCACACCACCGCGACGCCAGCCCGTCGGCGTTGACCACATCTCCGCAACCTTGCTTCGCGCTGAAGGTGAGCCCAATCATGTTGGATTTACTTGTGCTGCCCACTGAAATCATGTATGCATTGTTTGTCCAGTAGGGTTTTCCACGAGCTATGTGCTGAAGCTAGATTTCCCATGAAAATACACTAGTGTACCTACTGGAATAATTCCTGCACATTACAATCCCATGAATCAAACACTACTGGAAGGAAACATTGCATAAGGTCTGAACTCTACAATGCATGTGTAGGAAAATATATTAGGGCTCGTTTGGCTCCTATGCATTCATTTCATTTGGTTGAAATGAAATGAAATGAAATCCCCATGTCACTTCATTTGGATGGAATTTAAATTCCTTAACGAATTTTTATGTTTGGCTGTCACCTGGAATTATGAAATGAAATGATTTACAGCTTCTGTTTGGCTGCCATTTTAAGCCAATTGTGAAATCAACAACACATTTGGCTTCAAAATTCAATTACATAATGTAAATAAAATATGATATTTTCAAAATAAAAATCAACTACAACATGAATAAAGATCAATGTATCCACAAATACACGTGTCTGCTCATTATATCAACACAGCTTGATCAATGATGTTGTCATTGTTAGCGTTCTCGTCCGCCTTTTCCGCACGGCTTTCAGCTGCATCGTTGTGTGCCTACAAATAAGAGAAACTAGAACATGTTAGAACATGTGCCACTTCTTGAAAATCTTAGCCAAGGGTGAGCAACCGATAACACTTGTGAATAAATGTTTTCCTAATAGGTAGGAATACACTATAGCTATAACTTAGTACATCAGGCATGAAAAAGTAAATCTAATGTACAATACTGACAAGCCAGAGATTCAAAGTGAAGTTTGGTGGTGGTCCATTTTCTTGGTGCACAATAATGCATCATTCTGCCATGACCAAGATGACCAGATCACGTTCATTCTCTCCATCAAACATAACAAGTTTAGCTAGCTACATCTTGATATGAAAAATGGTACTTGTTTGGACACACACATATATAGATGATAAATTAGTTAGGCATGACATGTCTTAAGAAATTGTCGATGCCGGAATTATGGATGGATGTTCATGTGTAGAAAATACCACCTGGCTGTTTTCCTTGTTGCAAGGAAACAACTCGTAGTAAGCAAGGTCCAGAGCATGAATGACAATGAACCAGAAACACATGCCTAGAAAGTACAACCACATGATGCATAGAGGGACAGTTTTGGGGTCGGCTGTACCACATGCAACCATAACATCGAAAATGGAAGAACCTACACTAATTTTCCACCTCTGATGTGCTAAATCGCTGAAGCATTATATTCTGGTGACTAAAACAGAACATAATTACTAGCTATGATCTATTTCTATAAGAAATAGGCCTAAACTTCCTAGACTCCCAAAAAAGATCGGCCATCTAGCTACTATATATGGCAAGAACTAATGTAGTACTTACGATGTTTCTAAAATCCAACACAGCAAAGGTAGTTCTTAGAGAACTTATATCTGACAGAATAGGAGTCTGGAGCTTTCCTATGCTATGACTAGTGCTTGTAGCATTGAAATAACTTGCAAGTATTTGTAGAAACAATATTTGTATTGTTGTGATGAAATACGTTGCTGTGACGCTGTAATACCTATAATGTGTTTCCTACACTTTTACCATTTGTTAATGTGTGCTAAATTTGTATGCGCAGCCCATTCTTTAACATGGCAGGAGCATCTTCGCAGAAGCGTGATCTCGGACCACTCATCGCCCAAAGATGCCGGCTTACTGAGGGTGAGCAAGAGCATCTGCTGGAACTTCAATCGATGATGGGCAAAATTGTCGGGTTGCCATTCGTAACCCGCTTGACCAAGACGAATCTTAAGTTGTACCACATGGTACATTCATATAACTTTCTTTTAATCCTTTTTTGTTGCCATGCGTGTATGCAATTTGTCTATGTGGTTTATGACATCGACTTACTAACTTATATATCTTGTTTTGTATTGATCAGAAATTGCCTAACAAGGTTGTTAATGCTCTACAAATCTGTGAGGGAGGCTCAACTGGAATGTGTCTTCCTAAAGAGGAGATCACCCCCCATCGACTTCAAGATAGAAAAGGATGATCGCCTCTTCTTCGATCCAGATGGGTGGAAGTGTTTCGCACAGAGCACAGATCTAGAAGAGGGACAAGCTGTTCTCATATACTCGAAGAAAGCGCATTCAGAAGGGTGGCGTAACCGAGAGGGTTTCGTCTTCATATTTAGAAGAATAACTGATTTGTCGCCTACGCCGGTGTCCATGCTCAGGGGTGCTAAGGCGATGGCGGGCAGGGGACGTGAAGGACAAACGCGTACGCCGGCAACGCGCGTTGTCAAGAAGAGGCGCCGTCATACGGGAATGGGCAGCGGCAAGGGCAGGGCCACTTCTTTGTCGCCATCACCATCGCCATCACTGTCGCTGTCACCGTCGCCATCGCCGTCACCGTCTCCACCACCCCATCTGCCGTTGTATCCGAACCCCGACTTTATGTTCATTTGCATCCTTCACGAGGACAAGTGGGACAAGCTCTCCCTCTGCCATGCTTTCAAAGATTACATCAGCGGCGACCAGCCCAACACTGTGCGCGTCCGGGAGCGTAACAGCAGGCTGACCTTCGATGTGGAGATGTATTTCGATCATCGAGACGGCCGCTTGTACCTCCACAGGGGCTGGCCCAAGTTCGTCAAGTGCTACACTATTTCGCTAGGCAACATCCTGGCGTTCGACTACTCTGCTGGCAACAGGGAGCTGGTCGTCACAATCTGCGGCGATAGGCTCTCCCGCCGGGAGTACGCCACCAGCAGCGACGATGACAGCGACGATGATGACAGTGGCGGTGACAGGGACACGCAGACCATGCCCGTCAAGGAGGAGGAGATGCCAGAGGGCTAGTACGGACGTCCAGACCGTGTCCTGACCCTATCAGATTTCCATGTCTGCCTCTTCCTAGACTAGGAAGAGGATCTAGGATTAAACTTACCCTAATGCACTCTGTTTAAGTTTTCCTGATACACTATGCTTAAGTCTAATATGTAAGACTAAAAATGATTTTTCTACCCTGTTGCATGTGCATCAGGGTATGACCAAGCAGATCCGCCCTTGTTCCTAGTTGCAAAACTATTTGCTGAGTTTCTGGGTGTAAAGTCTAATGAGATCACCTACCTTTTGGTGGATGTTAGAAAATTTTGCTGGCTACATATCTAATATGTGAAATAATTCTGCTCTTCTGTTTGTTTTTCGAATCAATGAGGTTTACTTGTTTCAGTGATATTGTGCTTCAGCTTTCAAGTTGGAGTTGTGGAATGAAGGAAACTAATGGTGTTGTTTGCTCAGTAATCCAACTATTGTACGTGAACGAACATATTTTGTTTTCCTTTTCATATATAAACAAATGACTTATTCAAATAATTTAATATGGTTCATGGCCAAATAAATTTACAATACAATGAATTAGAGATAATCCCGGCTTGTAAACCATATTACAAATTCCGCGCGGGAGGTCTAAGTAGTGGCAAAACCTAAACCGTTGCATGTGTTAGGATTTATTTAATTACAATATAAAATTAGAGATAATTACCTCCCGTTCCGTTCCCTCTGTTTTTTCCAATCAAATTTACAATGAATGGTTTTCGTTTCCTCCACTTGTGTACCGAAAAATTTCGTTCCCACCTCTTTTGTTTTCCACCCGCCCGCCCATTTTGGCGCTAACAATTTGCCGCCCCACGACACTTTAAAAATGGCGTGCCCCACCTCCCGCATACCCATCCCCTAATTTTGTTCCTTGTTCACCGCCCACCTAGAACCCCATCGCCACTTTCCTCGACCCCAGATCCGTCAAGCAAGGCGTTGGTTGCCGACGGATTTCCCCTCTGCGGCGGGCGACATGTCCGGCAGTCTTCGAAGCGGCACACCACGCCGGAATGTGCTACCACCGACACCGAAGCAAAAGCGTAAACGCCCAGGTCATTTTTCTGCCGCCCTAGGTCTATGCCTCTTTCTAGATCAGTCAAGCATGAGTTCTAGTAGATCAACATGTGTAGATCATTGTTCAAGATGCTACAACTTATGTGCAAGATCTAGGTTTTAGATCATAGACATGGTTCGAGATGCCTAGCACGTGTTGAACATGACACCCTATGATCCGAATCCTTCGACAATGTGCTTGTCTTGGGTTTTAATTTCATAGATCATGGTTCCAGATGCCATGAATGTGTTGAGCATGACACCCTATGATCCGATCTTATAACTATGTGTTAGATTTAGGTTTCTATTCCTACATAATGGTTTAGGTAATAGGGCACAACTTGTTAGATAAACCCTGCTGCTTGGCGTCTTAACTGACGCAACTGAACAACTTGATACCTAATACACTGAACCTGACACTTAACTGAACTTGTTGACAGTAGGGTTTAGACAGTTAACTGAATGACGATACGAGATTTGGAGGCAATAGAATAATGTTTTGTGAGCATGTTAATTTTACAGTATGGATCACATAATTTTTGCTTTAATGATCTTGTCTACTCTGTTTGTACTAATGAGTATGATCATGACTTGCCTTTGCTTGATTGTTTTCAGTTACTCAAGTCAAAACAGCAGACGCATATCAAAATGTTAGGAAACAAGTGATGGAGGAGAACGTGTCTCGTATGTCTGAAGCACTGAAGTAGAAAGCTATTGAACATGGCAAGCCAATGGAGGATTACACGGCGATGGCACGTGAATTTGTGTTTGGTACTGCTAAGAAACCGGTGGCAGTGACAACACGGAAAGAGGCACAGCCGCAGGAGAAGGATATCACCGAGGACCCTAATTATGAACCTGATCCTGCCGACGAGCCCACTGATGATGATGTGTTTGTTCCGGATGAAGAGGACCATGATGTTGTTAAATCTTCCTCTAAGGTGAAGAAATGCAGCATTCTCCTGCCTTCACATGTAGGATATGTATAGATTGCTTTAATATTTATGGCTTGATCTATTAAAATGGAGGTAACGGAAGGTTCTACAAAAGAAAAGAAGCAGAAGCGCTCAAAAACCTTTGTGCCTCCAAATGATGTAACCAGGTCAGCAGCAAATGCAGAGACTCAAGATGATGGTGAAACAGAGACCCCTACCCAGAAAGTAAGGGAATGGGGTACTAATGGAAATGAATCCTCGCCCATGCTAATTCAAACCTCTAGAGGCAGCAACTCACCTGAGGAGAATGTACTTGTCCGCAGCGACGGGAAGGTATTGACAACACGTCTTACAATTTATTCACTCGTTTAGTTGCAAAATTTTCAATTGAAGTCTTGACTCTCGTTTTGTCACTGGTTTCAGTTGCAATTGTAGACACGGGTGCTCTAAAGGAAAAGCGTAATGTACGCAAACCTACTATGGGGCATGGGGTACACGAGTGGTCTAGAAGGAATGGAGGGGCTAAGATGCAGATCAACTTCACTCCTGGCATGAGGAGACCCACTGATCCTGTGCAAGCAGCAAAACTGAGTTCAGAGTGTGGCATTCACATACGCAGCAAGATGCCACTGGCAACCCACTGGAAGCAGTATGGTGATAAGGAATGTCGTCTGAAAGATACTATTCCGGAAACCATTAAGTCTATAACTGTAAGTCCGTTAACCTCTTATTCATTTTCCATATAAAATGTCTCATTGGTGGATGATTTTTTAACAATTCTGTCATTCGATGCTGATATGAATTTGTGTTCCATGTTATCTGCAGGGAAAATTTGCAATGGACAGCAGTGGTGACCTTGGCAAAGACATTTGCACCGACATTTTACAGAAAGGTATTCGCCAACAACGTTGGAGGCTGAAAAAGGTCTATTGGAAAGATATTAAAGATCTAACCCGCGAGCAAGCTTTATTGTTGAAACCAAAAGAGGTAGACAAGGAAAGCTGGGAAGATCTTCTTGATATATGGCATGATGAGCACTACAAGGTACACGATTCCTGTTGTTTCAGCTACATCTATCGCAGACATACTACTATACCGTGGAATACTAAATTCATGCATCTGTACATAGGCAATCTGCGAGAGTAACAAGAAGAACAGAGATGCTGTGATGAAGAAACACACCACTGGCTCAAGAAGCTTTGTTGCACATTACCATGCACTTGTGAGTATTCGAACTCTTCAGATGCAACACCTACTTGTTTTTGTGAACATGCCATACACACTTATAATTCATCGTGTCATAATTCTTGTAGAAATCTCAGAAGACCGAGGACGTCGATACCTCCCCGATTGCTTTCTTTAAAGCAAGGCACACTAACAAGGATGGTATGATGTCCCAGAAATCAGCAGAAGCTTATGTAAGTAAATTATTTTATGTGCTACGCATTTCTCATTAGTTTGTCTAATTATTTGATTTCTTCTAACTCTGGACTTGCTATTTTTTTATCCTATTGTAGACTGAGATGGTGCTTCAGAAAATGGGACCACACCCACAAGATTGGATTCCCAAAACTGATCTGGAGATTGTTGAAGAAGTCCTGAGAGACCAGAACAATTCAAGATCAATTACTTTCCTTTCCAGCATCGGAGTTTCATCTGCTTCCAAGAGGTCTAGCGTCTCAGCTGGGCGCATCCGTGATTTAGAAGAAAAGTTATCAAGTCAGGAGCAAGATTCGTTAAATGCAGCTGAAAGGGTTCAACGCGAGATGGAGGAACGGATGCAAGAGCAGGAAAGGAGATTTGAAGAGATGAGAAAGAAGCAGGATGATGAACTTGAAGCAGTGAAAAAGTCCAGCAAAGCGAATCGTTTGGCATTTGAGAAGAGGCAGAAGGAAATGGATGGCATGCTTAGTAACCTGTTGAGGATGTCGCAGAACTCCCAGTCCCAGTCCCCGTGACTTGGGCCAAAAATCTCTGTGCGCTAATGGGTCGGGTGGGCCGAAACATTGTTTTTTATTCCTTTAGTCATTCGAGTTTGATACAGCAGTTTGAGTCTACCGGAATTTTAAAGTTTGCGTGTGATACAATTCATATTTATAAATTTTCTGCCATTTCAAATATTTTCTTCCTTTTAATTTTGTTTCGTAATTTGCTTGGAATTTCAATTTTTAATCAAATTTGTCCGTGCAAAAAAATTGGTGACGGCGTCACATTCCTCCCGGCCCACAAGGCAGTTCCGAATGGGCCGGCCCAAAAAATGACACGTCATCATCGCGGGCCCCACATGCAGACGCCATGTCATCGTTGACGGCCCCACCTACATGCTGCCACGTCAGCGTCGCTGAACCCACCTGCCAGCTGCCACGTCATCTCCGCGGGCCCCACACGAAGGTGACACGTCATCGCATTGGCCCCACCTGTCAGATGCCACGTCATCGTGGTGGACCCACCTGCCAGCTGCCACATCATCATCGTCGGACCTACCTGCCAGCTGCCATGTCAGCATCATCGGACCCACCTGCCAGCTGCCACGTCAGCATCGTCGGACCCACCTGCCAGCTGCCACGTCATCATCGTCGGACCCACCTGCCAGCTGCCATGTCAGCATCGTCGGACCCACCTGTTAGATGCCACGTCATCATGGTGGGACCCACCTGCCAGCTACCATGTCAGCATTGCAGATCCCACCTGCCAGAATCCTCGTGACGCCATAAATCTTCCGTGACGGCATATTTCGTCAACGAATATGCTAAACGGTGACAGATTTTCTTATTTTAGGTGACGTAGAAGGTCCGTCACGGATAACCTATCTTAGGTGACGCCGTAAGGACCGTCACCGAAGCTCAATCTTGCGTGACGAAAATTTGTATTCCGTCACTATAAAAGAATCTATGATGGAGCTTCCGTGACGACCCTGGTGACGCCACGTTTTCGTCACGAGGGAGTACTTAGTGATGGAAATGGCATTTTCGGTGACGAAAGTGATTTGTCACAAAAACTCTTTTCTCTTGTAGTGTTATCTAGACCATCCAACCTCCTCGTGATTCCCACTAGCCCAAGGTATTCTTCTATGTATTGATCAGTATAGTGCTCTATTGTACAGTGCTTGGCCCCACTTCTGCAGTACTGGTCTTGTACCATCGAGCATTTGTGGCAGAACGGAACATGAAGAATGGCAAATTCTTGTACCGTGCAGAAAATCATGGACTGGCATCAACAACTGTATTAATGCTTCCACCCATTCTTGTCCCCAGCCTCATATCCTTACTGTATCCCCTTAACTCAGAAAAGATGCTGCAAAAAATTCTTTATCAAAAACGAAAATCATGGTAAATAAAAATCACGCACCTCCCACAATTTTTTTTAAAATACTAGCATTTGCAAACACTGGTTCCTTCAAACCAAAGTTCACAAACTCAGGCGTAGGGTGGCAGATAATGTTTAAACTACTAGTACTAAGTTTTTTTGCTTACACTAATAATTCCAATTCACTACCCTGTCTAACACTTAACAGTGCATCAAAGCCCACTAACCTTACATTTTACATTACATCAGCAAAAGGAGAACAATGGTTCTCCTCCTTTTTCTATGGGTGTCGGGCAATACTCGTGTTCGACAAAATGCGTCACCTCTGGGAAACAACCCACCTATCTTGCCCACCATGCCATTGCGTTTCATTCTCCACAAAAAGAGTCCTTCATAGCCTGGGGTAGTCTAGTATTCACAAAACGACACATACACAACCATTGCCAACAATAATTGACATACTCGCGCAGATGCCCTACATTGCATCCACTAGAAGATAAGCTGGATCATAAAGTCTAGGAGATCACTAGTGTTCCCCTTGGGTGTAACAATCTGATATGCCGTGAACTTGCGAATATACTCGATTTGGTTTTGCAACTTAGTTCAAGTCAGCAGTAGAGTTCACAATGTTACTACTTCCCATTAACTGATTCAAACTCAACAGGCTCCATTTTGTTCATACATTGCTTAGCACCGACTGTAGATACATCTCGTTGTACTCTCATATGTAGTGCAGGATATAGAGACCACTCTACTCCTTGGGTCAAAAGAAAGGTAAGACAATTTTTTAGTAGAATGCACATTTTTGTGGACTGGTTGTAAGTACACAAGTACATTATGAACACCTAGTACACCTTTCATGAATGCCTCCGGTGTAGTCAAAGTAACAATCATTTTAACTTCACTTCCTAGTCAATTCTCGTGGATGCACCTGATTAGGTCAAGCAGAACCTTTTTTGCATTAACCTCATTCTTAGAATGCATCACGTCTCGCCCTTCCAAATTTCAGGTTAGATCCATGCCCATCATCTGCTTAAGATCAATGTAAACAAGATATGCTCAACTATCCATGAATTCAAGTGGTATCATCAACTGCATCACACATCAAATAGATATGAATATTGCATTTTATCCCAACAATTTATTGAAAACACATAATGGTAATCAATGTTCCATAGAGTTTTTTCTTACCTTCTTGAAAAATTCAAGCTTGTAGCCAAGATTCGCAAAAGACATCATTGTGTTCATATACTCATAATCAGTCCACCTAGGATTGGCATTCATCAAGTGTTGCTACATAGACGCCAAAGTGAAAAACATAAACAACCTTGTACTAGTAACTACAACTCAGTTATAAGTAAAGCTTTTGAATTTATCGCAAATCTAGGGTCAAAGATGTGGCGCCAAGGCTCTGCAGAAAACTCATAGATTTTGAATTCAAGAAACTTCACCATTCTGTCCACCACACCAAAATCTATTTTTAACTCCCATCCGTTAAGCTGGATACTTGTTGGCCTTAGGTGCACGAACCATTTTCTGCACAAAGAGAAACAATTCAAATTCTCATGCCTATTTCATCACAACACTTTTCTCTATCCAAGTTTTGAATTTATAATTGGGAAGCAAATTGTATACTTCTTACTTGTCTAGCTCCCTTTTACTGGAAATCATCATTACTACAAAATGCAGCACCACGCCTGTCAGTGGTTCTTCGTGACTCCACCCCTAAGTAGCAAGGAAATTCTCACCAAGTTCTTCCTTCACTTGCACAGGGCTCCCTACTCCAAATGCAAAACCTGTCACAGTAATAAATGGCACACCGATGGTAGAGCTTTCACCAACTTCACTGTCAACAACTCAAGCATGTTGACTAAATAATCATTGTACACTCATTTATTCCTTAACCATTTCTCAAATGTACTCACCCATGCATGTTTGAATGGCTTTCCGGAGATCGAAAAGCTACCTTCAAAACTTGCATCAGATGCACTGAAGTTTTCTATCACAATCCTACATGCATGTTCCCACCAAGACTAGAACCTGCACAACACATATCAGTTTAGCATGGTCTTTTTTTCATAAATCAACATGCAATGCACTTCAGGGTTAACACTAGTTTTTTCAAAAAAAATCTAACTATTGTTCAATTTCTCGGACACATTCATATTAGCCTGAACACCATCGCTCAAACTGCCCTCAATCCCTCCACTTTATGTAGCCGAGACGCTACTAGGTGTCATGTTATCACTCACCCCGGCTCTTGCATCAGTCTGAGTACCATCATACTCACCTGTAGAATTATACAGATTTTAGATTACATCAGAAGCAATGCCTGCATTTAGAGTACAATCAAAGTAAAAGCAATTTTCATACACCTAGTCAACCATCTTTTGCACTAAAGCAAAATTCACATAAAATTTTCAACATTTACCTTCCTCCAACACCTCATATGATCTGTTCAACTTTTCTGCAAAACAAACTTTCTTTTCAGCCTCCTAGTATGATTCGCTGCACGTTTTAAGTCCCCTGTGGCACACATAATGCACATATATGTTGGGCATGTACATTGTTCCTAACACCTTCGTCTACCATTTCACAGTTTGACACTCAGTTAACTGCCAAAGAATACGCAAAAAAAATCTTGAATAAATATTGGTCCACCAACCAGCAACAAGGAAGTACTACTTTTTTTTACCTTGGTTAGTTGTAACTGTGTTCCTGCCTTCGGAAACTAGATTTGCTTGTGTGTCGGCACCAGATTATCTGTATATAAAAAACACACAATCAGGACCTTGGCCTCTCAAGGCCAAAACATCACACACAATCCATATGCCACTCTAACATGCAGCGATACCACCTGTATGTTCAAATTGAGCAAGTACTTGATCTACTACAGGTGCCGTTTCTACATTCTCACCGGCTGATGGGCACAAGTGGCTCGCTCTCATGGATGTACCCCCTCCATATATGTTGGTGCCACAAGCATAGAAATAATAATCTCATCATTGATCATGTCTGTAGCACCAGTACCACGAAAAAAGTCAGCAAAACATGAATGGAGCACATTCCGACTATATAAAATATGAGAATTAGTTTTACCTCTGATTAACTGTGTCAACAATTTTACCCGCAAAAAAAAACAGTGTCAACACTGTGATATCTTTTGCACTAAAAGTGATTGTTGTACTATATCAGGTGAATACAACATGTGAGAAGCAACACATACAGTTTACTCTAGCTAGGAGTTTCAGGGTTAATCTTCATTCTCGACTGGTCTGAACAAGTAGGTCCGTCATCAGATTCAGCATTCCTCTTGTCGTTGCTCATGCCACCAGTATGGATGATGCCCAAAGGTTGTCGCTCATCCCCAACCTATCCGCTCTCTACGTTTGAACACCCAACTGCTAATGCTTGGCCAGACCAATGTTTTCTGCCTCGTCCTCTACAATTGCATCTGCCATATCAGCAACGACTCTAACCACCCCTTCCTCCTCAACGTGAACCACCTAACCCAGATCCACAAGGGCCCCATCCGTCGATGAATCTCCGAACTCTAGCTTGAACAAGTGCGACTACATCCGCTGCCCTCAAATTACTACTCTGGCAACACTAATCTACCTAAATCTGCTTTACTAGAGACATATGCAAGATGAACTTACCTTTCTACAGGATCGAGGGGGAAATCCATGGCTCCAGCCACAAGGGGAACGCGGCGGCGCTGCTTCGCCGAGGACGCCGCAGTCGTCCTAACCCCTCTAGGTAATTAGACGCAGGTGGATCAAAAACTGGTACCAACAGTACAAACGGTGGGACATTTTCATGTACTGCCGGCTCACAAAAATCAGCGTCAAAGACGTGGACGGAGGCGGGCACGCTGCACTAATATGTGTACGAACGACGAGCCAGCTATAGAACAGTACTTCATCCTACGCGATATACTTCATTTTCCACGCGACGACTCCCTGTACTAAACCCTGACATAACAGATCCCAATGGTCCAATCGACGACATAGATAATATGACTATCTGGTCCTGCGAGCCAAATCACCACCTCCTTGGCTATTGGGTTTCTATACTTATTACCTACCTCGGCCATGGACATATGAGCATGAAACGGATCAGGCAAATCGTGCATACTGGAATATATGAAAAATATCATGAATATATGGACCAGAAAAATATGCATGCATATATCCATCAAACTAAAGGGATGTGCTACTTTACGCGTGACCAACCCCCGGTCAATTTTGATAACTAATGTAGCTTGGTCGGGACTCGGGAGATGGGGGGGGGGGGGGGGGAGTGCAGAACCGAGCCATAGAAGTGGAGAGGGAAGAGAAAAAAAATGCCAGCACCCACAGTCATCCACGCACCGCCAACACAAGTCTAATCGCCAGCCTGCCCTCTTCAAATCTCTGCCTCCCACTAAAAAAATACCCCCATAACCGGCGGATTTTTGAGGCGGCACAAGTTGGATGCGTGGCGGATGGGCAATAGTGGCAACACTTTGTCGCGGTGGCCGATAATATGCCGTGGTACCCATGATAGCGGCTGATTTTGGTGCCGTGGTACATGGCCAAGGAAGGCGACGGTTTTTTGCGCCCCGCTTAGCCAACAGAGGCATTCCCAAGTTTCGCCGTCTATTTCTAGCGCCATTAATTGTTGATGCCCACTGGAGAATGGTCAATCACTGCCCGCTAACTGGTTATGATTGTGTAGCTGGCAGGTGCGGACCACCACTGTTTGCCGAAGACCGACGTGTGAGCTCTATGAACCAATTCGGCCCACATTATTGACCGCACGTGTTATACATACCGTAAAGCAAATGCTACATCTTACCAACAGCCCACCCTGTTTTGTATATAATACAACGAGTTCTTTGTCCCCACTCTCGCAACTCCTCTTTTCGTACGGCGCTGCACCCACTCTCTCGGCAAGGCAAACCCTAGATCTGAATATAGTCATTTCCAAAAATATCCTAAGATCTCACCAACTCTCATCTCTACTACGCTGTCGGCCCTTCCAAATATGGTGATGCCTCACAAGCACTGGCTCCGCGCTAGAGTCCTCTGAGGCTAGGGTTCTTTCTCAATCTATTTGATGTTGCATCTTGTTCTTTCTCTAATCAATTTGATGTTCCATCTTGTTCTTTCTCTAATCGATTTGAAGTTGGATCATGTTCTTTCTCTAATCGATCTGTTGTTACGTCATGGTCTTCTCTAGTCGATCTGATGTTGCATCTTGTTCTTTCTCTAATTGATCTGTAGTTGCATCATATTCTTTATTTAATCGATTCGCTATCTCTTTCAGATCCACGACAACGCGGTCACCGTAGCTTGTGCGGAGGATTATGGACATACCTCTGTAGACGCCGCCTCCGTAGTCGTTGCCATCCTCGTCGGCATGAAAGCATCCTCGTTCGAGGATGGTGGCCCTATCGATGTGTTTCTT
This sequence comes from Avena eriantha, assembly GCA_910589775.1. NCBI lineage: Eukaryota > Viridiplantae > Streptophyta > Magnoliopsida > Poales > Poaceae > Avena > Avena eriantha. Next base: position 403,029,241 of record OU342746.1, on the reverse strand, counting down.
ACAGTAGGGTGTTAGCAGAATACAAGGGGCTCAAGATTAGATTAGGTAGATTTATCCTTAAGATATGTGGAAAAATTAGTTTAATTGTAGATAGTTTTTAATTCTTTATTTTATTAGTCGGAAGAATTAGTGGGGATAAACCCCTTTTTTAGATTCTCTCTTTAGAAGAGAAGTTGAATACAAGGGTTAGATCCTTGTAATAATTGGTTGCAGCGTAATGTGATGTAATAAATATCCTTTAAATAAAATTGAATTTTCGACTTGAATGCAATTAGCTACCTAAATTAATGACTGTAAACTGCTTACTTTTATTAATGGTACTGTAATTAATTATCTAGATAGGTTATGTTGTACATACCACGACATTCGCAATAATGTAACGTGATACATCCTCTGCCGCGCCACGTTACCGCTAGTACATCGGATCACGTTGTGCCGCGCTCAAAAATCCGCCGTCGTTCGTGAATCACCGACACAGTTATCAGTGATGGATTTTTGTGCCGTGCCAACGCGAGCGCCGCGACTAGTGTTGTGCCTCGACATCGGTAAGCGCTAGCGCCCGAGCTCCGTGTTGCAGTGTCCGTCGGTCCACCGCACCTTTTCCTCGCGACAACCCTCTAAGTCCCCACCTCCTTCTCTAGCACAAGCGACCTAAACCCTAACCCTAGGTCAATGCCATCCACCCCATACCCTCCTACCCTTAAGATTCTTGCTCAATTTGTCGCCTCGATCTTGGCCGTGGTCACTCGGTGTCGCTCACAGCTCGCCTGGTTTTTGTCCACCACAGCCAGCCATGAAGTCGCAACCACAACTAGACTGGCATCAGCCTTGGGGCCTTTGCCAAGGAGGAGGTGGTGGTGGACTAGGTCCTCGGACTCAGCAGGAGGAGAGGAGACAAGGCGCGCCCACATGACCGGAGAGAAAGAAAAAGAGACGAGGGAGAGAAAGGAGATAAGAAGATTGTATTGAGGCCCAAGACATGCGACATGTGAAAGGCTAACCGGTGGTACCGCTTTGTAAACTAAACGGTATTTGTTGCTCTGATCTTTTCTCCACCTCCTTGGCCAAAACGTACACACATACTCCCTCCATTTTATAATATAAAATATTTTAGCTTTGTAAAACCAATGTATCTAGCCTTATTTTAGTGTGTAAGTTCACTATAAATCTACAAATGAAAAGATGTCTAGATTCATTGTTTCACAAAAGATAAACCATGTTATATTTTTGAAACGGAGGAATTATATATTATCTACTGACAATAGCTAGGAATAAAAAAGTAAACACATATTAGCACAGCTAGGTCGATGATCCGCTCCGCCGCCACTATCTTCTGGCATGATCCCACGTCCTCTGCTGATCGTGTTCTTCTTCTCTCCTGTGAACCGGCGTGCCGCTGTTCCGCACCCAGTCCGGATCCCGGCCGTGCGCGTGGACAAGGAACACGCCGGCTCCGAGGAAGGCAGCGGTGCCGCAGCAGACGTTGACCGCCACAGAGGCGACGCGAGATGCCGCCCTCTGGAGGAGCGCCGACGGAGCCGCCATTGGGTCGCCGATCGAGCTCGATCTTCGGGGAGCCGCGCACAGGAATTCTTCGACCGATGGTTCAGTATCGATTCGCGGTCGTGGCCGGGCAGGGGTCGATTTCTGGTATGTCGTCGTGCACGTAGGTAGAGGGCGGGCCCTGGATTTTATCTGGTGGGAGATGAGGTAGTAGTAGTAGGCCAGCAGACCGACTCGGTTACAGCAGCCGTACGGATCCGGGGTGAGTTCATCATGTTTTCAGGCAGAGAAGCCCCCGGACTGTGCGTGGACTTAACTGTTCTCTGTCGTTCATACCGCCCATACTGGCCGGTCTCGCGATGCAACCTAGCTCGAGAATTTGACGCGGCTATCTGGCTGCCGGGCTCACATGTACCCTTTATTTGAATTTGTTTTTTATCAAAATTTAAAATACCAAAAATATTCTAAAAAATATGTGCACGTCAAACTTCAAGTTTTAGGTGCGCGTAAAGTCGTTTCGTGAAAAATAAACATTTTGTGTGACTTGTGCATAAAAGATAAAAATTGATGCTAAAGTAACGTGCTACACAAGACAATTTTTTGTCTTTTTTTTGCACAAACCCACAAAATATATCGGTTTTTTATGAAATGACTTCGCGTGAATCTAAAACATGAAGCTAGCTACATGTGAACATTTTTTTTTTGGAAAATTTTCAATATTTTGAAATATATTATTTTTGTACCGGGTACATTGCACGTGGGTTCAAAAATGGATTTCCACTTTTCTACGTTCTTGCTCCATGCAAGCAAAACGCAAATGCACGTAGCTACTAGTAGTACACTAGCTACTACGACTCAGGCCGTCTCCAGAAATTCAGGGCCACTGTGCAAAACACAAAACGGGCCCTAAACTTTATAAAATTTACACAATAATAATAACTGAAACACGATTTCATTTTATTATATAACTGCAATATGTGTTATTTCGTACAATGCGTATAAATATAAAACATTAATTCTACTAAAAAAGGGTATCACTGAAGCAATAAACTAACATCAAGTTCTACTAAAAAACAACATCAGTCATGTATTTTTTGAAATGAAATCATCAATTATATCTTCATAATTGATCTCCTCCATGATATCATTTTCAAGTGCTATTGTCGCCAATCCATTGAGCCTTTCTTGCGTCAGCAAGTAAGATTTCAACAATTTGAGTTTGGAAAAACTTGTTTCTGCCGATGCAACTGTCACGGGAATGGTTAACAAAATTCTGTATGCAATAGTAGCAACAGGATAGTAGGGGCGCTTCTTCAAGTAGTTTAAAATATCAATAGGGCCCATGGATTTCTCAAGTAAATCCCGAACATAGACTAACTCAACATACAATTCCTCTCCATCAATATCTTTATGCTCTTCAATCTTATTCCCATTAGTATCTTTACGTTCTGGAATCTTAAGTGCATTCTCAAGATCAGCACAAGCAGCCCTCAAACTAGCATCATCCATGGATCGTAGCCTATCTAAAGTAAACAAGAAACCAAATGTTTTTTCGTACCCCTTATATTGTTCAAATATCCTATTAAGTGAAGCTATAGCTTGATCAACAATAGGTATAAAATAGTTGACCCTGAATGATTCCTCTGCAGATCGTAAATCAATAGATTCATCATTTGCACCCTCATCAAATTGTCTTTTTCTTTTGATTTTAGGCTTGGTGCGGAACTCTAGAGGAATGTCCATCTCTATTGCAATTTCTTTTGCGGCTTCCAATGCTTTTGAAAAGCCTGTTTCTCTGTACTTAGTGAAAAAGGAAATCAATCCATGTACAGACTCAATTGCAATATCAATAAGCATATCCTTTGACTGTAGCTACTTGTTGACGATATTAATAGCAGATAATATTTCATACGAGATGATTAATGATGATACAAATTCAAAGTCGCCAAGTTCATGCTCCGCCAATGATTGAGCTTGACTACTTGTTGATGTATCCCTATCACTTTCAGCCACTTGTAACAAAGCCTCCCTTACACTTGAAATTTGAAACCTTATAGCTTTAACACTGTCAACACGACTTTCCCAACAAGTAGATGACAATGACTTGAGAGTCAATCCTGTTATATTATCTTTAAGAATTTGCCACCTCTTAGTGGAATTAGAAAATGTTGTATAGATGCGTTGTACAACTCCAAAAAAAATTGTTGCTTTGCGACAAGAATTTGCCATATCACAGTGTCAAATTGAGACTATGACAACCACAAGCTGAATAAAAGGCTCTTGGATTGATATTCAAAAGTTTCTTTTGTACCCCTTGATACTTTCCTTTCATATTTGACCCATTATCATATCCCTGTCCTCTCACATTGTCGACATCAAGACCAAAATTCTTCAATTCCTCTTGCAGGACATCAAATAATCCCTGCCCAGTGGTGTCATTCACATCCAAAAAACCTAAAAAGGATTCTTGAATGCAAACAGATCCTGAACATGTATCAACATATCATATTATCAAACACATTTGTTCTTGATGGCTTGCATCTGGAGTACAATCAAGTATAGCAGAGAAGTACTTTGCTTCTTTTACCTTTCCAATGATCACAGACCTAATTGCAGTAGCTAGCAATTTTATTAACTCATTCTGGATGGAAGGGCCAAGATAATGATCATGAATTTTATCATTGGTGATGCGGTCAATATGCTCTTTGATAACTGGGTCAAATTCAGCCAACATTTGAACCAGACCTAAGAAATTTCCATTGTTGTCTTGGTAAACCTTGTTATTACTACCATGAAATGCTAGGTTATCCTTCGCAAGAAATTTCACAATCAAAAGAATCCTGAACAAAACTTTTCTCCAATGCTCCCTTTCCTTTTCAAGTTCTCTCTGAGCAACTGTATCAATTGTTTGATTATTTAGCAACCTTAGACGAAATTCATACCATGAAGTCATATTTGTGACATGTTCTCTACTAGTTTCATGCTCTCTAAGTCTCTCGCTAAGATGAGTCCAGTCATTGAAACCTTCATTTGCTAACTGGCCTCTTACACGTCCCTTTTTCAACAGTTTGCAGCAAAAACATAATACTTTATCAAGTTCTTTGCTATATACGAGCTATTTTCTATCACACTTTTCTCCATTTGAGAGATCCCTGTTGTATGATGCTGCAGAAAACCTTCTGGATAATTTATCTTTATGACCATGTTCAATGGATAAGTCTCTTTTAGGACCCTTTTGCACCAAAATATCTATCCTCTTTTTATCAAGCCCATCCCAAGTTCTTGGATCAAATATACTCGGATGAAAATAATTATTGATATCATCAGCAATATTATTATTGTTACCTTCATCACCAATAGTAGGATCATCACTTGCATTGCCAATATTAGGATCACCACTTCCATCATCAATATTAGGATCACCAGTTTCATCAACAATCTGATCCTCGACTAATACTTCATCATCACCATGGCAATCATCAATATTACCGGGTCCCGTTAGATTTTGAGAATTAACTTGAGAATCTTTCACAATAAATCTATCAAGAGCACCCCTTTGAGATTGAGCCGCGACTTCTAGTCTTCTTTTCTTATCACGCTTTGTTGCACCAGATTCATATTTTCTAGTAGACATAATTAATTGATTATCCTGTTTTGTAAAGAAAACAATAAGTAAATTGAATAAATAAAACTCCTACTCCCCCGTCCGGGAATAAGTGACTTGTATTTTTCTAGATTCGGATGAATCTATACACTAAAATATGTCTAGATATATGCGAATCTATACAAATCCAAGTCACTTATTTATGGACGGAGTGAGTACGTGAATTTAAATTGGCAATTGTGCGGTCGCTGAGTATACTACAAAGTACAAACCTTGATCGGTCTTGAATGTTCGAGGTCTTGAGTTGGGGCGTGGGGGCTTGGGGCGTCGGAAGACCAAGACAAGAGTCGATCGATTGATGATTGGGGCAGATGTTTGAAAACCGATCAGCGTGGGCGATTGTGCAAGGAGACAGCGGGCGTGTTCGTCCTGGGCTTATGCAAATCGATCTGTTGATTTCCGTCCCGATCATGATCTGCCTCTTTTTGTAAACGGAGACGTTCAGTTCAGCCAATTAGTATTATACTCGAACTCGGTCACGATCGGTACCTGATCCCGTCCCGGACTCCCGGTCGATCGAAGTGGAAGGAGGTGTGAGTCGTGCCGTAGCTTCCTCCGCCTTGGATCCGGAAAGACGAGCGCCCAAAATGGGCCGAATTCAGGGCCTAGAAAAAGAATCGACGAGCTGTTCCGCGACGTGAACGTGGGGAGTTCGGTCTGGGCCTAAACTTGCACACAATATAGTATGTATATGGGCTATATACGTAAAAACTGGGGACCCTCAGATTTTTTGGAGCCCTGTGTGGTCGTCCAGTCCGCACTGGGCCTTGGACGGGCCTAACCATCGAAAATCCACGCTTTTTTCCATCGGCAATGGTAAAACAACGCTGTTTTGGACTGATCAGTGGCTGGATGGAGCCGCTCCTAAGCAGATCTCGCACCACTATGTTTCTCTCTAGTTGCGTGCAAGAAACTAACTGTCAAGGAGGCCCACACAAACGGACGCTGGATGAAAAGCTTGCAGAGATTGAGCTCCACCACAGAGCAGATTGATCAGTTTGTTAAGTTACTAAGGCCCCGTTTGGAATGTCTTTTTTTACCAAAATCGCCGGATTACACGGACTTCTCCTGCTTAACATCTTCACAAAATAAAAACGACCGGATTAAAAAACAACAATCCAAACGAGGCCTAAGTGGTTTTGTCTGCTCAGCACGACAAGATCAGTTGGAAGCTCACCACAGATGACAAATACGGCGCCAGGTCGCCCTATGAAGCACAGTTCCATGGACGTATTTTGCAACCACACCTGGAACAAGTTGGACTGCTGGGCGTTTAGGAGCAAGAGGTATGCCTCATGTTAACGAGTAAAATTGAGGGAGAATTAAGAGAGACAACAAATGATTCAACTGTGTTTATTCTATTGATGATCTTAGTATATATATATAGAAGGGGAAGACACGCGAGTGAAGAGGCGCGTCCATAAGAGGGGGTGTGCGATAGTCGGTTTCCATATTGCAACCAACGTAGGCAAATTACATGGGAGGATTATCCCTTTAATTAATCTAATATATTAATTAAATCCTAACACTCTCCCTAATCCTTCCATGTCCTTGCGATTGATCATCTTTGGAATCTTCTCCTCTAAAGACCCTATGGGAAAAATATGAGGAGAGTTGTGTACGATATGTTGTTAAAACTCCTTTAAACCTAGTGGGAAAATAAGGAGAAAATGGTGCAACATATAATTGTTGGATATGCTGTTAAAACTCATTCAAACCCAGTGGAAAAATAAGAAGAAAATGATACAACATATTGTTTCTATTACCTCGTTAACTCCATATGAGAAAAACTTTGTCAAAGGGAAAAACCTCATAGAGTTTAGAGAGCAATATATATGCCGTGTATACTTTCCTAAAAAACCCGGTTGGGAAAACAAAAAGTATGACATATGATCTTGTGTTGATATTACCTTATTAAAAACCTTGATGAGAACATGGATAGTAAACTTATAAAGGGAAAAAGAGTGTAATATGATGCTTTGAATAGGAGTAGTCCAGGGTGATACTCTCCCTTATTTTTGCAAATCCTAAAGCCGTCGAATATCAATTCCATGAAAACATTTCTAGAATATTAAAGTTGGTAGAGACTTCGTGAATAGACCAGCGATGTTATTGTCGCATGATTTGACTCCCAAGATGTTTATTCCCCGACTCTTCTGGAGTTCATGAAGAAAACAATTTAGAGGCAATATGCTTAGTGATATTGCTCTCGATGTATCCTATTTGCATCTATGCAACACAAGCAACATTATCTGTGTAGATAATGGTCGATGATTCAAAAGAACCAATACCACATGACTTATGTATGTGGTTTATCATTCTGTAAAGCTACACATGTCAATGTGGCTTTGTATTTCAGAATGATTGGTAGGTGTAGTCATCGAAGTCTATTTCGAAGACATCAACAGAGTGACACTTCTACCATGTAGGTACACATTATAGGGATCACTCAAGTACCCAATATCAGTGTATTCTGATGATATTGGAGTTCATATTTCTCTGAAATTACAAGAACAGGTCAAATAATATGTGGTGCCTTGGACATATCGAAAGATATTATTGATTCCCAACCAACTGTGTTGGTAGGTCCAATGGCACTGGGATATGGAACTTCAAGTCCCAACATCCCTTCTACATCATCCCGTGGTTTGAGGGAATCTTTCTCTACATCTAGAGACTGAATAACCGACATGGGATATGGATATGACTTGTGCATTTTAGGTTTCTCCAATATTTATAATATAGGCAACTTGGTGTACCATAAAACTCGAGTGAGGTAGTCTGACTTGTAGTATCAAGCATTGTTTGGGTTTAACCAAATCTTTCATCTCAAATTTCGGTTTTAGATGATCACGTGCTTCGTCATTGCAGGAGTAATCCTTATGTATAACAAACACACATTGCTAATCATCATTGTAGGAGTAATCCTTGTGTATAAGGAACTCACTACGTCGGTTGTACCAAAATATATCGACAACAATAAGCCATGTAATGACTTATTGATTTTACACAATGCATGTTGCGTTTATGTTTCGATTTGGATAGATATTCCATCGGGAACCATACATGTCCAAATCTAGTGATCCACATGAAATATAGTCACTACATCTATCAACTGCATAGATAGATGATTTTGCACTGTCAATGATATAATTATGAGAATTTTTTTAGGATTCCAATCATGTCCAGAGAGTAGGTCTCGGATCTCTACGGAAATCCAACCTTTTGCTACAAGCCTTGCTTTCTCACCACCTTTTTGTTCTCATTCCATTTATGGAAGAAAAAGTTTTGAATCCCATGTAGGGAATTCATTTGGAATAGCGAGGCTATTTTCTACTTGGATTGCACCCTTCGATTGTTTCAGTCCGAGTGAGTGGTTTACACTCTTCCATGGCCATGGTATTTGGATCTGAATCATTGTGAAGGTTATTGGGAATCATACAAGAGAAATATTTGTCGACTGATGTAGGCTTTTGTTATATGATTCTCTAGAATCGATATAGTTGGAGGAAATCACATTCACCCATGATGACTCTTCATGATTTCCCAATATGTGTGAGTCCGAGTGTTCCGATGTCCCAGCCAGTGCGTGCAAGCTGAAGCTAGAGTGTGGAGGTTTCCCTTCCACTGGATGTATACTACCCATCAGGTGTTTATCAATGCTAGGTTGATTTGCATTACTAATTTAGAGGATTTCTTCGTGATTTCCTTTGTAGCTTGCAGGAAGCTATATCTTGTTGGAAATATGCCCTAGAGACAAATAACAATAAGGATTATTATAATATTTCATAAAGTTTATGATTAAGTTTTTTATCATGCTATAACTGTATTGAAAAAGGAAACGTCAATACACGTGTGATATATAAAGAACCATGGGTTCCCGGTGAAACTCTAGTCACTGGTTCATTGGTGAACAGATGATCAAGGTTTCCTGATCATGTGGCATTTATGCCAGTTGGAAATGGAGTCAACTCATTCTGAGAATGAGATGATGAACCAATACCCAACCTAAACATCGTGACCCGATCATGTCACAAAGTTCAAGTTACGATGATTAGAATAGACCTCGTAGACTATTCGTTAGACCGTGAGACTATATCAATCACTGTCTCCCGAGAGTGCTTAGATAGCATCAAACCTCACTTGATAATACAATGACAATAAAAGTGTGTTCAGGTATTCGAAGGAACCATAGAGGCAATATATTTTAAGAGAAAGATTTGTCCATCCACGTAACGGAAATATACTCGAGCGCCCACTCAGAGAAGTTATATCCAATAGCTACGCAGCGTGTAATTTGATCACAAGGATAACACTTGTCGAAACGAGTCAAGTAGCATTGTTCGGTAACGATATTGAACACGACATGGTGACGTCATTGATCAGATCTCAGGCAATGCAAGTATCGAGATACAAAAGGAATAAGACACGACTGTCCTGGTTCAAACGACGAAAGATCTTCGTGGAATGCATAGGGGTACATGGCCATCCAGGTTCCTATATCGATCATTGGCCCGGGAGTGTCCCGACCATGTCTGGAGTGTTCCCGAACCATGGGGTATCACGCTTAAGGGCTTGATGATGCTTAGAGAGTGTTTATAGGATCGGTAGAATCACCGAAGAATAGAAAGAGAGAAAACCGGAAGGGTTTCGATAAGTCTGGAGGATGTCCGGAGTGGAGGTGGAAGGTGTTCCATAGCCACGGAGATTGAATAATATGTGAATGAATGTTAAATATTGATTTAATCATTTATTCATAATTATTTAATAAAGATAAAATCAATTAAAGGTCAAAAAGGCTTAATGTGCCAATTCCGGAGGGAGAAGGGCCCAAGAGGGAAAGGCAAAAGGAGAAAGAGTCCAAGGGAGTGGCCGGCATCCTAGTGGGCCAGACCCCCACGTGGTGCCCATGGGGGTGGCCGACGGCGCCTCTCCCTCCCCCTCTCCCATGATTAGTCCCACCTCGGAACTTTGAGGGAGGTAGTACCTCCCCCCTATATATAGTGGGGTATTTTGACCAGAAAATACACAACACAATATTCAATAAAGGTTTCCTCACTTTTGAGGAGACCTCCAATTGATATTTCTCTCTCTCTCTCCCGTGATCGTGGTCCCAAGTCGGTCTACGCGAACGAGAGACATATTCACCGCAAAGAGCCATCGCGCTAGAGGATTCGGATCCAAGAGCTCTACTTCCACAACTACTGCTGGATCGGGGAAGCGGGAGTCATCGCCAGGCACCGGATGCATGTAACTCCCTGCGAGGTGTCATATTTGAGGCACTCACGTCGTTGGAGCTGTAGGAGCGCAAGGATTTCATCATGACCTTGAGGTCGGCTTCGGCTTGTCTACATCAACCACGCTCTCCTGAGCGTTGACAACACTTTTCGGTCTTCAAGGGTAAGTTCGCCAAAAGCCTCTCCCGTTACTGCATTACTAATAGATAGGTCTTGGCAGCATCAGGAGTTAAAGGGCGTAGGGTAAAATTTTATTGTTTTCATACGCGAACCCCTACATATCCATGGTTAGAGGCCGTACTACACCCCTCACTTTAGGAAAAAAAGGAGTTGAGTGGTTTTTATTGGTGCCTCCACTCTTTCGGGCACATTTCTAGCTAGATTATAGGATTTTTTTAACACCTTTGAGATCAGTAAATGAATCTGGCAAGTTATTTGCAATGTGTTGCAAATATATGAATTCTGGACGTAAAGTCCAAATTCTTGAATACGTGGATATGAGGTGGAACATGGGGTCCCAATTGATTGCCTGGCATTCTTTGTGGTACATGAAATCTCCCTAATGCCTGGAAATAATCCACCCTTTAATATAAGCAATCAGCATACTAGGCTATGAATGGATCCCCAATGAGGGACTTTCAATGGTATGTGTTGATCCACAGAGATCTATACCCCACATAGATCCTTAGTCTATGGGCCTAATGATGTATGTTGCGGTGGTGAGATCGGTATACGTGAAGCGCTTCCGAACTTACGCAGATGGGAAATGTTCGGAGGATTTCCACGTATCAATTGCACAGGAGGAGTACTGCGATATGCATTTAGTCATTGAGCAGTGTGTAAAACTGCATGACTCCAACGTCTAGTTGGTAATTGCAATTCATTAACAAAGGTCTTGCAATGAGTTTGATCCTCTTAATTATGGATCGAACCAAACCATTTTGAGTATGGACAAATGGGACAGAGTGTTGAACTTCAATCCTCAAGGCCATGCAAGTCATTGAAGCCACGTGAGGAGAATTCTGCTTCGTTATCCATGCGAATTGATAAAATTCAACTTTCAGGATAATGGACATGTAACTTAATTACATCCCACATATCATGGTTTTGTGTGGACATAAGGCACATGTGTGACCATCGTGTAGATGCGTCAGTAAATACCATGAAAATACCTAATATGGTCTACATAATAAATGCTTTCAAGGAACCGCAGTGGTTCAACTTATATTTAAGGTGCTAGGGCCTCAAAATTAGCTTCCATACAGTGGCACACGAGGTGCACACAAAGTCTAGTGAGGGAATTTGAACTTGAGCAAGTTGTGACCAATGGAATTGCTTTATATGAAACATGTTCTACCGGTTGGATGCACGTGTAGTACAATCCAAACGATAGAGAGGGTACTTTTTCAAATACCCGTTGCTCATCTAGCAGATTGCTTCTCATAGAAATCTATATATCGAGTTGAAGAATTTTCAAGATTGAAATCTTTCTCAGATATATAGAGCACATACACTCTTATTTATATCAGAGTTGATACATTATATATGCTCTATTACAACAACACTAATGGACATCAATAAATCAAGCACTAAGGAGATAGCAGGACAAGATAAAGTCTCCAACACGTCGGTTAAGGCATACTTAACTATCATGTTCTCCATTCTCATAGGGATCCTATGACTTCTGGAGTGTTGTGGCGTTGCTAGGTGTTGGAGATATGCCCAAGAGGCAATAATAAAAGTGGTTATTATTATATCTTTGTGTTTATGATGAATGTTTACATCCCATGCTACAATTGTATTATAAGGAAACACTAATACATGTGTGTTTTGTAAACGTAAAAGAGTCCCTAGTAAGCCTCTTGTTGAACTAGCTTGTTGATTAATAGATGATCATGGTTTCCTGATCATGGACATTGGATGTCATTAATAACAAGGTTGTATCATTAGGAGAATGATGTGATGGCCACACACCCGTAGTAAGTGTAGCATAAGATCAAGTCATTAAGTTCGTATTGCTACAAGCTTTCAAATGCATAGTAACCTAATCCTTCGACCATGAGGTTATGTTAATCACCATCACCGGATGGGTACTTTGATGACATCAAACACCGCTTCGTAACTGGATGGTCATAAAGGTGTCATTGGGTATTCTGAAAGTATGTGTTGAAGCGCATGAACCAAGATTGGGATTTGTCCATCCATATGACGGATAGATATGCTCTAGGCCCTCTCGGTGCAATGTCATCTAGTTAGCTTGCAAGAATGTGACTAGGTCACAAGGGATGCCATATCATGGAACGAGTAAAGAGTACTTGTCAGTAACGAGGTAGAACTAGGTATGGAGATACCGACGATCAAACCTCGGATAAGTAGAGTATCGCGTGACAAAGGGAATTGGTTTCGTATGTTAATGGTTCTATCGATCACGAAGTCATCGTTGAGTATGTGGGAGCCGTTATGGATCTCCAGATCCCGCTGATGGTTATTGATCGGAGAGGTGTCTCCATCATGTCTGCATATTCACGAACCGTAGGATGACACACCTAAGGTTCGATGCTGTTTAGGTAGATATGGAATATGCGTTGGAGACTGAATGTTGTTCGGAGTCTCGGATTGGATCTGAGACATCACGAGGAGATCTGGAATTGTCCAGAGAATAAGATTCATATAATGGAGATCATTTTCTAGGTTCGGAAATGTCCCGGAGTGTTTATATGGGGGTTCTAGAAGGTTTCGGAATGTTCCGGAAGGTTCTAGAAATTTCTATGGAGTTTACTTGAAAACGAAGAAAGAAAAAGGGGAAACTTGGGGGTGAAGGAAACTCCCCCCAAGCCCCCCCTTGTGCGCCGGCCCTAGGAGGTGGGCCTAGGGGTGGGAACCCTAGGCCGCACCCCTCCCTCTATATATAGAGGGGTGGAGGCGCCACCCCCCTTGCCCCTCCACTCTTGCCCTAGCCGCCTCTCTCCTCCTCCTTCCTTCTGCTCAGGCTTAGGCGAAGCCCTGCAGAATTCTCTACTCCACCACCACCACCATGCCGTCGTCCTGCTGGGATTCCGTGGAGACTACTACCTCCGCTGCTCGCTGGAACGAGGAGAGGAAGGTCTGCATCTACTCCGCACGTGTGACCGACTACGGAAGCGCTGCCGGAACGTGGCACCGGAAGGATCGTCTACTTGATCTTGAGATCGGCAAGTGATCGTCTACATCAACCACGAGATCCGATCTCGCACAAGGCTTTCGGATCTACAAGGGTTAGTACAGATCTATCTCGTTGCACATGTCTAATAGATTAGATCTTGGCTTTTATCTAAATTAGATCTGAGTTTTGTTCGTTCTTGCGGTAGAATTTTTTTGTTTTCCATGCTACGAACCCATCACTAGGTCCAAGATGAACGTATTGCAAACCAACTCCATTGGTGTCATCTGGATGATGGTTGAAGTTGGTTTCAAACCTTTTCCCTTGAGGTGCTTTCGCGTCTAGGATTGCTGGTAGAGAACAACCAGATGTTTTGGGTCTTGAACTTGTTATTGGGATGTGTGTAGCATCCATATTTGTCGCTAAGCTTAGTTTTGACAAACATTTGCTTTGCGATGCATTTCCCACAGTCCGAGTTTCATATCTTGAGGGCGTGAAACAAAGTAAATGGGGATTTCTCCTCCAAATACTCAGACTTAAGATCTGGGTGAATATTTCTGCTCATCTCTCAACGGCATGACTCCAACCGGAAGGGTAACCAAGAGCAACCTTGATGTCCATGGCCCAGGTAGGGTAGTTGTGGCCATTAAGGTCGAGTAAATCGAATTCTCTTTTTTAGCCATCGGTTACCTTTTGCCTGTCGACCTGGTCGGAGCGGTGAGCGTGCCAATAACGTGTTAGAAGTGAAGTTGAGAGAAAACGAGAGGAATGAAATCCTAACACCTCATGACGACAATTGATGTCTCTGCGACCAACAATTCGAGACAACTGCACATCTTGGTCTGTCTTGCCCTTTCGCCAAGGAGGTTTGGGTCCAATTTCAGTCATCTTATCCGAGAGCATTACTGGTCACCCATCTTCTACCGCAGTGAACAGCTAGTGGACGAAGGCTCGTCGAGGAAAATGGACTGATAAGAAGAAGACTGATATCATTGTTTCCATCTACATCATCTGGCACCTGTGGAAGGAGCGAGGAAGGCGGATTTTCGTGGACAAATCTCTAACCGCCCCAGTTGTGGCAAAACTCATTAGGGCGATGTTGATCTGCTTAAGATGGCGAACATAGAGAGAGAACTATTAGTTGCCGACGGTATTCTGTCGCTGATGCCTCAGTTGTTTTTCTGAGGTTTCTCCCACAATTGTGTTGTTGTGGGTTTTTGCTCCTTTTTTTTTCTCTTTCACACCATTGTATTTACATGAGGTGTTTTTAACTCTTCTATAATGCAAAAGCAGAACGCCTGCTGTTCCCCGTCAAAAAGAATATCCACGCTTGATTTACTCGCCCCTACAATCCTTCATACTCTATGATCTTAAATGCAAGTAATAGTTAGTATGTTAGTTACAGTTATTCAATCATCATGAGGTGTTCTGCTGGTTGCTCCAAAGGATTTCCAGAGTTGGGATAATAGAAGAAGCAGCAAGTTTGCCACATGGAAAAAAATACAATTACTGTGTGAAATGGTGAGAATTCGGCCAGAGGCTGAATCCAAGGGTAAGACGCTGAAGAGTTCAACTCAGGCTGAGGGGAAAGGAAAGTAGCCGATTTGAACAAAGAGATCTCTTTGCTATTTTTTCTCTTGGAAGCAAGGATGACAGGATTAAACAATGAAAATTTTCCTCTGAGATGAAAGAGGGGGTGGGGCATGACGAAAAGATTCACCAAAGAAAGGAGCATTCGTTACGGTGGATGAATCAGAAGATGGCGATGAAGGCACCGTGATGAAGATGGTGCCGGAGATGGTCTTCACAGCAATAGTGTCACTTGATTCGATCATCGGCTAGGCGATTGATTGTGCATTCTTTTAGGGGCATGTTTGATTGCTACTTCTGCTAACGCACATATTTTTATTTGGACGTGATGCAATTAGCGAGTAATTAGTGCTGAATTAGTGTTGTAAGATATTTGCAAACGTCATATTAATATATATATATATATATATATATATATGACATATTCATACTACACCTGGGTGTAGTTACACCCACGTGTGTTTCATGTCATTTATGCAGTATCTATCATACTGGAGACTATATATGAGTATATGAAGTATATAAGAATATTTTGCAGTATATATACCACTTTTTTTGTAGTATGTAATTTTTATTCACATACTCTTTTTGTACGTACAAATATGACGGTATTTTACATATATAGTGCAAACTATGAGTGTATTTGCAATTTTTCACCAAACTTGCTTGGAAGTATCTTAGATATAGTATATGAACATACTCAAACAGATAAAGTATTACAAATACTTCTGTAAGGCAGTATATGAGCCGTGGGTGTAGTTACACCCGGGAGTAAGAAGTATTTTTACTATATATATACATATATATATATACATATACACACATATACATACATATATATATATACACACACACACACATATATATATATATATATATATATATATATATATATGTTGATCTACATGCAATCTATAGGGATTAGCAGTGCAGCAGTCTCTAGAGAAGGAACATATCTCCTTAAATGTGTACCGAAACTGGAAATCATGTGGCACGGAAAAAGGGTTTTCGGGGTTATCCAATCCGTGTTTTCCATATGGGGTTATTTGGAATCTGCTAGAGAGATGCTCTTACACTACCAAAAGTTGGTTGCTTCTAAAAATCTGGTACTCTTTCAAATCTGGTTGATTGCCTTTTGGCATTACTACAACTGAAGTAGGTTCAGAATTACCAACCAAATGTAAATCAATATAAGAAATATCCGATAAACAAGGACTGAAAATTCCAGGCCCTGGAAATAGTAATCCCGAGCAACCGTCAAGAGCTAGTTGCAGCCAATAGCCATGAGATCCCGCTGCTCTACGGGAAGAAGGTAGGACCATAGAAGAGTCCAATACACCGCCACACGTATAACCTGCAAAAAATTGGTTCCAGTTTGCTTGTTAAAGATATGTTATTTCTACACTTCCAAACCGCCATAGAAGACTCACTCCTAACTGGTTGTTGGCTTTTTAGACCGCAATTTGTCTAGCAGCATTCTTCTTGTAGCACCCCAAACAAGGCCAAGGAGCGCGAGCGTTCCGATCATGGCGGCAACGGTGAAGAGATCGTCAAATTTGTCCCTGCAAACCCATAATATCCATCCATCACGTGATTAATAACGCGGTGGTCCAATTAATCAAGAAAAGAAAACAATGCAAGAGAAGGAACTCACAGCTCGGGGTTGGGAGGGATGGGGTTGCGCGAGTAGGCCTCGGGGTCGAACATGCTCCTCGATGCGTCGAAGTTGCCGTAGTGCCTCCTATGCTGCTGCGTGCACGCAGGATCGGTATGTAAAACAGGATCGTGGACAGCAGATTGATTGATTGATTGATTGAACATCGATGGCTTATCTAGTTCCAGGCTGATAGCTAGATTACCACTACTAATATAATACGGATTAGATGTGATTATATGCGTAGTTGCGTACCACCCTGGTGTTGGCGGGGGAGAGGCGAGACGACGCCGGTGCCGTCGCGCGCCGGAGCACGAGTCCCACGGTGGACCGGACCGCCGCCGCCGCCATTGCGGAAACTCGATATCGGTCGCGGATGCAGAGAGGGTTTCGGGAGAGAAACGTACCGTACGGGTGGATCGGTGGAGAATTAATCCTTGGTTCGGTCCTGGCCTTTTTCCAAAGATCGGTGGAGAATCTTTGGTGCGCGCATGCACTAGCGAGGGCCTGTATCGTAAGCGGACCTGGCCTTTATCTATATATCGGGCCGGCGCGTGCGAGCACCCAACTTGATTTCTGCGTGGTAGCGGCACCACTTTTTTTTTTTACAATCTGCTAGGCTTTTATTAATCATATATAGTTAATATTTACAAGAATAAATTTAGAGTAGCGAATGCTAAGCCACAAATGACGACCTACACTATGTAGCGGGGTTGCATATTTTGCCATGTTTGACTTTGCAATTTGCATATTTGTCATTTGGTGCGTCACTGACACGTGGTGGTCATGTGATAAATATGCTAATTTCAGTGAAAACCGTGGCACATATGCAAAAATCCCCTCTATGTAAAAGTGTATGCATGCTAGATTGTGTGCTTTAAAATTTGAAACTCCACGCGCATGCACCAAACTACAATCGTGGATACTTGTAATTCGGGAGCTGACGATCTCTAAAACGATCGAGCCATAGCTTTCCATAAAGGCTTGCTTGATATCTGATATGACTGACTTGCAATCCAAGACGAGGCATTTTAGGTGTCATAGTTGTCGGGATCCCACTGGGGATCCATCCGCTGCTCCGGCGCGAGCTCGAGGTAGAAGTGGTTCGTGATGACTGCCTGCCAGGTGGAACCTTGAGGCACATGAGGGACAGGAACCCCTCCAGCGCTTAGCATCCAGCCGGCGGGCGGCCGGTAGCCCAGCGGGCATGGGTAGTTGGAGGCGCACAGCGCCTCGGCCTCCTCGAGGGTAAGAATGGCCCAGTAGGCATTGTCCATTGTTGTGAGAGCAGAAGGTGTAGGTGTGTGGATTGCCATGGCGCGGTCGGCCTATATATAGATGGAAAGAGCGGGAAAACTTGGCGGGAAGCGGTGGGAAATAGCGGGAAATATCTTTAGTCCCGGTTAGTGGCTACAACCGGGACTAAAATGTTCGTTCAGAGGGAAAGAGCGGGAAAACTTGACGGGAAGCGGTGGGAAATAGCAGGAAATATCTTTAGTCCTGGTTAGTGGCTACAACCGGGACTAAAAGGTCCGTTCAGAGGGAAAGAGCGGGAAAACTTGGTGGGAAGTGGTGGGAAATAGCGGGAAATATCTTTAGTCCCGGTTAGTGGCTACAACCGGCACTAAAAGGTCTGTTCAGAATGAAAGGGCAGGAAAACTTGGTGGGAAGCGGTGGGAAATGGCGGGAAATATCTAAACCTTAAACCCCTTGTAACACCCTCCAATCGGCCCTATGCAAGTTTTAGCGCTTCCCGCCAAACCCGCATAGAAACGATTCAAGGACGCCCACCAGGCACTTTCGTGTGGGTGGAAAACGAAGTAATACCATTACACATTAGTCCACGATGGAACCCACAGAACATATATATACAACAACGACTCCATGAGTCAAGAATACAGATATACTATACAAAGATCCAAATCACCTTGAAAAAACGATAGAGCGTCTGACGACGGACAAGATGCAGATGGGGCTAAGAGCCCTAAAGAATAACCAATGGCGTCCATAACCTTGCCCAGGCCAAGCCGGAAGGGTAACCCTGCTAACGATGTCGATCTCAAACCTGCTAAAACAAAAGGGGTGCCGATAAAGGGCAAAGGAAAAAGAGGAGCGTCAGTACTGAGGCCAGTACACGGCGAGGCTAGAATTCGGCGGCTCTCGCCTACATAGGTATGGTGGACTGAAGCGGCAGCGCAGCATGCACTAAACAACCTATAGAGACTCGATACAACTGTCGGCTATTAGAGAGGGATAAGAAAGACCTATTCGGACCCATCCTGATACTAACACCAAACCTACCCATCCTGGTATTCCCCCTCGAGACCAAACGAGGAAGTCAAACCGAGGAACTCACACAGTTGGCAGTTTTATTCATTCCATTATAGTTGAAGCACTTACTAGTCAGATATAGATAGCATGAGTCATCCTGATAGCATAAGTAGTGGGCAGTTTTAGTTAACTATTCCGTCGTAGTTGGAACATTTACTAGTCAGATACAATTAGCATGTGACATCCCAAACCCAGCAGTTGTTGACACTTTTATTTCATTCCATTGGAGTTGCAATACTTACTAGGCAGGTATAGTAGGACACGATACACACCAGTTCCACCAGTTGTTGGCACTTTTATTATCCATTCCATTGTAGTGAAGCTAATTACTAGTCACATATTAAGTCAAATTTATAGCACTACTTTAGTTATGCTTGTCTATGATCGAGATACTGTGCTCCAAGTCGTCCATAACCGCGAACACGGCTTTCAGAAAGATTTACCCTGCAGGGGTGCACAAATAGCAACACACACACGATCAACCTCGGAAAAACCAAATCAAAACCCAACGAGGCTTTCACGACAAAGCGATCACAGGATTCATAAAACATTTCAGGGGGCCACCCCACTAAGCTACCCGCAACGAAGTTGGCTGGCTCCGGAACGGACCCAGGGTTTGTGTGGACGGCGGTAAACGACTGGGAACCCGAAAGTGTGACTGGGCTTGTCGATACCGCGAAAGCGTGTCACGATCCAAAACAGTACAGGTGCTCCACGCACAATCGTAAATAAAGCAGTAAAGCATGGCATAAGTATAGGATAGTAATAAAGCCTCAAACTAGTTTGTGGCCCTAAGAAATAAGAAATGAATCAAGCTCTGGCTAAGGGGGATTCATAGACTCTCCCGAATGTGGATAGTGCGAATAGTCAAGGAACATGTATCAAGTACTCGGGGCCTACGGGACACAAGTGGACATAAAAACCAAATAGCATATATTGTCCACCGGTGCCTCTTTCATTAGTTATCCCAACAATTTAATAGTTGTAATTAAAGACATGATCATCTCCATCGTAAACATCTGCCAGCATTCCAACAACTGTGGTACTTGACAACATGAGATCGCACCTGAGCAAGCAACTACGACTCGCAAGGCTAGCTATCTACCAAACACAGGTAATAGGAGGTGTCCAAGGCAATATAGAGGCTGCACGGGATATAACTGGTGCACGGAAACTAAAGCATCGCGACACGGATAGCAATAGATCAACAGGAGGAAATAAAGACTATAAATGCAAAATCGGTAGAAGGGGGAGAGATGCTCGCCTGGGAAAACACTGCCGAAGGTTCATATCCGGAGAACTTTTCGATACTCGCATCCACTCATCGGCCTAATCCGCGAAGAAGCAAAGCACTAGAGAAAACACCGGATGCAATATTTAATACTACGACAGAAGATCCGGCATGATTATGATGTGATGCAGATGCGGTGCAATTAGGCAAGATTAAGCAGAACCGGGGTCCCGACAAATAATTATATGGTTCAAGTTATTTATCTACCCTGCAAATTAAATGTTGGCTTAACCGGACAAAACATGGCATCGGTTCGCTACACAAATTTAAATGGAGTCCGGAATAAGACAAAGATATCCCGCATAAACACTCCATATTTAATTATGAGGTGAATCGGCATAATGCCCCCAACCCACAGGCAGGTATGCATGCATGAACATTTTAATATGCGACAGCTGATAATGTCATATTATAAAAATAGGGGCTTAGGGGCACACATCTGGGTTCGGACGATCTTGGGTTTCGGGGGGTTCGGGTCTGGGTCTCAGGGTTCAGGGTTCGACGGGATCGGTCTTCGGAGGTCGTCGCAGGTCTTGGTGTGGCGTCGGCGGCTCATCGGACTCGCCCTGGTCGGGTACCGGGGTCTTCGGATCCGTGTAGGAGATCTTGACGCCTGTGACGAAGAACTCGGGTACGGAAGGAGGTCTTGGCGTTCCGATGGATCGGTCCTCAGGGTCGGAGAACTTGGCGCGCCAGGGTGCGGTCTTCGGATCTTGAAGGTTTCGCCTTCGGATCCGGGAAAGAGGTCTTGCGGTTTCCCGCGAAGGCGATCTTGATGCTCGGTGGCCGCGAAGTAGATCCTGTCGTTCCATGTGGATCTTGTCGATTTCGCCTCGAAGGACTTGGGGTTCCAACTTGTCGCATTCACGCATGGGAGCTTCAGGTCAACTCGTGCAGAGGCAGCAGTGGCGACGCGGTCTTCCATGGCGGCGGCGCACCTGTAGGTTGGGGAGGAGGTGCTCGAGGCGAGGAGCGGCGGACCAGGCGGGCGGCGGCGAGGGGAACGGTCGCGCGGCGACGCTCGTTCGCTGGTGAGGAGCAGCGTGGAAGGGAGAGAAACAGGGGAGGACGAAGAGAACGAGGGGGACGACTGCAGGGGATTGCGGCGGGATGTGCGGGGCACGTGAGGTGGTGAGACTGGGAGGTGGGGCCGGGCGCGATGGCGACAGGAGGTGTGGCCAGGTGGGTTGTGTGGAGAGGAGCGGGAGGGTGCGCGCCGCGAGGAGGAGTTGGGGGTGGTGTGGCGTGCGAGGCAGGTGGTGTGAGGTGGCGAGCGGGGATTGGCTTGGGTGAGGTGGCGATGGAGATCAGGTGGCGGTGAGGTGTGGTCGGCTACGGCAGGTACATGCGGGCTGTGGCGTGTGGGGTGCGTGTGTGTGCTGCGTATGTGGCGGCGGAGGGCTGGGGTAGATAGGGTTTTGGTTTGTCTGGGTATTTTAGACTAGGGTTTGGAGGTGGCCGGCCGGGCTTTCGGGCCTGGCGGGCTGCCTCCTAAAAACAACTTAAAATTTTATTTATTTAAAACGGGGCTTTTGAAATCCGTTTTTAGACGAAACAAATTAATCCGGCCAAGCCCGGGTTTTGTGTTTGAATAAAGATGTGGCTTATTTAGAAAAACAAAATGGGTTTTCTAAAATAGTTTTAGGCAAAACCATGCATGATGATGACGATGATCAAATGCAATGTGGTATGATGACATGAGCATGCGGTCATGATGATGCAATGCACAAAAACACCGTGATTTTCTAGTAGTGGTTTTAGCGGGATGCCACACCCCTAACCCTAAACCCCTAAAATCTAAACCCCCCTAAACCCTAAACCCTAAAGCCTAAACCATAAACAATAAACAATAAACCCGAGTATAATTAACAGAGTAGAGTATATAAATAAATTATATCTTTCAAAATCACTTTTAGTCCCGGTTTGTGTTACAAACCGGGGCTAAAGGGGGTGGTATATAAATACTCACCCCATCCGCCCCGGTTCGAGCACCGAACCGGAGCACCTCTTCTTTCCCAGCGCCCCAGCCGCCGCCGCTCGCGCCCCAGCGCCATCCACCGCTCGACCGCCCGTGCCACCCGCGTACGTGTCGCGACCGCACCGCCCCGGCGACCCGCCGCCGCCTGCACCGCCGCTCGCGTCTCCCTACCCCGCAGGTGAGCTCCCTCCGTCTATATTTAGTTTTTTATAATTTTGTGTTAATTAGTGTAAATTAGGTAGTTAGTATTTTAGGGTTAATTAATTAGTTAGTATTTTAGGGTTATTTTAGGATTTAGGGTTAATTAGGAAGTTAGTATTTTAGGGTTAATTAGTTAGTTAGTATTTTAGGGTTATTTTAGGATTTAGGGGTAGTTCAAAGTTTAGGGTTAATTTAGTTAGTTAGTTATAATTTAGTTGATAAATTTTAGTTAGTTAGTTTATTAGAGATTTTTGTTAGTGTTTAATATAGTTTATTTTAGTTGATACTATTTACTGTCGTCATGTTTAAAGTGTATAGGTTTAATTTAGTGTTTAGGATTATGGCGTGTCCTCATCCTCGTTCACTCGGCGGGAACAACGGAGGACTACTTGGCTCTGTCGCCGGGCTTCCACGGGACTGGGCTCCGTCGGGCTGGCACTGGGAGGTGCTACCAGCCGGGAGGCGTACTTTGGTGAGGAATCCGGGTGTCGTCGTCGACCCGGATCTTCTGTGGTGGCGGTCGAGTGGTCCAGGCGCGGTGCAGAGGGAGCCGGCCCCCGACAAGGTGGTACAGCGTCGTGTCAGGAAGGAGGACCAGCACGTCCGACGTTACATGTACATTTTGGAAGTCAGGGTCTCCGATACTTGGCAGGTTCTTCGGTGATGGTTCCTACTCGTTCGAAGGAGACCCCCCGCGGGGATCGACGTCTTGGTTGAGCTAGATGTGTAATAGGGATCTTTTATTATTGTTGTACTAGCTGGATTATTCGAGATGTATTATTGTTTAAATGGTACTTATATCTTTTCTCATCGCATTATTTAATTGGTACTTTAATGTATAATATGGTATATTAAGCTGAATTACTTTATCTTCCTTTATATATCGTATTAAGAAAAATGTTTTATCTTTTTTCTGTATTAGTTAAGTTATGGACGGTAGAGACGATGAAGAGCGCATGTACAAGATGATAGATGAGAGTACAGGTGGTTACCATCACGATGGAGCAAACAACGATGGAGATGATGATGGATCCCAATACCTCAACTTGGATGAAGCCAACGGTACAAATAACTATGATGAATTCTTTGGCGAGGTATATAAAGCCTCTGCTGATCACGAGCTAGTAGATGCATTAGTTGATTCATATATATATTCTAACGACTATTTCTTCTCTTAGACCTCCGCATCGGGCCAATCTTCTGCAAGGATACGAGGCCCGACCAAAAAGTTGGACGGTGGTGCGCGTTTCACTTTTGATCTCCTTTTTGAGCTGGGCGAACCTTTGGAGCCGACAGAGGCCGCAAGTGCATTTTTATATCAATGTAGAGTGATAGTCAGGGACACCATCCCGATCACCACTCAGAAGTGGATTAAGCCAGAAAAGAAAAGTGATCAAGTTGGAGCATCATTTGTCGATGATAGAGCCAAGAGTGTCTTTAGAATTCGCTCATGAAACACTTCTCTCTACTTGAATTGGACAACCCTCAACTCAATGAGGCATTGAGGTTGATAGTCAGAAAGTGGACCCTTAAGAAGATGGGTGAACTATTTAAGGACTGGAAGAAAAGATTGTACAACAACTTTCACAAGAAGAAGCTAACTCCGCCATTCACTGGCCTGCTGGAGATGCAGCGGGATAACTAGGCCGCATTTGTGGCATACAAAGGCTCAGAAGAAGCTAAGGCAAGGTCGGCAAAGAATCAGAAAAATGCGGCCAAAAATAAATATCACCATACTATGGGGACAGGTGGCTACAAGACGGCCATGCCTAAGTGGGAAAAAACTGAGAAAGCCATGTGTGATAAATGGGTCATTCCATCTACAAATCAGTGGCCCGTGAGGTCGAAAAATTGGTTACTTGGGCATGGGGGATCGTATGACACTGAAACCGGGGAGATTATTGTTACAAAGAGGGCCATTATTAAACCCAAAGATGCACTTGTTAAAGTGATAAAAGAGAGACAAGATGGAAAGTTCGTTCCTGACAGAGAGAACAATGAGCTGACATATGCCCTCGGGAATCCTGAAAAAGTCGGACAAACATGAGGCTTTGGACCATCTGTTCCATGGAAGACTGGGTTTCCCCAGGACATTGACACTTATAGAAGCCAATCTAGAAAAACGAACCAGTTGGAGGCAGCGCGGTTGGAGGCGGTTGAAAAAAGGAACGAGGAATTTCAAGCAATGTTCAAGTTGTAGTAGGAGCATATTAATGAACTTAGAGTACTGGCCTGACAACAAGATCCTGCATTCGACAGTCCGGTGGGCCCATCTCAGCGGAGAGGCAGCGTGGCTTCCACGGAGGTACCAGCTAATAATGTACTACTGATGGAGAATAATGCACCGGTGATAGATGATACGGCCGGTGTAACGAAAGTTCGCTACCCTGTGGATCAAGTCGAGGCAAGGACACCTTGTGAGCTACATGTGATAGTGAATAACATTTCTATGAAGGTGGCACTTGACTTTGCTTTACCTTGTCCACCGGAAGTGACCTACCATGGAAGTCAGATTCCAGCTGGCTATGCTCGTGTTGGTGTGGATGAAATTGAACTGACATGGCGATCACTAGAGCTTGACATCCCTATAGGCGAAGGGGAGAAAACACTCGGAGAAGTGGAGGGTGATGACCCACAAGTATAGGGGGTGTATCGCAGTATTTTCGAGGGAAGTGAAACCCAATTTATTGATTCGATACAAGGGGAGCCAAAGAATATTTATAAGCCTTAACAACTGAGTTGTCAATTCAGCTGCACCTGGAAACAATCTTGCTCACAGCAATTTATCAGTAGCAACAGTTTTGTAGTAGGAACAACAGAGTAGCAGCAGTAGTAAAGTAAAGACAACAGTAACAAAAGCAGTAAACAGTAGGATTCGAGTGCGCTAGGCATAGGGATGGATGGATGGGCGTTGCATGGACAAGACAATTCACATAGCAATCAGAACATAGGGCAATTACTGATAAATAAGATAAAGCATCCAAGTACTGGATAATCATAGGCATGTGTTCCATATATAGTCATACGTGCTCACAATGAGAACTTGCACAACATCTTTTGTCCTGTCAGCCCGTTTGCAGCGGGGCCTCAAGTGAACTACTGGCAATTAAGGTGCTCCTTTTAATAGAGCACCGGAGCAAAGCAATAACACTCCGTGAACACATGTGATCCTCACATCAAAGCCATTCCCTCCGGTTATCCCGATTTCTGTCACTTCGGGGCCATTGGTTCTGGAAAACAACGTGTGTATACAACTTGTAGATAAGACCAAAAACAATACTATCATAATGAAGCAATAACATGTTCTGATCTGAGATCATGGCACTCGGGCCCTAGTGACAAGCATTAAGCACAACAAGTCGCAACAAAGTCATAAAGCACTAATAAAAGATACTAGGCACCATGCCCTAACAATCTGATGCCATTACATGAACGATCTCATCCAATCCCTACCTTCCCCATAGCCTACAGCGGGGTATTACTCACTCATAGATGGGGAAACATGGATGGTCGATGGAGAAGCGATGGTGGCGATGATGGCGACGGTCTCCTCCAATTCCCCGTCCCGGCAGGGTGCCAGAATGGAGTTTCTGGTGCTGTTTCGTGGAATCTGGTGGCGGCGGCGGAGCGGAACTCCTTCTGGAAAAACGTCGAAACCCCCTGAGTTTTTAGGTCAGAAGGCAACTTATAGGAGAGGGAGGCCGAGGGGGTGCCTGGGCTGGCCACACCACCGCCTGGCGCGGCTAGGCTTGGCCCGTGCGGCCAGGTGGTGTGGTGGCCCCCTGGCTCCTCTCTGTCTCGTATTCTGGCTCCAGATGACTTCCGGTAAAATAGGCACTTTGGCTTTTGTCTCGTCCAATTCTGAGAATATTCATTTTCTAACTTTCCTGGAACCAAAAACAGCAGAAAACAGGCAATTGGCACTGTGGCTCTTGTTCATAGGTTAGTCCAAGAAATCATACGAAAAGTACTCCAAAGTGTGGACAAAACACAAGAAATTGGATAAAACCAAGCATGGAACATAAAATATTATAGATACATTTGCAATGTATCAACATCGCCAAGCTTAACTCCTGCTCTTCCTCGAGTAGGTAAGTGATAAAAAGAAAGAATAATTTTTGAGGTGTCATGCACCATCAAAGACTTGATCAAAGTATTTGTAAAACATTCAAAGCTAGGATCATAGTACTTCAATCATAACATGAAAGACAAAGTTCTAGCAATAAGACAAAGAAACTATGATGCAACATGAAAAGGCACAAACAAAAGATTCATGAATAACAATGCTTTGTAAGACGTTTGTTTGTTTCACATAAAGAAAACATAGCATAATAGTATTTAGTTTGTCCCTCATAGAGTAGCAAATATAAATGCATAGGACACCTTCAAAGTTCATAAGAGTGACTAGATACAAATAGTTTAAAACAAGCAATATCAAGGTATGCATTAATCAACAAGTCTTGGGACAATGCACATAGAACTAAGAATGGCCACTATGCTCTCAAGAAAGTGCTCATAGAATGTGTGGAGACTCAACAAGGAAATGAACATGTTTTGAAAAGTTTAAAAGGCTTCCAAATGCTAAAAGTATGATACTCATTAGCTTTGAGCTCTCATTGCCCCTATCATAAGCATATTTAAGTGGTTAAGGTTAAAGTGACACAACTAAGAGGATATGCTTGACAAGTTATAAATCAAAGTCTCATGCCCCTTACTTACGAAGACCGATCCTAATGCTACTCAACTTCAGTCACGAGTAAGCTCTTGTCATTGTAAGTATATACGTATCATAGAGAACCGTCAACGGGTACCCCTTGCACATGATACAGGAGCTATCCCATAATCAAAATGACAAGGCAAGCAGACAATGAGCATCTCAGCGATCTTTTTATTTACTATGTGCATAGATTTTTATTGAGGATGCTTCATAGAATGCTCATTACGGTTATGCTGCAAGTTTCCACCATGGTTAGGCATGGCTTAGGCTAGCGGCCCAGGCGTTTCTCTAACATACATACAAACTCCATGATCTTACAAGTTCCACTTTTATTTCACACCGTTGGGATCCATAAGCAAAAGAACATGATATCAACGAGGTACTAAGTACCAATGAAATGTTGAAAGCGTTCCCCATGAGACATGGTTCTGCTAACTTCAACTTATAAAGCGCAAGCATATATGCAACAAAGAAGGACGCAATGTTTCAGGTTTATTAAATGCAAGAAAATAAAGTGTGCCATCAAGTTCGTGAGAGCTTTACTAACTAATTTTCTCATAACAAGCAAACATTTTATTCGGAAGAAAACAAGGCATAATGAATATGCACGGAAGTAGAAAATGATGCTAATAGGTAGGTATGGTGGACACTTTGGAGATATTTGGTTTAGGGAGTTGGAAACTTGAGTAAAACATACTCAGTGTAAGTGGAGGCTAGCAATAGTAAGTGAGCGACAAACGAGAGAGCAATAATGGCCATAATCATGCAGAGCGACAAAACATCATTGTTCAAAGCATAAAGTGATACTACAAGTTGAAAACTAAAGGATCACAAAGGCTTATAGTGACTTGAGATAGTCATAACATGGTGTGAGCATGCGCCAAGTCAACCCAAATAAAGCATCAAAGGAGAATACCACTATACTATGCTTTAATATGCTAAAACAATGCATGATTCATCCAAGGCACATTAAGCAATCTCAATTGTTTATAACAAGTCATGCTACGACAAAGAATACTAAGCATAAAGCAAAAAACAATATCAAGCATGGCATGACAAAGCATATGCCACAGTCAAAAACGAGCTCTTTTTACCACATGAGCATGAACTTTCCTACTCTTTTCCAAACCAAACCAAACTATTTGCAAACCAATGTATGAAAGAGGGGGTCCAACCAATTTATTCAGAAAACTAAACAAACCAAGCAAACGAAAAACCAAAACAAAAACAAAAAAGAAGACGCTCCAAGAACAACACAACTCTGCATGAAACAATAAAAATGAAGCGTTTAGAAGAAACCTGGGATTTTTATTGATGAAGAGGGGGATGCCTTGGGCATCCCCAAGCTTTGACGCGTGTACTTATTGGATATTTCTTCGGGTGACACGCGTGGCATCCCCAAGCTTGAGCTTTAGTCCATCATTCATCTCATTACTCATTCCTTCCATACACCTGAAATTTTTCCTTCATACAAAACTTCACACAATCTTTATTAGCAACATTAGTGTACTCAAGATAATAGGTCTTAAGGTTCAGTTCTAACACCAAATAAACTTCCATTATAACACTATATACTGTAGCACTTCCCTCAAAAAGCTCAATTCCCCAAAAGAACTAAAAAAGGAACCAACAAGAAGCAAATGCAGAAAATGACAGAAATCTGTCAAAACAGACCAGCAGGTAAAGACGAATTTTTTCGAAGACCTTCTGTTGCTCAAATAAAAAAGTGTTGAACTAACGAAAGTTAGATAACAACCTGGAGCAGAAGCACAAAAATGCACGCCTCAAAAAGATGTTCAAAGATTTTACACGAATTTTTACGGTGAAGCACAGAAATCTGTTTTGGGACAGCAACTTTCCCAACCATTACTTCTCTCTCATTAGAGGTTACTCTTGGCACAAAAAGAAAATAACAAGGATAAGGAGCGGTTATTACTGAAGTAATAACTTCTAATACTCATCTAATTTTTTGGGTTATCTCTCAATAATTACTTTTATTTAACGCCTTTAAGTTAGGCATAAGCAAAAACTAAAATGGATAGAATAGAAGTAAGCGGAGATAATCATGGTGAAAACATTGTTTTGTTCAATGAAATCCTTTTGCTAACAAGGTTGATCAGATCTTGTTACCAAAACAATTCCATATGAGACAAAACTTTGTATTCCACTTATGATTACGTTACCTCAACCTTGATAGCAATGGTCCCAATCATAATAGTTTCAAATTTTTCTCTTGGTATGGGACAATATATTTTTCCAACTTGAATGCCCTCAACATGTTCAATTGAATTCAAACCATAAGTCCTTTCAATCTTCTTGGGGAAATAGACAGTTTGTTCCTTGTCATTAACATTGAAGGTCACCTTCCCTTGATTACAATTAATAACAGCTCCTGCAGTATTTAAGAAAAGGTCTCCCAAGAATAATAGACATATTATCATCTTCAGGCATGATAGTTTGAGAGGATGCTCACATAAGAAAAATGAGTTGAAGTAAAAGAGATCATCAAGAAGCAAATTCAAAACACATTTAAGTCTAACCCACTTCCTATGCATAGGAATCGTGTATGCAAATAAATTCAAAGAACAAAGTGACAGGCATAGGAAGATAAAACAAGAGTAACTTCAAAACTTTCAGCACATAGAGAGGTGTTTCAATGCCATGAAAACTTCTACAACCATATTTTCCTCTCTCATAATAATTTTCAGTAGCCTCATGAATAAACTCAACAATATAACTATCACATAAAGCATGCTTTTCATGATCTACAAGCACTAGAGCTTTATTATAAACATTTTCAAAAGAATCCTCAGGAACATAACATTCATCCTCCTTTAGTAAGCATGGAGGACAATCAAATAATGTAAGGGATAAAGAGTTACTCTCATTAGAAGGTAGGTATGGATAGCTAATCCATTCTTCCTCCTTTTGTTGATCACTCTCCTCCTCTTTTTCATCTAATGAGATTTCAGGTTCATCAATTTCTTCTTCCATAGGATCCCGCAAGGCATTAGTCTCTTCCATTTGTGGAAAGCATCTATTAATATATTCAAGAATATAGTCATTTTCATCCTTGTAATTATCAAAGCAAAATTTAAGTGTACCATAAACCTCATATTTGTAAGGTGAATCATCAATAGTTTCAAGCAAACTAGCAAGTTCAAAAGCACCCTTCCATGCAATAAATACTTCAATTTGTTCCGCATCATAAAAGTCATAAATTCCTTTAGCATAAGAAGATATTGTATCATTATCATTATACTCACATTGAAAAGGGAGGTGTTTATACCTCTTTCTGCAACAAGATTTATCACAGCAATAAGTAACATTACAAGTAGAGGACACGTTTCTTGCAATGGTATACAATTTATCAATTTGTTCCCATAACTGTTTCCCTTTTTGTGACAAGCGGTGTTCCTTATAATAATATTTTTGATCTTCCGTGAACCCACCTTGCCAATAAGATTCAGTTTCAAAGAAACCAACAATTGCCAACAAGCATTATAAAGCAAGACAATAACAGACCAACGAAAATAACAACTAGAGTAGGAACTACTTTTTTTGTATTTTTGATAAAGAAACAAGTAAACGAGGAGAAAATAAACTTAGCTTGAACAATAGTGAATCCAAGTTAACTTGATAAATAAAGCTATGGTCCCTGGCAACGGCGCCAGAAAATAGTCTTGATGACCCACAAGTATAGGGGGTGTATCGTAGTATTTTCGAGGGAAGTGAAACCTAATTTATTGATTTGACACAAGGGGAGCCAAAGAATATTTATAAGCCTTAACAATTGAGTTTTCAATTCAGCTACACCTGGAAACAATCTTGCTCACAACAGTTTATCAGTAGCAACAGTTTTGTAGTAGGAACAACAGAGTAGCAGAAGTAGTAAAGAAAGACAGTAGTAACAAAAGCAGTAAACAGTAGGATTCGAGTGCGGTAGGCATAGGGATGGATGGACGGGCGTTGCATGGACAAGACAATTCACATAGCAATCAGAACATAGGGCAATTGCAGATAAATAAGATAAAGCATCCAAGTACTAGATAATCCTAGGCATGTGTTCCATATATAGTCATACGTGCTCGCAATGAGAACTTGCACAACATCTTTTGTCCTGCCAGCCCGTTTGCAGCGGGGCCTCAAGGGAACTACTGAAAATTAAAGTGCTCCTTTTAATAGAGCACCAGAGCAAAACATTAACACTCCGTGAACACATGTGATCCTCACATCAAAGCCATTCCCTCTTGTTATTCTGATTTCTGTCACTTCGGGGTCATTGGTTCCGGACAACAACGTGTGTATACAACTTGTAGATAAGACCAAAAACAATACTATAATAATGAATCAATAACATGTTCAGATCTGAGATCATGGCACCTGGGCCCTAGTGACAAGCATTAAGCACAACAAGTCGCAACAAAGTCATAAAGCACTAATAAAAGATAGTAGGCACCATGCTCTAACAATCTGATGCCATTACATGAACGTTCTCATCCAATCCCTAACATCTCCATAGCCTACAGCGGGGGATTACTCACTCATAGATGGGGGAAACATGGATAGTCGATGGAGAAGTGATGGTGGCGATGATGGCGATGATCTCCTCCAATTCCCGTCCCGGCAGGGTGCTAGAACGGAGTTTTTGGTGCTGTTTCGTGGAATCTGGTGGTGGTGGCGGAGCGGAACTCCTTCTGGAAAAACGTCGAACCCCCCTGAGTTTTTAGGTTAGAAGGCAACTTATAGGCGAAGAGAGAGGCCGAGGGGGTGCATGGGCTGGCCACACCACCCCCTGGTGCGGCCAGTCCTGGCCCGCGTGGCCAGGTGGTGTGGTGGCCCCCTGGCTCCTCTCCGTCTCGTATTCTGGCTCCAGATGACTTCCGGTAAAATAGGCACTTTGGCTTTTGTCCCGTCCAATTCCGAGAATATTCATTTTCTGACTTTCTTGGAACCAAAAACAGCAGAAAACAGGCAGCTGGCACTGTGGCTCTTGTTAATAGGTTAGTCCAAGAAATCATATGAAAAGTACTCTATAGTGTGGACAAAACACAAGAAAGTGGATAAAACCAAGCATGGAACATCAAAAAATTATAGATACATTTGCAATATATCAGAGGGTGGTATCATTCTTTGGAAAAGCAGCACATCGTGTTTCTAGGCTGGGCGCCAAGGTAATATTCTCCTCCAAGAAGCAATCCATCACCTCCGAGGCCACCATCACCTCCGCGTCCACTGTCTCCACCGAGAAACAATAGCCCACCCCTCCCTAAGAGGGACCACAGTGCGAGTGCATCTCCATCTCCGGCGGCTCCGCCTCCGCCCACTGAATCAAAGGGAAGAAAGCAAAAGAATAGCACCACTACGTCGAGGGATAACCGACGCTGAAAACGAGAAGAGCCCCTCCCAAGAGTACCACAGTCTCCTCCTAAGTTAGCCTATCACCTAACTGATGAGGAAAGCATGATGATCTCCTAAGCCGAAGTGAAGGCCCATTTTGCACCAAAACAACCCGAGCCATAGGTGCAAGTTGATCCAAAAGTGAAGAAGCACTTCAAGGCATTCCTTGCACAACCACCCCAACATGTGTTAAATAGGAAAGATGACTATACACGTTGTCTTACAAAGACACTAAAAGAGAAGTCATCAATCCGTACTGCAAGCGAAAGAAGATCAAAAGAAGTTGCCCAGCTCGGCAAACAGGCAAAACAATCGATCACCCCGCTCGAGCTGTTACCCCAGCCCGCTGAAGGTGCAATAGTTATGGAGAACACTATTAAATTAGCCAAGGAGTGTAACGTGCCCGTCGAACTACTTCCACATGGCGGATATGTCGCCAAGGCACCAATAGCACGGAAATTTGTCTACGGGGAGCCTCTAGTCAGCGATGACGTATTCGATGATCTGCCAACACATATGCAACTTTTGCATATCTGGTACTTGAAAGTCACAGAGGAAGAGCGACAATTTCTCCTATGTAAAGTTCGAGAGGAGTACTTCCATCTAGACATGATCTCTATTGAACTTTCTGAATTATTTCAGTTATTCAGCCTAGACGCCCTCGACAAGTCCCTCCTCAGCTGCTATTGTCTATAAGTAATTAAATCTCTAACTCAGCTCGTTCAATTTATTGCATGTAGTTATCCTCACTATATATCCTTCTGTATGCTACTATATATGCAAAATGAAGATTCAGAAATGTAGAATAAAGTCAATCTACAACATTGGGTTCGTTGACCCAAATAGAGTTAATGGACATACGCTAAAGGAGCACCCCGAGGATACGGAGGATAACTCGCTAATGATTTTAATGGAGCAACATTATAAGACGCAAATACTATTCCTTACCACTACGGATGAGAGTCTTACTATCTTGTACACATTCACTTTTTGTTTACTCGATGTTAAGTGTATATAAACGTGCGCAGCTACCATTGGATTCTTCAAAATATTGACGTTGACCGTGCAAAAGTTAAAATCTCAGACTCGTTAAAGAAGCCGATGAAAGACTACCAAAGCATACTTGATATGCTCCAAAAGTAATTTCAATCATTATTGCACTATATCTGTCTCTTTCATTCATTCTCTGAGATGTCAAGTAATTAATAACTTATTCATTTCTTTTTTGCTGGATAGGGTTTGGAAAAGGTTCACGAAGGAGGTTCAGGGTGATTGGCGTAAAGAGATGACTTTTCGTCCGATCCCGGTAAGTAGTACGAGAGCTAGGTCCTCACATCTCTTCAATTCTAGTCTCCATACAATTACCATGCTTGATTATTATTTGATTGAATTATATTCTCGAACAGTGTGCGACACAGTCACAGGAGACTAATTTATGTGGATATTACGTTATGCGAGTTCATTCGTGGGTGTATGGAGCAGGACATAGACTTTCTTCGAGTACGTAAACAATATATTCATAATTTATTTTATACCATAATTCTTGTTTTACACATTCATAATGATCAACTTTTTTATATATAGTTGGATGTGATGCAAGATAAGCTCCTACCACATAAACGCCTACTAGCAATTCAAGAGGAGTTGTCGGGATTTTTGCTCAGGGACGTCATAAACACAATAGGACAGTACAACGTGGGTAGACCTTAAAGTATCTATGTAATATAATGATCTTCGTGTAAATCAAATAGACGAGCTCTAGTCTCGGTTGACACTCGTATATCAAGTTGTGTGTGTGTATATATATATATATGTAATCGTGAGAGAAATGATATTATATATGCATCAACGTATACAACATGTAGTAGCGTAGAATAATATATATATGAAAACTTGTTTGAAAGGAAAACACAAAATGAAAATAATTGAACACAAAAAAAGAAAAACCCTAAAATCCTAAAACTCCATCTCCTACCGCCGCAGCAGGTTGCCGCAAAATGCTGCAGCGGCAGAACGAATATAGTTCTGGTTCGTGTTACGAACCGGGACTAAAGATCCTCCAGCCCAGTGCACCTAGCGGGGCCACGTAGTAGCGAGGGGCTGTATGGAGACGTTTTCTATCGGGCCGGGCGGTACCGACTCGGCTACGGAGGATTTAGGGTGGATCGTACGTCGGCGCGTGCGACCACCCAACGGGCTTTGGTAGACTGCATGGAAGTAGGTATGTACCACGTGATTTGTATCTATGTACATGACCGACCGCTTCATGTACATCATTTTCTTCACGCAAAACCCAATATCCCCAACAGGAATTACACGTGCCAAAGATAAAGGAAAACAAATATTGAACCACACAGAAAATGAGGAGTACTCGGACGAGGATCTTTACACCGGAGCTCTTTTTCTATTATTTCTTTCTACGTTGTCCCTAAAGCGAAATGAGCGCAAGGAAAGAGCAATAGGCCGGACCATCCTACAAAAACGAAGCGGACAGGCAAGTGAAATCTAATCCATGAAATAATTTGATCCATGGACAGCTGGAAAATTGTAGGTAACGTTAAGTTTACGTCCCTCAAACTCAAATTACTGCCTTAGCTCTCTCTTTTAATTAAATTTGAGGTAGGGGAGGCCCCTTCCGACATTCTAAAAAAAAACTCAAATTACTGCAGTAGGAAATCTCAAACCATGCGAGCTCTTCTTTTTTAGTCAAAGTGATGCATACAAATCATTTACAGATGGAGAACTCCATAGATAAGGTTGTTTTTTTGCATATCTGCTGGCCAAAATTGGAGCTGCAAGTGCTCTTCGTTTGCTCGTCGCGGTGATGACAATGAGGGGGAGCTGCTGGCTTCAGCGTGTTGGTAGATGCGTCTATAACATGGGATTGTCCGCGCTTCTCCTTGGAGGTTCATCACGCGGCCCTTGTCGTCGCTGTTCATGGCCGAAGAGTGGCCCATCTAGCCTCAAGTGTCGGTGACGATTCTCTTAGACCGACCTCTTCAGATTTTCAGCAACCTCCAGGCTATCACGCCACAATAGTGGCCCTCTGGTTTTGCCGCAGTTTGCTCCTATCTTCTCGTCCCAAGTGGTCGTGTCCCCAACGACGAAGAGGTTGACTGCGGTGAATCCTGTAGCGGTGGGACTAGGAGCTGGACTCAGATGAATTTTCTTGTTTTTCTTCTGAGGCCCCTATGCAAAATGTAAGGGATAGTTTGCAATTTCTTATTTTTTTGACCCTTTATGTAAGATGTGCCTCCACCATTTACAATGAAGAGAGAATCTATGTTTTGGCTGACCACAAAGTTTTCTTATCCGTGCTCACTAGAGCCGCGCGATATCCGTCGGACGGACCACGCATGTACATCAACGCAATTTTCGTGCATGCACCCGTGGAGAAAGAGCGCAGGGCCCCATTTTTCTGTAATAGTTTCTTTTCTTCAGTTTGAATTTCTCTAGTAATTTCTTTCCTATATTCTCGATGTAAATATAGCATGTTCCTTTCGAACTGGGATGGAACTTTGCACTAAGTTTAATAATATACATAAATAAACGATACACAATAATTACTTCCCACCGGTCTTATTTTTACATCATGGGCAGTAGGTTTAATATTACACATAAAATAGAAGTACACAACAATTACTTCCAGCGGTGTGTTTTGTACATCCTGCTGCAGTAATTTTAATAATACACAAGAACTAACAATACATACTAATTACTTCCCACCAGTAGGTTTTTTACACCCTAGGGCAGTAAGTTTAATAATACATAGAAAGTAACAATACATAATAATTACTTTCCACACGTGCACATTTTACATCGTGGGGCAGTTCGTTTATAGAAAAAGGAGGCGCTAGATGAAGTTTCCTTGGGATTAGCCGACCACATATGTGCATGTATTTTTACATGATAAAAAATCTTGAATATTGAAATATGGTGTTGGTACCTGAGGATGTCTTGAATGCCACAAGGTTCGAGACGCCTATGAGGTTCTATTAAGTTATGTGTTAGACAGATGGGTTAACACAATCTTTTGTCTGCAATAGGAAACTGCAAAAATGTGCTATTACACCGTAGAGTCTTATTGGGACATACCTTAATATTTTGGTAAGCTTGTATTTGTACACAAAATTCCACACGCATATGCATTGTAAGACATATAAGGATTACAAGTTCACTACAGAACATGTCATTAGATTTTTGTTCTCATGTACTCATGAGGATTTCATTAGTTATCATCAATTGTACGGAGTAAGAGGTACATGACCACATGCAGGCAAATGTGTGGTGGGCACTAACCGATAGATGTAGTAGTGGGTCATTAATTGCATATCTAATTGTGGGTATATGTTTCTTAGTACGGATGTATATTAGTTGTTATCTGGATGCACATTACCTTATATACTACATGTATCTTTTTAGTTAATATATGTAGTTGTTTGGCAGTATATTTCCTCTTTGATCTCGATATCCTCTATATTTTTGTGGGCACAACTTGTGGTGATTTGCGCATCTACTGGTGATTTTTTGTGTTGGCTTGCATGTTGTTTGTAATGACTGGGGTCATCATCAATTGGTTCATTTTAATTTTGTGTATGGGGTCATCATCATACCAATTTTTTTTTTGTAATGAGAGGGTTATATTTAGATCCAATAAGGAAAAAGTTGTACTACTGTCTACCTGGTGTGTTATGTTTGAAGTAACAAATTAGTTTAGATACCTCTTATATACCTTCTTTATGATTCCACCCATTTGGCTATATGATCACGGGATGTTAGTTTTTCGCTTCTACATGTACATTACTTCATATGTGGACGTAATATGATCTTTTGTATGGATTTAGGGCTACTAGTTTTGAGTGTCTAGATGTACTTTAGTTCATGTTGGATGTATGTTAGTTTATATTTGATGTATCTTAGTTCAAATACAGATGGTGCCATCTTTTGATGAATATCATGTTTTAACTTGATTTTCTCCTAGGTGGAAACTGTTTTAGTTCATGCCTAGGTGATAGCTTCTAACTACATGTATGATAACTTCTCTCTATCTATCTTATATACTTTAGCCAGTATTCTCTATCTATAATGTATATTAGCTTGTATTTAGAAGGAAATCCATTTTGGCTCCCGAGTTCATCTACACCTAGAACACGATTGGTGCAGCTCCGGTATTTCAACTTGTATGCGTATTTTTGTCCCATATTTTTGAACAGTGTGCCATGCCCCACTTGCTTGCACAGATTTAATGTAGTTCATCTCACCGGTACATGAAAGGCTAATGAACATGGACCGTCCTATCGTCCGGTACGAGGCATGTACCACACATTAATTTGACAGGCCAAGTTCACAAGTAGGGCTGGACTATCGAGCAGCTTGACTCGTTAAGGCTCACGCTCGTTAAGGCTTGTGTCATTAAACTCGTTAAGGATAACGAGCAAAAAATAAAGCTCCGCTCGGTTCGTTAGATGTTAACGAGTGCTCACGAGTTGCTCATTAAGAAAATGCATGAGCCTCATACAGAGGCATACTGATAATTAAAAATGATAGCTGACAAGGCTCGGTCGGCGTTGTGATCAGTAGATCCAGATCGAGAAGATGGAGATGGGGTATTTGGTGGGGAGACGACGAGACATATGAGAAATATTTTGGATCGATCGGGAGAGACTAGAGTAAGGTTTTTGGTCAGTCGCTCTCACTCCTGGATCGACCGGTCTTCGTAAGTGGGCCAACTATTTGACTTAGATGGGCTGTTAGATTAGACATGTAGCAACATAAGTGGGCCATATCTTGGTTATTACTGAGCTTAACGAGTAACTCACGAACATCGTTAACTTGATCATTTAGCTCGTTAAGGATATCGAGCAAAAACTGCAACTCAACTCGAATCGTTAAGGAAACGAGTGAATTTCGAACGAGCCGAGCAAACGAGTGCTCATTAAACTCGTCGAGTTTTATGTCCAGCCCTATTCGCAGGCATAGCTACTCCGGAAAATGCAACTTTTTAGTCATAACGGATTTCTATGATTATTACTATTATGTTAGTCAAATTCTCCGGCCTGCTATGTGTACCACAAACTAAGATCGATACCCGTATGATGCAAGTAGGCAGCCTGACTCGCAAGTACACACGACACTGCTTCTCTACTGCTGGTTGGTCGCCGACGAGCTGATGTAACCATGGCGTCGTCCGCCACTGCCGCTTGGTCACCTGTACTGCTATCACTCGGTCGTCGCCGCTGCAACCATCGGCTGTTGCTTGGTGGACGACACCGCTGCCACCGCTTGGCCACAAGCGTTGTACACTTATCTTACGAGAAAAGTCGTACGTGAAGAAATTTCACACCACATATTCGCATGCACAGAACTGCCGTTTACTCTTACCCACAACCACAAGACAGAGTATTATAAAATCTAACTGCAGCTCACGAGTTTTCTGTCATACATGTGGCCGAGACACTCCGACGCGGATTAGTAGAATTAAATAATAGTCTGGACCCAATGTACACATCTAATCAATTTGATGGACCAGCGGTGAAAATGGCGTGTCAAGGCTGACGGGAGCAAACGGCGCGGTGCAGAACACCTAGCTTGTGGTGGGTCCATCGTAGTGCTGATTCACTACCTGTCCCACTTTAAATCTATTTTCAACGCGATTGTATCTCCCCCCAAAATCTATTCGCACATATCTCGAAAGAACATCTAATGGTACAACTAGCAGGAGTATCATCAAGGTCCGGGAGCCAAAACTCCATGCCCGTATTTAGATGTATATTAGTATATAGGTGGAAGTATGCTAGCATATCAGTGCTTATATGTTTTAGCTAGTATTGTCTGTCTATAATGTATATTACCTTGTATCTAGATGTACAATAGCATTTTGGTGGAAGTATATTAGTGGATATATGTTTTAGCTAGTATTGCCGATCTGTAATGTATATTATCTTGTATCTAAATGTATATTAGCATATATGAGTTGATTGGACTTTAATTGCAATAGCTCTGTCTTCACTAGAAAGCGTCACTCATGTTGCATTATCAATATAAGTTGTCTGCCTATCTCCGGAGTACCATCCCCTGCAATGTTGTTCAGATGGCTTGTCCTGCAAAGAAATGAATATCAGCATCCAAATGTTCCAGAGGCGTTTCGTTAAGATCAACATCCATATGTCATAGACATGAGAACGTTAAGTAGAGTCAAATAACATGAACTTATGACGAATGCTAGCAACAATGTGCTATTTTACTTGCATAAGTGTTCAAGTTATCTTTCTTACCATTTAACTTTTTTACTTGAATTTCTGCATGCATCCTTAAAGATATAGAAGTGCAACATTTTATTCATCAACCAATCTCCAAGAATGTATCTCTAACGAGAAGTACTTCTTTACTTCATAGATGTACTTATTACTTTATAGTAGTTTTTCCGTGCTTGTAGTACAATCCCCAGTTGATGCTCTTTCTGCACCTTCTTTTGCCACAAAGGTTTAGATAGCATGTTAATGTTTTTTTGCAAATTGTAGTGAAATAACTTCACAAGTTTATTTTCATTACTAGTTTCTTTGTTTCTAGAGAAAGTAAGTTACTTCAAGTCTGCAAATACGATTTACATGTTGATAAAGTTCAGGTGGATCAAGAGTGAAGTCTAATCAAATCTTAGAGTTATAACTTTGTGACCTAGCAACATTTTCTACTCATTTTTCCTCTCTGCCAGTTGTAAGTCTAGTCTCACATGTGTTTTGGATGTAAATCTTCATGGCAAAGTAGGGCATCATGTTCTTCTAACTCCTCGAGGGATGTAGATTCTTGCTGCGGATTTAAACTAGCTATAAGGCCCATGCTGCAGATTTGAACTAGTTGATGTAGCCAGATATAGGCATACATGAACTTTTTCCTGAACAATCAGGTTTGTACTTTTGATTGTTCAAAAAAGTTATCTTTTTCTTGCTAATTAAAACAACTAAGAACACCATTCATATCTGGAATCTAATAGAACACAGGTGATGTAGCTTTTGTCATATACAAGGGCAATCAAGAATTACTGGTAGGGTAGCTTCAGCAGGCTGCATCGATGTAATTTTTAGAGAATTGTCTGCCCAGATTGGTCTATT
This sequence comes from Avena eriantha, assembly GCA_910589775.1. NCBI lineage: Eukaryota > Viridiplantae > Streptophyta > Magnoliopsida > Poales > Poaceae > Avena > Avena eriantha. The sequence continues at coordinate 402,988,428 of OU342746.1, read as the reverse complement.
TTCTTATATGCGTTTCTTCCCTGTGGGTTTGTTCGACGTATTTTTTGTAGGTGTCCCTGTCAGGGAGGAAGGAATGTGTCCACAGGGAGACTGGAATTTTTCCTTTTTATGATGGTCCTAGGTTTTACGTCTTTCGCTTGCTGGAACCGGGCATGCGCTTCCGACGGAGGATCTTGATTGCCTTTTCTGGAAGTTTTGGGATTCCTACTCTTTCCTAAAATATAAAGTCCACCTAGTCGGAGCTGACCACTTCCTAGGGGTAAAAAGTGTCCGACCGCTTTGTAGTCGCGTCCTAGAATGAATCTTGATTTCTGAATGCAGTTAATGTAGGGCCGGTCCTTAGATTTTCAAGGTCCTAAGGCAACATAACACCAAAGTCCCCTCGTTTAAAGTGACAAAGTTTCACTGAGGTTGGAGGGGGGAGGGGCAATGGCCCCTCTATATATTTTAGAAAATTGCTTAGATATATTTTAATTTTTTATGATAATTTGTTTTGTATTACTCAAATTTTAAGCATAATTAGCGTTCTTAAGCATATTAACATTTATATAATCCATACATCTGATAGATCCATATTGTTTGGAATCTCGGGGAAGACATGAGAACTACTTATTTCTATTGATTGAGACTATCACAATTCCTCGTGTTTACAACTATATATATATATATATATATATATATATATATATATATATATATATATATGTGTGTGTGTGTGTGTGTGTGTGTGTGTGTATGTACCTCTAGAATTAATCTCAGAACAAAATTATAGAAGTAACAAATTCATATGCATGTGCAGAAAATGAATAGAATGGTAGACATATTAGGCTCTGAATTAATAAGAGGATGAAATAGTCTCTACAACATGGATGATGGGGACAAGTACTACCATTGGGAACCGAAGGAGAGATACTTGCATAATAATATAGTTATACATGATTGTGTTGTTTGTCTCCACTAATAAATACTCACAACTTTGTAGAGGCACGTGTGGGAAGGTATTGTTATGCACATTTCGAAATGCCACATTAATGGTGGGATCGAAAAATATTCAAAAATGTTGGAGTATTTGCTAGGGAGATGTTGATATTGTTTCCCGCAATCGAAACTAAATGATGTATCTCTATGGGTTTCTTAAATGGAACCTTCGCTTCCCTCTTTTCTATATAAAATTTTATAGTACTTTTTTTGGAAAGAGAAGTTAAAGTAGAGACATAGTAGGCTGCAGCTTGGGACATATATATTTTATAAAAAATTCAACCCTGCTAGGTCTCGAGAGAAGAAGACAAATATAGATACACATACAAATCTTAGACCGGGACCCACACCTCCTTGGGGCCTAGGATGACCGCCCCTCTGCCCCGCCATATGGGCCGTCCCTGATCCTGAACTAGCAAGACTTGGTAGAGTAGAGTCTGAAACAGTGGTGTTGTTAGGCAACTTCCATCGGGAAGTTGGCCAACACATAACCCATGGTTGTACCTCTATCTTTGATTAACAAAGTTATGTTTGCAGGCGAAAGGGAAGAAGCAAATTACAAGTGTGCGGCATGAATATGCACGACTTCCTTGGAAAAAACAACGATGTCGACAACCTATATCGTGTAACTAGATTTTCTCCCTCTCTGTGGCGTCCCTTCTGTATCTCAGCCACCACATGCATCAAGATTGATGGTTTATTTTTGCAGGAAAGACCCTTGACTTGAACAGATCCTTTTCAGAAAGTTCGTCCTGTTTACAACAATGTTTGAGCATGGGGACAGCGTTTTCGGGATTTTCCAAAATTATATTACTAAGTGTTTGTCTAGTACAGTGTATTTTGAGCATCAATTATGAGACACACTAAAAAGTTCTTCATGTTCTTTTGTTAGGATTTGCCCATGAGTTCATAAGGTATTGTGAATTTGTAATTCCAAAAATCCCACTCTGAATTTGAACACAACGAATTTAAATGGATCCATATATACAAAATCCCCATAAATCCATACAAAAATCCATACATAAAATCTTATAATCCTTAAACTTTGGGAGGGAGGTACTATCCTTTAGAGAGGTGAGGTTGTAAAAATGCAAGTGCCGATCTTAGATCGGAACGTATTTCCTCTCTTTTGAAATGTAAGCCTTTCTAGGGAAGGAGGTAGTAGCAATGTAGGCGCTATAGGATGTGCGCTGCAGATTGTGTAGCCACTACTACAACGGAATTTAAGACCAAGCAAATTGAATAACCCTTCGGATGATAGATACTACTAACCAGATATAGCGAGGAACAGAAAACCTATACTACTATTTCGTTGATCACATCAAGCGTTGGTCTTCTCACCGCCCGTGTCTGTAGGTCATCCGTGGCGGCCTAGTAGAGGTATCCGGCCTCCACCAGGAGCGGCAGTCCCCGTCGAGGAGGCTAACGAACAACATCGCTCCGACGAAGGCAGCGAAGCCGAAGTAAGCGTCGGCCTTGTCCCTGCACTCGTCATCGTGTAAATCTAGATCCATCAACCCCTCGTACGTTCGCCATTGATAAGTACGTAGAATTTGTGAGAACAAAAAACCAAGAGACTCACCTCTGTGCCGGGAAGAACTCCGGCGTGTACGACTGCGCGTCGTACCTGCTCCTCCACCCGTATCCGTAGTACGTACGTACCGCCCTGGTGTTGGCGCCGGCGGCGGCAGCGGCGGCAGAGGAGAGGCGAGACGACGATGCCGGTGCTGCCGCGGCACGCCGGAGCGCGAGCCCCAAGGAGGAACGTAGGACTGCCGCTGCCATCGATCGGGTGTGGGTTTGGGAGAGAAGTGGATCGAGAAACAAGCTCTCGTTTTTGGTATCGAGGGGAAGGTTTGGCTTGTTTCTGAGTTTTTGGGTCGATTCTCGTCGTCGTCGCCCGTCCTGCGCGCAGCGGAGGAGATTTATCTGCCGGCTAGCATACGTGGGTGTTTAGCGTATACCTGGGCATTTTCGGGCCGGGCCGGGCCTGACAAAGCCCGCGCAAAACCCAGGCCCAAGCCTGGCCCGGCTGTCGGGCCTGAAACTGGAGCCCGAGCCCGCCCGCCATGCATAGTTTCCTCCAGGCTGTCGGGCCTTGGGCCGGGCCTTTCCCTATTTTGCCCATTCCTTTGGCCCGAGCCCGGCCCGTGAGGGTGGTGGGCCTCATTACTGCAGCCCAGGCCCGGCCCGCGGGCTTGAAAAGCCTGGCCCGACGGGCTTTTTTCGGGCCGGGTTGCCCATGCCCAGATCTGGTTTAGCGTGACCAACTCGGCTACGGTTGTGTCGGTGACCTTCTAAGCTGGCTGGGTCCCATGGCGATTAGGTTTTTACGGTTTTGGGAGGATTTCTTGGTTTTTTCCTTTTTTATATTTTCCCTGTTCGTTTACTTTATTCTTTTTATTCTCTTTGTTACTTTCGAAAATCTGAATATTTTCAAAATCAAACATTTTTCACATCCGAATATCATTCTAATATGAAGGTTTCTCAAACTTTGAACATTTTTCAAGTTTCAACGTTCTAAAATCTTAAAGTTTTAAAAAATATGAATATTTTTAACGAATCTAAAACATTTTTCGAATTAAAACTGAATCTTTTAAAGGATACAAAGGACTGTTCTTAGCCTGCGGTCTTGGCATGCCACGCGCCACATGTAGTTATCCCTAATTAAATTACGTACATGCTCACGGCTCACATAAGTAATTTTTTGTACCACCTTCATACCGGTTTATTATGCTAACACGGTGTTCAAGAAAAGGTTTGATCATAAAATTTGATAATAAAACATGAATTATGTCACAAAAAGTAAACCATTGGATTCATATTTAAAAAACCATTCCAATGATACAGATTTTATGACATATAATTCAAATTTTATTGAACAAATTTGTAGTCAAACATTTTTTTAACGCCGTGTTAGCCTATCGGTATGGAGGGAGTAATTGTCAAGCAAGACGGGGACGATGAGCCTATAAGAATGGCAATGACCATGTTAAGTTTCTCCATCTACCATGTCGTGGGCATGTCCAACGAGGGTTAGTCCCCTCTTCGATGAGGCTAGAATATACCAAAAAAATCATACGCGAACGAGGGTAGTACCCTCTTCAACATTGTTGCGATCAAGACGAGCTACCATTATGCGAGTAGTAATTAACAACTGTGCCATCTAATCCACATATTTCCTACCGGCGCCGGCAGCCAAGTACTTGTGAAAAGGTGCTTGTGAGTTGTGACTCTTCTCTCATTAACATGCCGCCTCACACCACTATTCGTCATTCTTGACATCCATCCTGGCAGGCGCTTGCTGATTCTCTCAATGACTGGTTGTTGTAACTGGTGCGAGATCTTGTTTGTTGATTGTGGCAGCCACATGTAGGAGCATGGCAATTGTGTGACCGAGCATCCGAGCACGTTACCAATTTCAGTAGCTTCGTTAGTCGTCAGGTTTATTGGGACAAAAGTACTCTTCTGATAGTTTTTTAGCCCCGTAAAATTAGCAAAGTTGTTCAGTAGTAGTTGTCAATAGATGTAATAATGTTTAAGAAAAACAAACTCTTGATCGAGAGTGCTGCGAGCACCCAGGGAATGTTGACTAGACCCTAATGTCGACCACTTGAATTGCAAAAAAGACCTTGCTATAATATCTACAGACACTCTAAATCCACGTTCTAGACCCGTGAAGAAAAATCCCACCGACCTAGGCATGAGGAATAGTGTCAGAAATATAATATATTGCATAGCCCATTTCATCGGTTCTCGGACTATTAGGATTGTTAGCTAGTGCATAAATTTAATAGCCACCTCACATGCAAATTATGAGAGATAGATAGAAAAGAGAAATATGTTGAAGTGTATTGAAAAAACCTGTATTCTCGCCAAAACCCGTATTCGTGTTTCAATTTGATGAAATAATGTTACACAAAAACAAAATCTTGATCACGTGTGCCCAGGGGATGTTGACTAGATCCTAACGTCGACCATTTGAGTTGCAAAAAAGACATGGCTTCATATACTAATTCTTTTCTGCAAAAAGGAAACTAAATAAGTTTCAGTCAAAGATGAAAGAGCATGCCATATGCATGGCCATGCAGATCAAAACCCTCCTTATGCTTTTCTTTTTTCAGAAATCCGCATGAATAAAGCTAGCTCTCTGGAGCGGTCAGTCAAGCTCCGAACATCCCGCGCTCGCACATCTCGATAACTTGACCACTCCACTGTTCACTCGCACTCCACACCCTGGACTAGTTCTTGTCCTGACTTCTACCAGATTCACACAACCGCATCACGCGTGCCCCGACGAGCCGCCCGCCGCCGCCGCCATTGCAACGTAGCTAGCGAGCGACCGCCATGGGCGTGCATCCAGAGAACATCGTGGGCAGGGTGTCTAATCTGCTGTCTGTCTGCACCCGGCGCGTCTCTCGCGCCACCCGCCGCCTCTTCCGCCACCGCCAACAATACGGCGTCAGCGCCCCTTCGCTCAGGCGGACGCGGCCCGTCGGCACCGACGGCTTCTTCACGCGGCCGCGGCAGCTGCCAGTCGACGAAGGCGGCGACAAGGGAGACAACGGCGGCGACAAGGGAGATGACGGCGTGGAGACCAAGGTCGAGGAGGACGACGGGGAGGGCGTGGTCTGGCGTCGCGCGATCCTGATGGGGGAGCGGTGCCAGCCGCTGGACTTCGCAGGGGCCATCCACTATGACAGCTTCGGCCGGCGCCTTGCCTGCCCGCCCGCGGGGCCGCGGTCGGCGTCGTCACTGTCATGCCGATCATCCGCCAGCCTCTCCGCCTACCTCGAGACCCCCGATGGCTGACCCAAGATCGAGCTTCTCTCGCGACCGTCCTGATCTGCGCGCGCGTGATACGATGATGCGTGAGGTCGCATGGCTCGATCACGGCGCGCGCGCGTGTGTATTCATAAAGCATTTTGCTTTTTTGTTGATTTTGTTCACGCCCGAGATCGATCGATCTCAGTGCCGTTTTCGGCTAGCTAGTTTCTTGATTCATCTCGATCTTGGTTAGAATTTTTTGGGGAGATGTATCTAGCTAGATCTTTTGCACAAATGAGTAGTATATAAAAATATGTGCGTCCTTCTTTTCTTCCGCGGATCAACTTTTTGTTGCCATCTCTTCTTGGTCACTCTGGTTACTCTATATCTGTTCCATATTTTAAGACGTTTGACAAACGAAATTAATTTGGCAAAATATCTTATAAGAAAGGGAGTAGTACATTTGACAATGTGAAAAGTATAGAACCCTAATTGTTTCGTATGTATTGATTGCACCTTATGAGGGTTATACAGAAGTACAAGGAGTAAGGTGGACTTGAAGTACAAGAAGATCACAATCTTAATCTATCTCTAACTAGTGAAGCGGATGACTGCGACTTGTGTTCGTTTAAACGATGACAAAAACATGGCCATTTTGTGCTGAACTCATTTCAATGTACAGGAGGTAAAAATGGTGTAGTCATAAATCATTTTGCTTTTTGGTTGATTTTGTTCCCGCCCGAGATCGCTCAGTCGCAGTGCCGTTCTCGGCTAGCTAGTTTCTTGATTGATCTCTATCTTGGTTAGGATTTTTTGGGGAGATGTATCTAGCTTGATCTTTTGCACAGATGAGTAGTATATAAATATCCCCGTCCTTCTTTTCTTCCGCCGATCATTTTGTTGTTGCGTTCTCTTCTTGGTCACTCTGTGGCGGGCATCTAGCCCAGTGGTGCTTTCCTGCCGGCACGTTCGATCCCCGTCTGCCAGTTATTAAATTCCTCTAGTTAAGGGGTTCCTCCCCCTGCTGGTCTCTTTTTTTTGGTCACTCTGGTTACTCTATATCTGTTCTATATTTTAAGACGCTTTTATAAAAGAAATTAATTTGCCAAAATATCTTATAAGAAATAAAGGGAGTAGTACATTTGACAATGTGAAAAAATAGAACCCTAATTGTTTTGTATGTATTGATTGGACCTTATGAGGGTTATATAGAAGTACAAGGAGTAAGGTGGACTTGAAGTACAAGAAGATCACAATCCTAGCCTATCTCTAACTCGCATATGTATTCTACTCCCTCCGATCCATATTACTTGTCGTAGAAATGGATGTATCTAGACATGTTTTAGTACTATATACATCCGTTTCAATGACAAGTATTATGGATCGGAGGGAGTAACATTTTTCCTCGGTCGTAGCGGTGGTGAAGCGGATGACTGCAACTTGATTTTGTTTAAATGATGACAAAAACATGCCTATTTTGTATTGAACCCATTTAAATGTACACAGAGGTAAAAATGGGTATACTAACCGGATAAAATTAAATCAATGCTTAGAATAGAAAAACATAAATATTAGAAGGGTGAGAACATGAAGAAACGAAATCTATTGTACTTCTTAATTAAGACATGTCCTTAATACACCTACCAACACTTACATCACTTCTAAAGTCATGTTGTTAAGCACGAGGTATTACATGTGTGTATTTGGTAAAAAATGTAATATATAAACAAATACTCCCTCTGATCCAAATTAGTTTACATAGATTTATTGTATCTAGACATGATTTAGTATTAAATACATACGTATCTTGATAAATTTTAGTCAACTATGTCGGAGCGAGTAACTATTTTCATCTAATGTGATTCATACTTTTGTAGCTATGTGTTCTTATTGTAATTGACTATAAGAATCACGTACAAAACATGATGTACGCAAGTTTGTAATGTTATAAGCCGAAGATTGTGCCACATGTCAACATAACCTTAATTTTTGAACTAGACCTAATCTTACCATCCATAACTTTGGAGAGTGGATCTAATATCAACGGGGTATGTCGCCCGCTCACATTGAGCCGTTCCAACGACGTGCTGAGATTCAGCGCGAGAAGGCCATCAATACGTAATGAAGCTTAAATGATCGAATTTAACTTTAGTCTGACATTCAGCGCGAGATTCAGCGCGAGAAGGCCTACCTGTGTATAGGTCCTTTAGGGAGTCATATGTGAGAAGTAGTTTGCGCCGGCAAACAAATTGTACTCCTATAGGGACATAATAAACAGTGTACTACGCATACTATAATGCATGTTTTTTACAATGTTCAGACATATTCCTACAAACCATGGTGCCACGTGTAACATTTCAAGATTATAGAAATTGGGACTTCAAAAAAATTGTAAACTGCACTGCATCACGGCATATCACGCAAAATCTTACTCAAAAAACTTTTATCAAAAACCCTATTCAAAACCTTATGTCAATACCCTATTTTGCTTTTTCAATATTGCCATATGAAACATTATTATATGCAATTGACATATTTGATATTTTATCTTTAGTAAAAATTGTTGTCCATAAAGTTTATCGAGTGTATTTTCATTTTAGAAAAATTAATTTGATTCATTTGGAGTTATAAAAGTAAATCTATAAAATAAATACTAAAAACAGAAAAGCATAAAACAAAATAAAAAGAAATAAAATAAAATAACCTAACCTACCCAGCCCGCACGACACGTCTCCCTAACCAGCATGCAAGTGTAGCAACGCAGCTCACCAAACCCCACTACCGCTTGCGCCCCGCGCAGTGCACAGTAATGGGCCAGCCCAAAGCTAGCACCACAGAAGCTGCTTTGCTAGCCCGCCCCAGCTTGCTCTCGATGACGTGTCGGCTCCCACACAATCTTCTTCAACCTCTGCCAGGAGATGTGATCCCCATGTTGCCAATTGATCTGTTGAAGAATCTCCGATTCGATTCCGATTCGTTACCCCTTCTGCACAAAGTCTTGGCCAATAAATATCCCTTGACCTCCTCATCAAAACCTCTCTTACAACCTTAAATAAGGCTACCGCGGAATCACTCGCCATAGATCCAACCCGCACATCCGCCTTCGACATACAGGAGGTGCAGGCGTCGTCGATTCCGAGCATCCCACACTCTCCCTTCTCCTCCATCCTCTCCCCTTGAACACCTACATCTTCATGACCCTTCCCCCTCTCTAGAGTGCATCCAAGCGCCCGAGAAACCTCGCCGGAGTTCTGCTGTAGCCCGAGCTCCACCAGCCGCTCATAGACGCTGCTATGGGAAGGGAAGATCCACGACAAGGAGACCGTGAGAACCATCATATCCGCTCGTGTCCTATCGTCTACTTCCCCCCACCTCGAAGCTCACCGGATCCGCCACCACCAACACCATCCGAGCTCCGCGGTTCTGTCCGCCGCCGTCCAACACCGTTGAGCCTCTGTCGCTTTCATTCCCGGCCTTCGTATCTCCATCGAGTGCTCTAGATTAGGTCACTAATCGAAGTGGTATCGTCGAATAGCATTACACCATGTGGCTGGCAACATCAGCAGCCACGTCAGGTGCCACCTCAACTCCGCATCCTAGTCAACAGCTCATTCGGCGCCCGTGTTAGCGCTGACGCAATAAAGGAATTTAAAATAAAACAAACATGTCAGAAATTTCATTTATCTTAGAAATATTACATAAAAAGATTTACAGATCCAAAAATTGCAAAAAATATGTAGATGGATTCCTAATTTTGTCTAGAATATTTATATATTGTTAGATCAAACTTTTCCAGTATAGTTTTATTGTAATAATTTAATTGGTTTAATGGCCTTTTAGAGTAAATAATTCATAGAAAATTATATATAGATCAGAAAAATACAAATAAGATGTCTGTGGATTCCTTGGTTCACGTAAAATATTAATCTGGCCTTAGATCTAATTTTTGACAAAGCAAAATTTTAAATGGTTTAAATTGTTTTAGTTGGTAATTAAATCATACAAAAACATTTATGACCCCTTTTGGGTCGACCGGATTACTACTAGTTCTAGTTAATGTTACATATCTAGTATACTTTAGATCTAAATTTAATTCGACAATTAAAATAGAAGTTAAAATAGACCTACTAAAACCATAATAATTGCCACCTGGATTTAATAGTAAATGCTTCATTGCATCAAAATCTTTTCTACATGCATCATTTGATCTAATAATGTCTACATAACTAATATAAACTATTTTTACTTATTAAATAATCATGAACACATTCATTCATCATTGGTTTATTATATTATGCATAATTGCAATGTTTTGAATGGTGTGTTTGTTGTGCACTTGTTTTAATCGATAGATTGGGAGGAGTGCAACTTCTGTGATTGCAATGAGTGTTTGAATAACTCCAAGAACTATCATGGCAAGTAGTTGCTAATTTGTTCATGATCTTATCCTACTATTTTCCTTCGCATTGTAGTTTATTCTTGTAGATGCATGTATAGGAATTACTTATTGGTATGCTATATCCCATTATTTGTGTCCTAGTTTTCCTTGATAGACGAGCCATCATAGTATAGATGATGCTTAGCAATGCTATTTAGATGGGGAAGGGATCAAACTATGATATGGTGATATATTCTTTTGTACAAATAAAATTACATGAAAGTTAATGAACTATCTGGGCGGATTGGTTTGATTATCATCAGAGTGCAGATTTATGGTGAAGAATGCAACCCAGGTTACCGAGAAAGGATTGGTTTCTTTATTATGATGGCTTATATGTATGGCCATGTCCAATAATGAATTGGACGGTTGGTTACACTTAGTAGGTTATGGTGACTCAAACTCAACGTACGTAGAGATGTAGTGAATGGTTAGATTGATACCGTGCGTAGTGGGGTTTGGGAGCTACTTCCCGAATTGACTCATCTTGGAATACTCCCTACATTGAACAAAATGAGTGTAGTGGTAAGAGAGGGCCGACCATATCAAATGGGTAAAGTGTACTAACCTTTATAGAGGATTATAAACTAAGTACTTAGTTGTGTCCTCGGTTATGGACATTTTTGAAAAACATGATTCTGGAGCTATGGCATATTTCTCACTCATCCCAACTTCTCAATTACTAAAACTTGATAGGTGAAGTTAATTGGGTTGTTGTGGATCAAACTTTAATTTGTTAAAAATAAGACAAAGGTATTTGAAAACTGTACGCTAGCCAAAGCCCCACCAAGCCAAATAAGCATGCAGTGGCTAGGAACTATGTCTCCTTACTTAGCCCTACTTGCTCAATGCATTGAACATTCGTGGCTGCAACATTTGATGATGCAGGTTATTCCGACTCTAAGGGATCATTGAGGTCATGGTACTCCACTAAACATTTGTTCATGTGGCACAATTGAAGATGGAGCCTATTATCTATTTACATTTCTGTTTTCTATTAAACTATTTGATCTAACATTGAGCTAAGCAACTTAGTAAGAATTGCAAATTCTGGATCACGAGATGTAATAATGATGCATTGTTAAATTTTTTGGTATTCATCTCTGTTGTGTGTACTAGTGAACCGATCTAGGGATTAACACTATACACAAGAACTCATCCTTATCAGGCGAGGGTGTTACAAGATGGTGTCCAAGCAGTATGTTGACTATAGGATCATGACCTAGGAATGGAATAGAAAAGTCACAAGAATTATAAACTCTATTTCATTCTATCTTTTCTCGTCATACACTTCTTTCTAGTGTCTTCTTACCACTTCAGTTCTCATACTCTTCTCTTTTTAAAACATATATGGGAGACCACACCATGCAAGAGATGAGAGATGAGATTGATTATCTGGAAAAGGAGAAGGATGAGCTGAAAAAAGAGATTGAGATGTTGACGAGTGGCATGATTGAACTTATCTCTGAGCTTTCTAATCAAGGTGACATGATTGTCGTGATAGAAAAAAATTGCTACCAAGGACATCCAATTAGTTACATTGATGAAATATATACCACTACCAATGCGCACTTGTGCGAGAAAGCGCAAGAATGAGGATCTTGGTCTACATGAGGAGTTCAAGAAGTAGATAAAAAGATGTCTAACATCTAGTCTTCATTAGGACATCGTTTAGTTTTAGCTTTTGACCATACCAAACATTGTAATGGCTAGCTTATTTTGTTTAGGAGATGCAATTTGATATCCCAAAGTTCCAAAATATTTTTGAGAGATTTTATAATATATCAGTGAAGGTTTTTATTAAAAAATTGTGACTTCATTAGTTGCGGTTTTCTACTTGACACTTTTCACCACGCGATTTTCATTTCTTACTGGTAACTCTGATTGAGCTCATATTTTAGGATCTATTTTGTAATTTTCTGCACCATAAGCACAAAAATCAACAAAAAGTCCTGATGAGTTTAAGTTGCCCATCATAGTTCGTTTTTGCTGTTGTAGTTTTTAGAAAGAATGTTGCTTTTGACTAATATGTTGATCCTTTAAACCCCAACAAATTTTTCAATAAACCAAAAATATTTTATGGGTTTTTACCACTAAAATACACTTCTGTAACTTACAAATAAAAATTACTTTGGCTTGTGTGTTGATTGTTGATGATTGTTTGCTTGTGTGTAATATTGTTTGCTTCATATAGTTATGGGTAGTAATACTTTTCTCTAGTCTTTCTATCTACAAATCGTCTAGGCCACCCAATATACGCCTCCTCATCACCAACCCGATGAAATCGCTCAGCTTGTGGCAGCACAAGAACAGCTAACGCAACTGATGACCCGGTTCATGGCCAACCCGAACAACAATCAAAGCAACAACAACAACGGGAAAAACCTGCCAGAAGGATATGCTCTCACCAGGTTTCTGAGGTTGAGGCCTGCTAAGTTCTCAACTGCACCTGAGCCAATGATTTCACTTGATTTGCTGAGATTTGTGAACAAAGATTTGGTGACTGTTTGTTGTACTAATGCTGATAAGGTGAGGTTTACTGCTCACTCACTACTGGAAAACAACACGTTCGTGGCGCACATATTTTGGTCATCCGTGGTGCACATGGGGTACGGTGCGCCACTAAGCTCGCGTCTAGGCTAAATGTTAGCCGTGGCGCACTAGCAAGTGCGCCACGCCTAACTCGATAGATCTGTGGCGCACTAGCTAGTACGCCACAGTACTTACAGGAAATGCGCCACGGTTATTTCTGTTGTGGCGCACTGGCAGGTGCGCCACACGAACCAGGCCTAGTGCGCCACAGAAGCTATTCATGTGCACCACGGGCTACATTTTCTGTCATTTTTTATTTACTAGTCCATACATACATGCAACATATATACAAAGTTTGCAAGACAGTACAAATACATACATGCATACACGGTTTGCAAAACAACATATAATACATCCACATCACTAGTGATATATAACGAAATAGCCATAAGCTAGTGTCCAATCATTACACAAGTGATCGCCGGTGTCATGATAGGCGAGTAGCTAAGTTCACAATCGCTCTAAGTAGTCATCTAAAATACTATCAAATACAATAGAACCACAAACACGGTGAGCGAGATAGAGATTACTATGACAAAGATTCCGCTCTCTCTCTTCCTCACGGTCTTGATCCGATGCCCCTCCTCCATCTCTTCTTCACGGAGGTGGTCCATCCACATAGCTTCCACCACCTCCTTACTCTTGTAGCCTTTGTAGCTATTGCCCGGGAACTCGTTCACTTGTTTGTGACAGTGTTCCCACCCGTCGTAGATGCCTGGAACATGTCCTCTATACACCACATACCACTTCTTCTTCGCCATCTCTATAGACAAGACAAATAATAGTAGACAATGGAAAGTTAGAGTTCACATATATAGTGTGCCACGACATTTTAATCATCGGCAGCCGAAAAAAGACCAAAGTAAGAAAAAAAGAACCAAAATGTAAGCAAAAGAACAACATTGATTCATAACCCTAATAAGTAGCATTGACTACAATTATTAAGTTCAACCCATCCATCGAAACTATATAGAGCTATAGTTTACAACTACAACTATGGAGGCAAACATCAAGACTCCTAACTTGGCTTAGGGAACGGGAGGACGCCTTCTTTCGTCATGAACAGCCTGAGGTCACCCTGCATCTATAGGCGATGTTATATGTCACGGTTAGGCGGTGTGTAGCCTCCATAGTGGAAGATCCCCCCCCAGGTCATAACATCATGATAGATGATTGTGGCAAACTGCTGCTCGATGCAATAAAACTCTTGTCTAAGATATAATCTTCGATCTTTGCCTTGGCTTGGGCCCACTGCCAGAGATGAGCTAGTAGTGTAGAGTGTTGTTGGTCCTATAGGAAAGCTCGCATGTAATGGAGCACGTAGTAGGCTTCCTTCTAACTGTTATCATTCTGCTTCACGCAAGGGAAGTTTGTTACGTGGTTGAACGTGTGCTTGCCGAACTTGACCTTTTTGGTCACGAATGTGGTGCCTTCCACCGCGGCATAGCCACTCGGAGCATGATCTAGAACATCCTTTATTTTGTCATAGTTTTTCTCCTTTCTTGAACTCCGCGAGTCGAAATATGTGGCTTGCGAATATTTCAGAGAAAAGACGATGAGTGTGCAGTCTTCGTCTCTGCGCAAAACAATTCAAACGGAATGTTATGTTTGAAAAGGAATGATGGAAATCTAAAAAAATCATGTTCTGGCGGCGAGGCTTTGACTTACTCAGGGAAGTAAGGCATGAGAATGCAGCCCTTCGTCTTGTTCTCCAACATGACATCTCAGAGGTAATTCGCCACAAATATCCGTTCGACAGACCTTCCCAATCAGTTGTCACGCATGTAGAAGGGGTCCACTACGGCGATGCCCGGTGTGTTCTCTCTAATGATTTGCATCGCCATACTAAGCGAAAATAGACGGACCATGGTATAGTGTAGAGGTTGCAGGTGCAACATACCGAAGATGTCGGAAAACCTCACGAAGAACATATCCCCGGGGTTATTATCAACGAAGCCCAAACCATGTGGCACCTTACCCACGAAAAACGGGTACGACGGATCTTTATCTCGAAGAAGGCGTTCCTCGGCTGTCAGCACACCGTCATGCACACTCTTCATATCCGAACTTGCGAGCTTATACAATTTCTTAGTTAGCATTGCCTTACCTGCCACATGCATCCTCCACATAATAGCCTTGGGTCTTGGTGGCCTGTCCTATGCCCAGATCAGATTCGGAGCCGACAGCACCACCGGTTGGCTCGTAGACTTGCTAGCTTTTCTCTTCCATTGCTTCTTTACAGGGGGAGCAGGGACCGCATTCTCCTCACTGACCACCCTGTGGAGTGTGTTGGGGCTTATAACAATTGGCCTTTTGGATGTTTGAGGCTCGGTGAAGAAGGCGCATCATCTGGAGGCGTCTCCTAAGAACCGAACAGATGCTTGTTCCAAGCGGGTTTCTCTGCAGGGACACCAGATGGGTCGCGAGCGTCTGCATCATGGCAAGGTTTTTCATTATTACTAGGATCATGCATGTCCATGCCGTCCACGCCATGCCAAGTGTTGATGTACAGTTCGATATCTTCATCCATTTTGTCATTGTACGGATCATGTGCCATAGGCATGTCATCAATATAAGGTAACACATCGCGTGGAGGTGACGGCGCGGGCAACGACACAAGTGGCGGTGTTGTCTGTGGGGTGGTGCCCCTGTCCCCAAACGAATCATGCTCTTCAGCCAGAGCATGAAAATTCCGAAGCAATCTCTGAGGACAAACGGCTCATCTTCATCGGCTCCCGAGGATTGAATGGGAGGTTCCACGCCATCGCAACCCTGTAGCACCCGAACAATTTTAACCCTATGCACGGTACCTGGCATCGGCTTTGAGTGGAACACGCGGTTTAAAAATTGAATGATAGTCCCCTTGGCAACATCCCTCAACTCGCAGTTCACGTAGTTTAGGAGAGTGCATTGAACGTCAGCCTGCAGAAAAACATGTACGACATCAGAGATGCCTTCAGAGTAATTAAAGGCAAGGAAGTGAAGTCATCGGCTTTAGAGTAATTAATTAATGGCAAGGATGCTTAGTAGTTACCTTGATGGCGTCGAGCTCGGATAATGTCGAGGCACCGACGATGGAGGGCGTGCAACTGACGGAAGGGCTGCTTGATGGCACGGTGTCGGTCGCTGGTGTATTCTCCCTGTCGTCGGCAGCATTAAGGTTCGGCACCGGGGTGATGGCAGCCGGAGTCACCAACACGTCCGGCGCCGCGGTGATGATTGGCGGAGTCACCAACGCGTCCGGTGCCATGGTGCTGGCGGGCAGAGTCATGAACACGCGATCACCGTTGTTCGAGTTGGTGCTGACCATGCTAGGAATCGGGCACGGCCCTTGACGACCCTCCGCATTCCATTTCGTAATTGTGGCGCACATCCTGCCATGCGCCACATGCAAGTTGGACCAGACTCGCAGGTTGACCACACCCCACTTGCCCATGGCGCATGGACAAGATGTGCGCCACGGATACGAAGATAGGCGCGCCACGGGAAAGTGGGGCGCGGTCGCACGCACCCTGGCCCAAACATAGTGGTGGCGCACCTAGCACATATGTGCCACGGCTATGTTGCCAACTCGTGGGGCACTACACGATGGTGCGCCACGGCTATTTTCCCATGGGGCACTATACCGCATGTGCGCCACGGCCATGTGGATTACCTATAGATGTTTTCCTATTAGTGACTTACTGGAAGGACCAACTGCTTCATGGTGGGACACATTCCATATCACTCACCCACTAGACACTATCACTTCGGCTATGTTTGAAGAAGGCTTGAAGACCAACCATGTCTCTTCAGGGATCCTGTCCTTAAAGAGGAAGGAATTCCGCAACCTACATCAAACTAATCGCAAGGTGTCAGACTCTATTGAAGAGTTTAATAACCTATCCTGCTATGCTCCTAAAGATGTTGACAAATATGCTAAAAGGAGAGAATGATTCTTGGATGGTCTGAGTGATGAGATCTATGTTCAAGTATTAGTGGTTCACTGCCCTACATTCTAGGAACTTATGGACAAAGCAAGAATTATTGAAGGGAAGCATAAGCAAGTGGAAAACCGTATGAGGAATTACAACAATAATCACAATTTAGGATCGCACCAAAAGTGTACTTTCCATGATGGTAATGGAAACTTTGGACATCACAAGCATGAAGGCAGTTGACACAACCACAATCTTAGGAATGGACAAAAACACCATGGAGGAGGAAAAGGCCATAATCTAGAGGCAATGGCCATCACCGTAATGGAAATCGAGATCTCAGCAACATTGAATGTTGCAAGTGCAAGAAGTTGGGACACTACGCCATTAATTGCCCTGAAGGAACCAAGCCAGTTTCGACTAAGAAGCCAATTGTGAACCATGTGCACGTCAATGAAGTATTCAATAAGCCAGGCTTCGTGACAAGTAAGTTCATGGTTAATTTATGCATCGCACTCCGTATTCTTTCAATCACCACAAAAATACCCCCATACCCGACACTATTTGGGGGCGACATAAGCAAAAATAATTGGCAAAAGTTGAATACACGGTGAATGTGTTATTCGCGGCGATAAGCAGCACATCGGTCGATTTTTTCCCATGTAAAATTTATGTACGATGTTAAATTGCATCGTGCTAGCTATCCATCGGTACCGGTGTTCCGAGATGCCTCAGTAACGCCAACCGGGGCAGTAACAATTCCACCACGGAAAAGTCATGATGTGGACTGTGTGTCTCGCATGCGTGACTGTTCATATTTGTCTCCCTGATGGGTGAGCCCCACCGAAGTCTAGCCGTTGCCATCTGAATATTATAAGGAAAAAAACCTCCTTCCCACGGCCGTAATTTCTCTCCCACGTCATGCACTTCGTTATTTCTTTAACCTCTGTCTTTCTCTCTCCATAAAACTTCGAGCAGTGGCGGTGAGGATCGGTGGTGAGAATCAGCTGCAGTGTTAGACGTACCGCTAATTACACAAGCGCGATGCCGGTACGTGCAGTTGTTATTTTTTGATTTCATTGCCATTGAATTTCGCATTTGGGGTTTCCTGTTCATGTGTTCATCCCCAAAATTTCTCGACTTCTCGACCTCACCAATGATCATTGTTGTTTTTCTTTCAAGTTCGACGTTCTTCGATTACCGGAGCACATCGGTGACCTGCAATGGCATGGAAACACGATGTGAACGTGTTCTGCCAATTCCCTAACCATGTAATTGCCTGGCGATACGTGGCCTATGATAAGAACTTCGCAAAGGACACCGGCCGCAAGTTCCTCTCGTGCCATCGTGGGGGTGTAGATTCATGCCGTTGGGTGCGATAGGTTGATCTAGAGCATCCTATGCACCTCCAACAATCGTTGCATGAGCTCTAGTGGGGCGAGATGGAATACAAAGAATGAAGAAGGCAGGCCACACTAATAGGAAAAGGCTTATCCATGGATGGCATACCTGTGGAGCACCTCGATATGGTGCTCCACGGATAGTTATCCGTGGTGCACGACAAAATGGTGCTCCATGGGTATGACTCTATCAGTGGCGAACGGTCAAATTGGTACGCCACGCCTAAGTGGGCTCCAGCACCGGGCGGTCACCCCCATCTATCTGTGGCGCACAGAATTATCGTGCGCCACGCATAAGTGTGGTATCCGTGGCGCACGCTGTTTCACTACACCACGGCTAGGTGTGGGCCAAGGCCTCTGAAAAGGTGGCAGAGTATATGTGGATCGCCTTATAGTGGTGCTCCATTGACCTGCCAAATAAGGGTGCACCACAGATAATAAGTTTCGAAAAATATGCTCCCCCGCCCCCGCGGACCGCCTTTTGGTTTTGAAAAAAATAAAGAAAATTTAAAACACTTCAAAAAATAGAATCCTTTCATATATAGGTAGATTATGTGGTCTAGATTGTAGGAAATTTAACAAATATGAATTTTTACTTTTTTTTTGCAAAAAACGTTATGGCACGGTAAAATGGTCATAACTTTTGCATACGATGTCGAAAAAATCTTTAATGTATCAAAAGAACGAGCATGAAATTCAAAATCTTTAATATACCAAAGGTCGTTTAGCGATTTTTTAGAATATCAAAATTCGAAAAGGAAAAAATATTAAGGCAAAAACAAGATTTTTTTCCTACAGAAAAATTTGAGGCCACTTATCTGTGGCGCACCCTATTGTGCACCGCAATAGGGTGCACCACGGAGTTTGGGCGGGATTCAAACATGAATCCCCACCCCGGCCACCTACTCCTTCTCCTTATATTCTCCTACACCTCCCCTCCCATTCTCCTCCTCTTCTCTTCTTATTCCTCCTCCTCTCTTCTTCCCCCTCCTCTCTTCTTATTCTTATTCTTCCTCCTCCTCTCTTCTTCCTCTTCCTACTCCCCCTTCTCCTCTCCTCCTCCTCTCTTCTTCCTCTTCATCCTCCTCCTTCTCCTCTCCTCCTCCTCTCTTCTTCCTCTTCCTCCTCCTCCCCCTCTCCTCCTCTTCCTCCTCTCCTCCGACCGCATCACCTTCCTCCGACAGCCCACGGGTGCCACCTCCTGTCGTGTCGTCCTCCAGCAGCCCACGTGATGATGACAAGGCGATGGCGGAGATCCAACTTTTTTTGAAATTTGAAAATTTTATCAGTGGCGCACCATGCCCACATGCTCCACGGATAATTTTGGGTATCCCGCCTTTTTTGAAATTTGAACATGTTATTAGTGGCGCACAATACACCCATGGCACACGTCGAGGCGCGCCACAGATAAGAAAATACGAGTGGCGTAACATCTGTGGTGCATCGGGCATGCGCCACTAACTCTATATTTGGTGCGCCATGGATAGGGGTTTTCCTACTAGTGCCACGTACGATGAACACATGGAACCTGCAATCAGGGAGTTCCGGTTAGGCGAATGATCATGTTGCAGCGATGAGGGAGCGGTGCGCTAGATTGGCTAGCAGGGTGCAAGCCATTATAAATAGGTTGGACAAGCTTTCTCATATATGTAATTAGAGCTAGAGTCAGTTATGTTGCTAGTATTAGGTTTTAGTACTAATTAATCTTGTAGTGGATGGAGTAATTTGTAGTGTTCTTTTGGTGGCTTCTTCATTTTGGACAATGCAATGCCACGACTCGTGCACAAGTACATGTGTACTGATATCTCCCCATATATGCAAATTACAATTTCCCCCTTTTTCCTGTGTTCTTTTGTTGGTTTGCTAATTAATGCAAATGCTAATCAAAAAAAATATTGGGAATATGCAGCACGTTTGACTTGTCAAAAAATTGATAAGGAAAAGGTTGGCGTAGTTAATATTCATACCAGTCCTTTCCCCTTTGTCCCACACATGTCGGTCTTATCCTTATCCAAAAAAGACCTCCACCCCACCAACCCTAACCCTAGCCCCAGCTCCGTGGCGGCACTGACCTCGGCCGTACTGACCTTTGTAGCACGCCGGACCGCACCATCCTCAACGGCGGCGCTGACTTCTGCGTCGTGATAGACCGCACCGTCCTCCGCGGCAGCAATAACCCTGGCCATGCCGACCTCTGCGCCGTGCTGAACCGCACCATCCTCCGCGGGGGCGCTTACCCTGGCCACGCTCACCTCATGCGCCACGCCAGACCGCACCGTCCTCTACGGCGGCGCTAATCCCGGTTGCGCTCACCTCCTGCGCCACGCCGGACCACACCGTCCTTCACGACAGAGCTATCCCCGACCGCATATTCGTGTGTCCCCAATCCCTCAAACTTCCATGGTTTATATTCAGGAATTGGGATTTTTTAGTATGTCATTGTTTTATGGTTGTTGTGCCTTGGGATCTAAAAACTAACATTGCTAGGTAGTAAGTAGTGATGTCAAACTTTCTGAATTTGCATAGTGCAAAAAACAATGTTGAACAACAACAGTAACAAAGTTCCAAGGTCTCAACAGCCCATGTCATCTACCATGCGAGGTAAACCCCCTCTTAGTATACAGCTCTATCAATACAAGGCACATATAACTATGAAAATGTAGACTCTTCAATTTAGGTTTGGAATGAAGTTAACATTACCAATATTTTTTCACTTGGTGCTTCAGGCCCCAATATTCTATCACTAGAGAAGTACTCCCTTCGATATAGATTTTGAAATGAAGAGGACATGACCAGCTCAAGAAGGAAGAATCTGAAGCGAATTGTTAGAAGTTATAGGCTAGAAATTCCTTACTATATTTGCATCCTCAAGAAAACCACATACTGTAAAAGAAATAAGGTAATTCTCTTCCCAATGTAGTATTGTAATTCTCTTGAACTCCAACCATGCCTAGAACTATAAAACTCTAAATTGTTCTTGTCTTTCCTGTGTAGTGCTTCTCATCCAGTTTTGCTAGAAAGTATATTATGCCTTACATATCTAGAGAAACCGTTCAAGCGAAGTCGTGTGATAATGAAACTAAAGGAAATATGCCCTGAGAGGCAATAATAAAGTTGTTATTATGTATTCCTTGTATATGATAGATGTTTATTTTGCATGCTATAATTGTATTGATAGGAAACGTCAATACATGTGTGTTTAATAAAAAAAGGTTCCTAGTTATGCCTCTCTTATAGACTAGCTCGTTGATTAACAAGATGATCAAAGTTTCCTGATCATGGACATTGAATGTTGTTAATAACGAGGTCACGACATTTGTGAAATGATGTGATGAACATTCATCTGAAGTATCGCATTATGATCAAAGTCATTATGTTTATATTGCTATAACATCAGACGAAGTAGTCTTAGTCCTTAGACCATGAGATCATGATAATTGCTAACACCATAAGAGTATGTTGATAACATCAAACGTCACACCGTAATAGGGTGACTATAAAGGTGGGTTCAGTGTACGAAGGTGTTATGTTGAGGCTCATGATCAAGAGTGGAATTTTTCAATCCCGATGACGGATAGATATACTCTGGGCCCTCTTGGTGATATCACATTAAGATAGCTTGCAAGCAAGTGATGTGATCACTAGAATGTTATATCACGGGAACGAGAAAAGAGTGCATGTCGGTGACGATATCAAACTAGTTATTTGGATACCGATAATCGAATCTTAGACATGTATTATATCATGAGACAAAGGGATTAAGTTACTAGCCTTAAAGGTTCTCACGATCACAGAAGTCATCGTTGAATGTGCAGGAGTCAGTATGGATCTCCAGGTCCCACTTCTGATTATTGATTTGAGAGGGCTCTCAATCATGTCTGCATTATTCGCGAACCGTAGGGTGACACACTTTAGGGTTGCCGGACACCATTTTGGAGCACATACGTTTCAGACGAAAGAACTGCAAAGCACTGGAATTATTTCGATGGAAACCGGTATTGTTTCGGGTGAAATTGAAGAAAGTGGTTCTGCATGTGATATTGAAATGTTGCAAGGGGTTTTATACGAATGTTTGTTAATTAAATTAATTAACAAAATTCTGAATAAAATAAATAAAAGAGTTTTATTAAATGAGA
Organism: Avena eriantha; assembly: GCA_910589775.1. Classification (NCBI taxonomy): domain Eukaryota; kingdom Viridiplantae; phylum Streptophyta; class Magnoliopsida; order Poales; family Poaceae; genus Avena; species Avena eriantha. Next base: position 402,966,200 of record OU342746.1, on the reverse strand, counting down.
GTTGCATTAAATTTGGTGGAAATTTAATGCATGTGAGTGGAACTTTGGGTGGAGCTTGAATTGATGTGAGTGGAGCTTCCACCACATGAATGAGGAAGAGGTGGGGGCACCCCCCTTGGCCGCCGGCCATGGGAGGGGAGGATCCCCCCCTCTCCTATAAAAATCCACTCTCTCCTCCCTCACAAAACACACCTCCTCGTGAAGGATCTCTCCCCCCTCTAGATATTCCCCAATGGTCTCGGATTAGCGAGATACATGTTTCCGGTGGCCTTGCATCTGGAAGGAGTTATTGCTTCCGCTGATTCGCTGGAACGAGGAGGTGGAGGTTGTTCGGTGGCTTGAACATGTGTGCGAGGACGGATGCGCTGCTGATTTGCGGTGCTAGGACTTCCACACGATCTTGAGATCGACAAGCATACAACTACATCATCCACGAGTTCCCACTCGTTAACAAAACTCTGTTGTCTTCGAGGGTAAGTTCTCTATGGATGTATATCCACCCGTTGCTCTGTATCTAGTAGATAGATCTTGGCGCATAGTTCTCATCGTAGGAAATTCTTTGTTTTCTATGTTGTGAACCCAATAGTGGTATCAGATCCTGATCTATGCGTAGGCTCTTTTCACGGGCAGTACACATATGTTTATATGTGGGCGATGATGATCATGTTATTGCTTCTTTCATGTATTTTGGATATTGGTGGAATAGTAGGACGAAGCGGCCCGGACCAACCTTACATGTCATCGTACATGAGACCGGTTCCACAACTGACATGACACTAGTTTTGCATAAGTGGCTGGTGGGTGTCTATCTCTCCTACTATAGTCAATATCTGATTTACAACGAGTTGCTAATATCTTGGTTATCCTCATTGTGGTTCCATGTTCGTAGGTAAGACCGGTTCTATCTCCGAAAGGCCTAAGCCACGTAAAACTTACAATGGATAAATTAGAGGCGTCTAGTTTAGATCGTTGCTGGGCTAGTGTCTTGATATGGTAATGTTGTAAGTAGATGTATGATAGATACTCTTACAACACACTTAACGTGTAAGTTCGATAGACCTTGGCCTTACACACAAAGGAATGATAGAGATCATACCACGATGCAAATGATAGAGATCAAATGCATGGACCATATCATCTCACTTTACACATTAGATGTTTGCATCTTATATTGCTAGTTTGGCGCTTTTAGTAGCATTGTAAGATGATCCCTCATTTAGATATCAAGATAAAATGTGTTCTTCCTTAAGTATGCACCGTTCTATGGATCGTGTTTCGAGACATCACGTGATGATCGGGTGTACTCAACTCTACGCTTTCATACAGCAGGCGTAAGACAGTTTTACACAAGCGAATACTAAGGTTCTTACTTGGAGAGCCTAGCATGTACAGACATGGACTCGGAACACGTACCGAAAGTTTAACCATGAGTCATATAGTTGATATGATGCCCATATAAATGCTCGCCTTTGAAGCTACATTGACTCACGTGATGATCAGACTTGGTGTAGTGGATTTGGTTCATGTAATCACCAAAAAGACACGAGGGATGTCATTTTTGAGTGGGAGTTCATTAGTAATTTGGATTAGTTGAACTCAATCTATCATAAACTTAGTCTAAATAAACTTTACAAATTCTGTTGTAGATGGCACCACCTGCTTTTAATTTCAATGTGTTCATGTAGAAAGCGAAACTTACTGCGAATGGTAGCAACTTCACCAACTGGGCTATGAATTTTAGGATTCTCCTCACTGCTGCACAAAAGCAATATCTGCTAGAGGCGCCGCTAGGCCCCCCACCAGCTCCTGATGCTCCTGACGAGGAAAAGAACGTCTATATAACTCGTCAGGAGGACCACAACTTAGTTCATTGTGGCATACTGTATGGGCTAGAGCCAGAACTTCGAAAGCGTTTCGAAAATGGCAATGCCTTTGATACCATGGGAGAATTGAAAATGATTTTCGATACCCATGCTGCCATAGAGAGTTATAATGCTTCTGAAAAGTTCTTTAGCTGCATGATGGAGGAGAATAGCTCCATTAGTGAGCACGTACTCAAAATGTCTGACTACGCTGATAAGCTTGTGTTCTTGGGAATATCGATTCCCATTGACCTAGGCATACATCGTGTTCTCCAATCTCTGCCACCTAGCTACAAGAGCTTCGTGATGAACTATAACATGTAGGGCATGAAGAAGTCTCTTCCCAAGCTTCTGTCAATGCTTAAGACTGCAGAAGTGGAGATTAGGAAAGAACATCAAGTGTTGATGATCAATAAGACCACCGGTTTCAAGAAGGACAAGAAAGGCAAGCAGAAGGGAAAGAAGGCGGCAAATCAGTTCCGCACCTAAAAATAAATCCCGAGTTGGCCCTAAGTCTGATACCAAGTGCTACTATTGCAAGGGGACTGGCCATTGGAAGCGCAACTACCCCAAGTATTTGGCGGACAAGAAGGCTGGCAAGGCAAACAAAGGTATATGTGATATACATGTTATTGATGTGTACTTGACTAGTACTCGCAGTAGAACCTGGATATTTGATACAGGATTGGTTGCTAATATATGTAACTCGATTCAGGGGCTGCGGAACAAGCGACAACTAGCAAGGGATGAGGTCACAATGCGGGCCAGCAATGGATCAAGAGTTGATGTGATCACCGTGGGAACGTTGCCTCTCCATATGCCGTCGAGATTAGTGATAAATCTAAATAATTGTTATTTGGTGCCTGCACTGAGCATGAACGTTGTATCCGGATCGTGTTTGATGCAAAGTGGTTATTCCTTTAAATCTGAAAACAATGGTGGTTCGATTTATATGAATGATATCTTTTATGGTCATGCACCTGTGTTGAATGGTTTATGTCTATTGGATCTCGATAGTAGTATTACGCATATTCATAATGTTGATGCTAAAAGGGCTAAACTTGATAATGATATATCTGCATATATGTGGCACTGCCGTCTAGGTCATATTGGCGTTAAACGCATGAAGAAACTCCATTTTGATGGACTTTTTGGAATCACTTGATTTTGAATCATTTTATACATGTGAGCCATGCCTTAGGGCAAGATGACTAGAACGCTGTTTTCTAGTTCAATGAAACGGGCAACAAATTTATTGGAAATCATACATACTGATGTGTGTGGACCAATGAGTGTGTCGGCGCGAGGTGGATATCGTTATTTTGTTACTTTCATGGATGATTTGAGTAGATACGGGTATATCTATTTGATGAAACATAAGTCTGAAACCTTTGAAAAGTTCAAGGAATTTCAGAATGAAGTGGAAAATCATCGTAACAGAAAGATCAGATTTCTGCGGTCCAACCATGGAGGAGAGTATCTTAGTTACGAGTTTAGCAGACATATGAAAGACTGTGTAATAGTTTCACAACTCACGCCTGCCGGAACACCACAACGTAATGGTGTGTCGGAACGTTGTAATCGTACTTTATTGGATATGGTTTGATCTATGATGTCTCTGACTGACTTGCCACCGTCATTTTGGGGTTATGCACTAGAAACCGCTACATTCACTTTAAATCGGGCACCATCTAAATCCGTTGAAATGACACCGTATGAATTATGGTTTGGAAACAAACCTAAGCTGTCATTTCTTAAAGTTTGGGGATGTGATGTTTATGTGAAGAAACTTCAGCCGGATAAACTCGAACCCAAAGCAGAAAAATGCGTCTTCATAGGATACCCTAAGGAAATGATTGGGTGTACCTTCTATCACAAATCCGAGGGCAAGGTTTTTGTTGCCAAGAATGGATCCTTTCTTGAAAAGGAGTTTCTGGCGAAAGGTGTGAGTAGTCGGAAGGTAGAACTCGAAGAGGTTATTGAACCTTCTCTTCATGAAATGGCGAGTAGCGCAGCACCAGAAAGAGGACACTACAGAACCTCGCAGGTCAAGCAGGACACGTGCAGCTCCTGAACTGTATGGCAATCCTGTTATGAATTTCATGATTGATGAAATAGATGACCCTGCGACGTATGAAGAAGCGATGATGAGCCCGGATTCCAACAAATGGCTAGAAGCCATGAAATCCGAGATGGAATCCATGTACGAAAACTAGGTTTCAAAAGAAAAACTGATGTTGATGGTAGTGTGACCATCTATAAAGCTCGACTTGTCGCAAAAGGGTTTCGACAAATTCAAGGAGTTGACTACGATGAGACATTCTCTCCCGTAGCGATGCTAAAGTCGGTTAGGATTATGTTAGCAATTGCTACTTATTTCGATTATGAAATATGGCATATGGATGTCAAAACCGCGTTCCTCAATGGTAATATTGAAGAAGAGTTGTATATGATACAACCTAAGGGTTTTGTCGATCCTAAGGATGCTAATAAGGTATGCAAGCTTCAGCGATCCATCTATGGACTGAAGCAAGCATCTCGGAGTTGGAATCTCCGATTTGATGAGGTGATCAAAGAGTTTGGATTTGTCCAAACTTATGGAGAGGCTTGTATTTACAAGAAAGTGAGTGGGAGCAATGTGGCATTTCTGATATTATATGTGGATGACATATTATTGATTGGAAATGATATAGATCTTTTAAATAGTGTTAAAAGTGATCTAAACAACAAATTTTTGATGAAGGACCTTGGTGAAGCTTCATATATATTAGGCATGAAAATCTATAGAGATAGATCAAGGCGCCTAATTGGGCAATCGCAAAGTACATACCTTGATAAGATATTAAAGCAGTTTAATATGGACGAAAGTAAGAAGGGGTTCTTACCTATGTTGCAAGGCAAGACATTGAGTAAGACTCAAAGTCTAGCTACGGCGGAAGAAAGAGAGATAATGGATAAGATCCCATATGCCTCATCCATAGGCTCTATAATGTATGCCATGCTATGTACAAGACCGGATGTGGCACATGCTATTAGTTTGACTAGTAGGTACCAATCTGATCCAGGATCGGAACACTGGATAGCAGTCAAGAATATCCTTAAGTACTTAAGAAGAACTAAGGATATGTTTCTTGTATACGGAGGTGAAGAAGAGCTAGTCGCTAAGTGTTATGTCGATGCTAGTTTTGACATCGATCCGGATGACTCTAAGTCTTAATCCGGATATGTGTTTCTCTTGAACGGAGCAGCAGTTAGTTGGAGGAGTTCCAAACAACCTGTGGTGGCTGGATCAACGATGGAGGCGGAATATGTTGCTACTTCAGAAGCGGCGCAGGAAGCGATTTGGATGAAGGAGTTCATAACGGAACTAGGTGTGGTTCCTAGTGCATTGGACCCAATGGTGATCTATTGTGACAACAATGGAGCCATAGCCAACGCCAAGGAACCAAGGTCTCACAAGAATTCCAAGCATATTAAGTGCCGGTTTCACTCCATCCGCGAGCATGTCAAGGATGGAGATATAAAGATTTGTAAAGTACACACAGACCTAAATGTAGCAGATCCGTTGACTAAAGTTCTCCCTAGGGAAAAACATGATCAACACCAGAACAGCATGGGTGTTAGATTTATCACTATGTGAACTAGATTATTGTCTCTAGTGCAAGTGGGAGACTGAAGGAAATATGCCCTGAGAGGCAATAATAAAGTTGTTATTATGTATTCTTTGTATATGATAGATGTTTATTTTGCATGCTATAATTGTATTGATAGGAAACGTCAATACATGTGTGTTTAATAAACAAAAAGGTTCCTAGTTATGCCTCTCTTATAGACTAGCTTGTTGATTAACAAGATGATCAAAGTTTCCTGATCATGGACATTGGATGTTGTTAATAACGAGGTCACAGCATTTGTGAAATTATGTGATGAACATTCATCCGAAGTATAGCATTACGATCAAAGTCATTATGTTTATATTGCTATAACATCATACGAAGTAGTCTTAGTCCTTAGACCATGAGATCATGTTAATTGCTAACACTAGAAGAGTATCTTGATAACATCAAACGTCACACCGTAACAGGGTGACTATAAAGGTGGGTTCAGTGCTACGAAGGTGTTATATTGAGGCTCATGATGAAGAGTGGAATTTTTCAATCCCGATGACGGATAGATATACTCTAGGCCCTCTCGGTGATATCACATTAAGATAGCTTGCAAGCAAGTGATGTGATCACTAGAATGTTATATCACGGGAACGAGAAAAGAGTGCATGTCGGTAACGAGATCAAACTAGGTATTTGGATACCGATGATTGAATCTCGGACATGTATTATATCATGAGACAAAGGGATTAAGTTACTAGCGTTAAAGGTTCTCACGATCACAGAAGTCATCGTTGAATGTGCAGGAGTCAGTATGGATCTCCAGGTCCCGCTTCTGATTATTGATTTGAGAGGGGTCTCAATCATGTCTGCATTATTCGCGAACCGTAGGGTGACACACTTAAGGGTTTTCGAACACCATTTTTGAGCACATATGTTTCAGACGAAAGAACTACAAAGCACTGGAATTATTTCGATGGAAACAAGAATTGTTTCGGGTGAAATTGAAGAAAGTGGTTCTGCATGTGATATTGAAATGTTGCAAGGGGTTTTATGTGAATGTTTGTTAATTAAATTAATTAACAAAATTCTGAATAAAATAAATAAAAGAGTTTTATTAAATGAGAGTTGCATTAAATTTGGTAAAAAATTAATGCATGTGAGTGGAACTTTGGGTGGAGCTTGAATTGATGTGAGTGGAGCTTCCACCACATGAATGAGGAAGAGGCGGGGGCACCCCCCTTGGCCGCCGGCCATGGGAGGGGAGGATCCCCCTCTACTATAAAAATCCCCCTCTCATCCCTCACAAAACACACCTCCTTGTGAAGGATCTCTCTCCCCCTCTAGATATTCCCCCATGGTCTCGGATTAGCGAGATACATGTTCCCAGTGGCCTTGCGTCTGGAAGAAGTTGTTTCTTCCGCTGATTTGTTGGAGCGAGGAGGTGGAGGTTGTCCGGTGGCTTGTACGTGTGTGCGAGGACAGATGCGCTGCTGATTTGCGACGCTAGGACTTCCACACGATCTTGAGATCGGCAAGCGTACGACTACATCATCCATGAGTTCCAACTCGTTAACAAAACTCTGTTGTCTTTGAGGGTAAGTTCTCTATGGATATATAATCACCCGTTACTCTTTATCTAGTAGATAGATCTTGGCGCATAGTTCTCATCGTAGGATTTTTTTTATGCTGTGAACCCAACAGAAACTACTGTCAGTTTCAGATCAAACTAGAAAGAATGCGTTCGCCAACACAATCTCTAGGAAGGTGATGTTTTATCTTCCAGTTTGCAGTTAAAGCGGGTTCTCTAATCGTGAAAGTGCATCTTTTGTAGTGCTTTGAATTTGTGGGAATTAGTTGCATCTTTTGTAAGCTTGTTGGGTTGAGATGTAATGTATGTATATATTGATTGCTCATGTTAATTCAGATGAATTTTCCTTCTATGTGTTATGAGCACTTTGTTATGTTGTTTGTTGGGTTGAAATGTAATATAGATATTATATAGTTAATAGAGACCAAATTGCAAAATTACCATATAGCATGCACCGACAAAGACATTACGAGGCATTGACATTATGCCATAGACTCAGAGCTACCAAGGCATGTACGCAGTGCTGCCCTACATGGGCCGTGGCATAAACGCTTTGCTGCCGTAGAAGCGCTAGCTTGGCGGATCAAGTTGTGTCGCGCCAAAATATCCTACGACGTCGCACAATCCCCAACGCGGTTATCTCTAGCAGTTTTTTGTGTGCTAGCGCGGGTGCGGTGACTAAGGTTCTGCCTCGGCGTCTATAAGCGCCAGCGCTCGAGCTCCATGTTGTAGTGAATAGTAGTGTATATCATTCATTCATATAAAGGAATTAATTGATAAGATCGGTCACATATGGAGTTACTTAAAGGATCTATTAGAACAAACTCTTTGGAGAATAATTGATAGATAGTACATGATGCCAAAATAAAATCCTAGAGATTAGAGCACACAGAATTCTCACTAGCTTACTTATATTGGATCCATATGGCTTAGATGTAATTCTATAATGGATTGGCCAGTTAAAAATCATCGTAGAATATATTGGTATACACTTATAACACCATAGGAAAGAAGAATCATATATAGTTCAAAGGTTAGCTCTTGAGTGGCCAAGTTCAATTTTCTTAAGGCGGTTAGCATGGATAATGTACCCATAGTAAGAGGAGCAAATAGAAGCTAAAAGATGATCCTCGAGAAACCACCCACACCCTTGCTAGCAATTTTGAATCTCGAGGAAGAGATTCATCTTAAGGGGTTAGTCTGTAACATCCCAAGATTTTAGAAATTAGGACTTCAAAAAAATTACAAACAACATTGCATCATGGCATATCATGCAAAATCTTACTCAAAAAGCTTGTTTCAAAAAAACCTTATTCAAAACCTTGTGTCAAAACCGTATTTTTCTTTTTCAATATTGCCATATGAAACATTATATGCACTTGGAAAATTTGATATTTTTTCTTTAGTCAAATTCTTTTCTATAAGGTATATTGAGTGTATTTTGATTTTAGAAAAATTAGAAATTTGATTCAATCCATTTGGAGTTATAAAACTAAAAATATAAAATAAATACTAAAAATAGAAAAGAATAAAACAAAAGAGAAAGAAATAAACTAAACTAACCTAACCTACCCAACCCGCGTTGCCCATCTACCTATCTACCGCGCGCGGCCGGCACACAAGCGCAGCAGCACAGCCCACCAAACCCCGCTACCACCAGCGCCCACGCAGCGCACATCAGTGAGTCGGCCCAAAGCTAGCAGCGCAGCAGCCGCTTCGCTAGCCTGTCCCAGCCCGCTCCCCGCTTGCTCCCGCTAATGTGTGGACCCCCACATGATCTCATTCAACCTTCGGCTAGGAGACCTGCATCCCTACATTCCCGATTGATCTGCAGAAGAATCTCCGATTAAGTTTTGATTCATTACCCCCTTTGCACGTAATTCTTGGCCAATAAATAGCCCTTGACCCCCTCATCAAAATCCCTATAAAAACCCTAAATAAGGCTTCCAGGATGCCGCAGAATCCCTTGCCGGATATCTAACATGCGTAGCCGCCGTCGAGCTATAGGACGTGAAGGCGCCATCGATTTCGAGCTTCCTGCACTCTCCCTTCTCCTATATCCTCTCCCCCGTGAACAACCACATCTTCCTAACCCCTTCCCCCTCTCCAAAGTGAGCCCAAGCGCCCAAGAAACCTCGTCGGAGTTCCGCTATAGCCCGAGATCTACCAGCCGCTCGCAGATGCCACTACGGGAAGGGAAGGTCCACGAGAAGAAGATGGGAGAACCACCGTATCCGACCGTGTCCCGTCGTCTACTTCCCCCACCTCGAAGCTCACCGGATCCTCCACCACCAATACCACCCAAGATCCGCGCCACCGTCCGTTGCCATCCGACATCGCCCAACACCTGTGAGCCTCTACCGCTTTTGTTCCCGATCATCGGATAGCCATCGAGTGCTCCAGATTAGGTCAATAATCGAAGTGGTACCGTTGAATAGAGTTTCTCCATGTGGCCTGCAACCTCGTCAGCCGCCACCTTAGCCCCGCGGCCTAGTCAGCAGCCCAGCCAGCGTCTCTGTCAGAGCGCTGACACAATAAAGGAATTCAAAATAAAACAGAGAAGTCATAAAATTGTTTTATCTTAGAAAAATTATATAAAAATATTTATAGATCCAAAAAATTGTAAATAATACGTAGTTGGATTCCCATTTGGTCTAGAATAGTAGTATGTCATTAGATCCAACTTTTACACTATAGTTTTACTGTAGTAATTTGATTAGTTTAATGGCCTTTTTAGAGTAAATAATTTATACATCAGAAAAATACAAATAAGATTTCTGTGGATCAGTTCATGTAGAATATAAAATTCCGGCCTTAGATCTAAGTTTTGACGAAGCAAATTTTTAAATGGTTTAATTTTTTAATTAGTAATTGAATCCTAGAAAAAGATTTATAACTCAGTTTTGCTGGTTCTAGTTAATATGACCTATCTAGGACACTTTGGATCTAAATTTAGTTCTACAATTAAAATATAAGTTCAAATAGACCTACTAAAACCATAATAGTTACCATCTGGATTTAATAATAAATGCTTTATTCCATCAAAATCGTTTTTACACAATCATGTAATCTAATATTGTCCAGAGATCTAGTATAAACTATTGTGACTTATTAAATCACCACACACACATTCATTCATCATCGTTTTATTGTATTATGCATAATTGCAATGTTTTGAATGGTGTGTTTGTTGTGCACTTGTTTTAATCGATATATTGCGAGGAGTGCAACTTCTATGATTGCAACGATTATTTGAACAACTCCAACAACTATCAAGTCAAGTATATGCTGATTTGTTCATGATATTATCCTACTACTTTCATTCGCATTGTAGTCTATTTCTGTAGATGCATGTGTATGAATTACCTATTGCTATGCTATATCCCATTATTTGTGTCCTAGTTCTACTTGATAGATGAGCCATCATAGTGTAGATGATGCTTAGCAATACTATTTAGATGGGGAAGGGATCACACTACGATATGGTGATATATGCTTTTCTACAAATAAAACAACATGAAAGTTAATGAACTACCTAGGCAGATTGGTTTGATTTTCATCATAGTGCATAGTTATGGTAGGGAATGTCGCCCAAGGTACTAAGAAAGCATTGGTTTCTATATTATAGTGGCTTATGCATACGACCATGTGCCAATAATAAAGTGGGCAGTTGGTTAGACTTAGTAGGCGGTGATCACTAGAACCTTGCAGAGCGAGAGATGTAGTGAATGGTTAGGTTGGTACATTATGTAGTGGGGTTTGGGATGCTACTTTCTGAATGGTATTATCTTGGACTTTTGCATATCATTGCATACAATGAGTGTAGTGGTAAGAGCGGGTCGACCAAGTCACATGGGTAAATTGTGCTAACCTATGTATAGGGTTATAAACTAAGTACTTAGATGGATCCACGGTTATGGACATTTTTGAGCAACCTGATTCTGGAGCTATAACATATTTGTCACTCATCACACCTTCTTAATTACTAAAACTTGATGAGTGAACCTAATTGGGTTATTGTGGATCAAATTTTAATTTGTTAAAATAGGACAAATGTATTTGAAAACTGCAAGCTAGCCAAAGCCCCACCTATCCATATAAGCATGTAGTTGCTAGGAACTATGTCTCCTTACTTACCCCTACTTCCCATACATTCAATAAACTTGCCATTCTTGGCTGGAACATTTCATGTTGCAGGTTATTCGGACTCTGTGTGATCGTTTAGGTCACGGTATTCCACTCAATATTTGTTCGCCTGTGGCACAATTGAAGATGGATCCTATTATCTATTTACATTTCCGTTTGCTATTAAAATATTTGAGCTAGCGTTGAGCTAAGAACCTTTGTAATAATTACAAATTCTGGATCATGCGATGTAATAATGATGCATCTTGTGTTTGCTCAAAGTAGCTAGTTTCTTGTGTTTGCTTAAACAAGGCATTGAGTATTGCAAAGATAGGATCAATATGTTGAAGAAGAAGAAGAAGGTGAAGTTTCCTTTTTTCGAATTGGGGAGCGGAGCCCCAGCCTCTGCATCAAGCGATACACACATCCTTTATTTATTATTAGAACCACATTGTTTGGCAAAAGCCATTACAAAGAGGATACAAACCGGAACCGCCAAAGCTAAACACTGAGCAAAAATGATAACTGTATCGCTAGCTCCCCAACGAGATCTATCAAACCCCTATCTACCTGTTTCGACCCCCCAAGGTCACCCACACTGTTGCCACTCACCAAGAGAAGCTGGAGTGTCTTGGCACAGCGGCACGAACTCAAGAGAAAGGAGTCCTAGAACCGCACAGCATATCCATGGAGTTGCGCCCACGCACATGCTCCGGATGTCACCGCCTTCAAAAACTTGTGCCAACCCGTCGTTAGCATGTAGATCAATACGCATACTCTCGCCACACCAGCCACCGACACCACCTCGGTGCCAAGCAGCACCACCCCCCACGCGCTAGCCGCTCCACCCTCCTGCCGCTTCCGTCCAACGCTGCTCCACAAGTGATGCTCCCAGGGGAGAAAGCGATATTGACACCACGACACTGCCATCGCCCGACAGAAGGTGAAGTTTCCCGAAGGCAGGCATTTTGTTGTTGGATGGCATGATGCATCTGTGAGTGTATGCACTAACAGATGTGGTAGTTGTAGTAGGATGAACCCATGTATATCTGTGATGTAGTAGTTGTAGTAGGATGAACCCATGTTTCTATATGTTGTAGTAGTTGTAGTAGGATGAACTCATGTATCGCTGTGCTTCTATGAATAAAATGCATTTCAAGACTATGTGCCAAAACAAGATACATATAGAATCCACATATTGAAAATGATATTGATCTTGGAGTTCAAAGTTCAAAGTTCAAGATAAAGTTCACATAGTGCCTAAGAAGTCTAAACCTAGTCCTAAACCACAACGGTTCCTCAATGTCACAGAAGGGGGGCATACCTTAGCTATATAATCGTAGACACAGTAGTCGGAGACAAGGAAGAAGGGGGCAGCCACTACCTACCACCATGCCATGGGGCGGGGGAGGCCATGGCCATCCTCGAGTTGCAGCAACAGCACCACAACAGGGTGGGGAAGCTAGGGATCGTGGTCGACATAGGCTAGGGTCGTAAACAACAAGCACATAATCAAGAACTAATCACCTTAACCTAAAACATTTACTTACTATGTGACACACCTCAGCACCTCACTTACACTAATCAAAAAGAATATTTCTCTATTTAAGATGAACATCTACAAGTGCAAACCTAAATAGTTACTTGGCTAGTGAATTACAACCCCAAAGCCTTCAAACAATTAAAAATTGACAAAACCAAGGCATATCCAGTTGATATGGATAAACCAACAAGCATAAATATGATAAACTAAGTCCTATTGCACAAATCATACTTTCACAAGTGCCCATAACTTACTAACCAGTAATAACAACTTTAACAAATGAATCAAACCACCTTCCATGAACACTAGTTCATCTATGATGAACTCGACCACAAAAATCACAACCTAGGAAGCAATAATTCATCACACAACCATGGTACACGACCAATAGAACAACAGCACAACCAGATCGTAACCTTGATCCTAAACCTAATTAGAACCCTAATCCTAGACGAAATTCTCAGCTCGAGGGTTGACCATAGAAGAACACGTACCTAATTCGTAGTTGAGTCGCAGCACAACGCCCTCACCAGGCTAGGGTTCGCTGTGGGGACATGGGTAGGAGGCATGGGATGTGGCGGCGGTGTAGAAGTGGAGGAAGCTGAGCTAGGGCTCGAGGCCAACGTAGAGGGCCGAAGGTGGCTCCATGGCGTCGAACTTCTGTCAGCGACCTAACCCTAGGTTGGGTAGGGTTAGCCGCTGGGGGACACAGGCCAAATCGCTATGGGAGTAGGAGTAAGGGAGTGAGGTAGAGCAGTGGTGGAGTGCGGCGGCGCTAGAGGAGGCCGGTGTCGATCGGAGTAGTGGCGGCAGCGCGAGCAAGAGGGCAAGCGGAGTGGCAGAGAGGGGAATCGCGATCTGGTGTGGGTGCATGTGTGCGGGTGAGTGCGATGCAAGCGTGAGAGGCAAGAGGGGAAAGGGTTGAGTCGGTCGAGGCCACATCAAATATACACGGCGCACCGTTAGAGGATGCATCTCGAGTATGGAAAAATATGCTAGACGCATATAGGCAGGATGCGTCTCGAAAACTTGGGCACCTGCGTGCCCTAGGCCCACCCCTTATTCGAGACGCATATGGGCAGGATGCGTCTCGAGTTTTCGAGACGCATGCCATCACTACACGAATCGGTGGCTATGCCAAGGGCAAGTTGCCATTGGCGTAGGATACAAAACCATCGGTGTAGGCTATGCCAACAGCTGCCCTCGACGTACCTCCCTCGGCGGAGACATCGCGGCCGTCGACATACAAAAAGACCGTTGGCGTAGGCTAACCCGATGGTCAAAAAGCGGCTGTCGACGTAGACGCCGTCAGCATCGCGTGTTTCTACCATTATACGGCCGGCTAGGCATGCTGACGGCCAGGCCCTCAGCGTAGCCCGCCACGTGGCTCTCACTGAAGCAGCCAGGCCCTCGGCGTAGCCCGCCACATGGTTGACGCTGAAGCACCTTTCTCCTCCACCATATATCTATGTTTGTTTTCTTTTAGTCTACATTCTAGAAAAATAAACAAATTAGTACTACTAGTTATAGTGTAAACAATCAATCCAAGCATGGGTTACCTTCTTACTTAGTTGATAGTCAGTCCATGAGCCCATCCTACGGTGGCACATGCAATGGGTACCGACCCCGTGGATATTAACTTAATATTCATAAATTTTTCGTCCAATGTATATATTTACTTTGTGTCTGAATCTCTCTCGATATAATACATATTTGGCTTCAACTACTCTTGTGCATAGTAGATTGGGTTAATAAGTGACCTAGCTTGAAAGAACTATGCATGCTTGGGCAACTTATCTGGTGCAACTTGTGGATATGTTATTTTGGCCCAGTATTAAGCTAAAGCCTTTTTCATAGGAGGAAGAGTAAAAATGACTTGCTACATGGATGTTACAAACATGACATGGGGTAAATAAGGAGCATCCCCTATAGCTAATTAGAAAACCTAGTGAATTGAATGAAGCGTATGTCCATGGAATAAAAGAATTATAGTATCAACTATTGACCTAGTCTATGATTAAACTACTTGTTGATACCCCCGGTTAGTCTAGAATTATCCTATTAGCTAAAATTGAAGCCTTTTTAGGATATTGGTTAGATAAGTACTTATAAGATCTTCGATCAAAATATTTAAGTTACCAAATTAGATACTTACACACATAAGTAACAAATAGGCCGCCGAAAGTGGCGCATATTATTCCCTAGTGAGCGTAATTTTAATTCTTTAAGTATGTTATTCATTCATTCAGAATATGCTTTAGTGAAATATCTCAAATTAAAACTATAGAAGTAACATAACCTTCATGAAAATGGAATATTTTACTTTATTTGTAATGAGCTAGTTAGACTTTATAAAAGTTAATGTTGACTTATATTATAACATCTTCGTGTTTTATAAGTTAAGTTCACTAAGTATTTTTAATGACTTCTAAAGATTGTATCCAACAAAAAAACATAGTCATCTATGCTCAATTTGTTGTCTAAGAAGATATAAAAATATTCAATATAAATATGTGTGTGTGCACATTGGTGATTTGCAAGCTAAACTTCCTAGATGGGTGCAATCACATGCGTGCCAAGACACAATTGTGGCTTCACGCGATAAGCTTTTGATGATTGCACACTATTCTCAAAATAATACATCCAGTGATTAACAAAGGAAAAAATATGTCATATTTTGTATTTATCTTAATGAAAAAGAGTATGCTAAGAAGGCTATAGAAAATATGTGCAATGCGGGAGAGGTGAGAATGAGGCAAGGACTCGAGTGACGGTTTTCCTACAACAATACGACTTGTTTAATTGAAACTAGAGGCGTTTTTACTTTTTCACCTAATGTTGACTCCCCTGTTTCCACTGATTAATTTATGCTTCATATGTTTTTTATCTCATCCATTTTTTGTGTGATGTGATTGACCGCACTGTGTTGGTTTGTGTTAGTTCCGAAGTTGAGAGTTTATTCACATTTCCTCAAAGTCAACTAACATTTGATTTTTTCATTTACTTTTATGTATGCGAGTTGACTTCGACAAAAAAATCAAACCAAAATTCTGAAACCACTTTGGTACACCAGAAATACATGTTATAGTATGAAAACAAGCTAAAACGAGTTTATACAGCTTGGATTGATGTAAAATGTATGGGTTAGCAGCTAAAGTTAACTAGAAACTGAATTAGTAACCTAGTTTTAATCATACCTTTGTTGTATCTTCATCTTTGTGGGATTAATCAACTTTTTACCTAACGTAATTTTTTCATGTATTAGGATTATGTATAGTGACGTACCATAGATTCTACATGATCAGAGCACGAGAGGCCTTGATTCTACATGATCAGAGCAAGAATGGCCATGATCCATGGCGGTGTCTATATTACACGATAGAGTATCTTCATTCGTATAAATAGAGGAGACCACCCTCCACTCCTAAGGATCCAAACTGAAACAAAGAGATGTTTGTTATCGCATACATGCGCCATGGTGCCTCGAGTTAACTATCAAACCTCATTGCTACAACACACGGAAAATGGACCTGAGATGTTAGGTAAAATAAAATAATATAGTTCATAAACATGTTATAGTGTGCAGCCAAAACAATGTTCCTACTAGTTCAACAAAACCGTTCTCAAGTCCAAAGAAAAGACCATGGTGACAAAATCTTATTTATGGCTTACGTTTTTGTGGAGCAATACAAGAACACTAAATTACAGTAATATAGTTATTCTATAAAATGCTCACAAATACAGGTACATTAGTCAAAGAGAAAGTGTGTCTGGTATTGAACTAATTCCAAGGTTAAATGAACTGCTTGCAAGCAGATTTTGAGTCCCTGCTTTCAAACCTCTTGCAACCATAGGACACTTCTTAATATGCTTCTATGGTGTGCTTCTGTGGCCGAGCCTACCGATACCCCTTTTGGCACTTGCCCGTAGAATAATCGCATGTAGCATGCTATATAACACCATGGTATAAATTGATGCACGATAACCATTTAACATCCAACTCCGAGTTTCACTCCCTTCTCCAAGCCGAGGGGAACTCACTGCATCATTCTCCAACTTGTGTTTTTTCCAAGAAAAATTTGCATCGTTTTAGACTAGTGAAAACAAGATAAAAACTAGAGGCCGTTTCAGGGACCCCTACCTTCTCTTTAAATTGAGTTCCTTATGTTTTCAAGCAGCATCAAATAGATATACAATAACCATTTAACACTCAACTCTGAGTTTCAGGCCCTTCTCCAAGCCGAGGGGAACTCACTGCATCATTCTCCAACTTGCGTTTTTTCCTAGAAAAATACGCAGTGTGTTAGACTAGTGAAAACAAGGTAAAAACTAGAGGCCGTTTCAGGGACCCCTACCTTCTCTCAAAATGACGTGCCTTATGTTTTCCAGCATCACCAAGAACTTTCTCTCGCTCTTCTCCATCGTTCTTCGGCAATCCATCTGACGGATTATTCAGAAACTCAATATGGCAGAAAGCACAATCATCAGTAATAATGTTAAATAGAGCAACATCTGAATGTCTGACATGTACTTCTATATGTACGTCCTGATAAACAGGGAGGAACGAACGAAGTGGTAAGAAAAAATACGTTTTGATGTTGGGACAAAGTTTTGGGTAGAGTTGGTCTTCTCAAGTTCTCAATGAATTGAACAAGCGAGTTATCTCGATCGCTTGAAGAAAGTATGCAAATCTACAAGTGAACATAAGTCAATTATGCATGCCCAAGCATCTTAGAAGTGTAAACTGAACGGATCTACAACGATAGTTGGTCAGAATTCAGAGTAATTAACCTATGCTAGATTTATATTACCTGCTTGATAACTCTGTTTATCACTATATCGAGAGTAAAAAGTTTAAATGACTTTGGCCCAAGAAATTTCAGGCAGAAGTCCTCAAAATTGCAATTTTCAATAGAGCGATCAAGTAGCATGGCGAGCTTCTCCTTGAACCTGCACCACTCATTAAGAATGTCATGAATTTAAAACCACCTCTTCCACAATGTGGAATGAGCAATTATGCTTAGATAGACAAGGACATTACTCTGCATATAGATCATGGGTGCACAAATCTCTCGCGGTCTGTAGTCTCTCGTACAAAATCTGCCATACAAGGGAAACCAAAGAAAATTATAGTGAAACAAAACATATCGTAATCTGTGAGTACTCCATGACAAATAAAGCAAAAGCAGAGACAACCATAACGGAAAGAAATGATGAAATACCTGGTACAGCCTACGGAGCACAACGAGAGAACAACATGTACCTCCTCTCACACCACGTGGTTTAGTTGTTCTGGATTGTTGCCTTGTTCCATGCTGATTTTCTGGTTCGTTCCTATGGTCACGGTTATCAGGTCCGGAAATATCGGTTGAGAGACGTCGGGACCTCAACCTATCTCCATGGGAAGTAGCAACTTCACGGCTAGCTTGTTTTTTTTCAGGACCAAACATGGAAGTTTCTTCATCCTGAATGAACTCACCCTCTTCGATGTCCGCACCAAACCCATCGTGTGAAGAACTACAATCATTGGTATTCTCCCTTAAAAATTCATCTCTCTGAAACAAAAATTGATAGAATGCAGGTTAGCCTTACACGAAATGGATACTGAAAAATTATTTCTTTTGCAGTCAACATTTGAAATTATAATTCTAAACAACAGAAAGCTGTATGAGTATGATTACCATGGAAGATAAAGGAACGCAAGCAGGCAAAGATAGAAACTTTTTGTTGGTACCACAATGTTCACAGGATTTTTCAGGAGCTACAGTTTCGCCAAAAGAAGGCCATAGACATTGAGAAGAAACAAAGGGATGTATTGTTTTTTTCCAAGTCATCATCTCCTTCTCTTCAGAAGAGCATGCAGAGGAAATAATATTTCTTATGTCCTTGTGCATGTTAGGATCAGCATATTTATCTCCTTCATTCAGCCTCATTTTATTGACTTCATTGGCTTCAGCCAGCAAAGCTGAAAGGAGGCATGTAAGAAAAGGATCTTGGGTACATGACTCAATGTATGATCTGCCTAATACTAATAACAAGTATTAATATTGTTGGAACATAGTGAAAGTTAAAAATACCTTTTTGGCTCATCCTTTTTGCATCCAAGTGTTTGAAAGAGGGTCCACGATGATCAAGCGATCTGTAGTAATTTTTGGCAATAACTTGTGAGTTCACCTTATGCAAATATAAGCGAGCCTCCGACAAATCTTCCACCTTCTGGTTTAAACGAGAAAGTAGAACAGCAAGAACATCACTAGTATTCTGACTCTCCAACAGGTCATCAAGCTCACTATCATCAGCGTATAGTCTTTCAATGCACCTCATCTGTAGAGCTTTTCACAGGCAAAAAATAAACATTATAGTTTGTTAACTTAAGAAAGAGGCCGACTCTAAATATTATTGCCAGTATATCATTCTTACAAGAGAGATGTTCCTTAATCATCAAAGGGCTGCCAGCAAGATCTTGAAGATTTCTAATTCGGTAAGCAGTCGAACGAAACCTCTCTAACAACACGTCACTCTCAAACCTTAAAAAGAACACAGCCGTGAATCATCACAAAAGTAAAAGGACAATATGAAAACCATGGGCTATCCCCTGACAGCTAGCAGAAAAGAGGGCAGCCCGGTGCATGTAGCTCCCGCTTGCGCAGGGTCGGGGAAGGGTCTGACCACTTTGGGTCTTTTGAACGCAGCATTTCCCTGATAGCCGACAGAATGAAACAAAATAGCAGGTGGATACTTACATGTCTAGTTCACAAGAAAACATCTCCCTTTCATATTCAGTTTCAGCTTTAAGCTTAGAGTTCTCTGATTCCTCACTCCCAGATCTGCCACAAACCAAAGCATCGTTGAGAATAGACTTTCCCAGTTTGGTTCGGTAACTTGATTTGGTTATACACTGCAATTGAGAACGAATTATGTTTGGATCGGTTGTGCTAGTAATTTACATGAGAAACACATGAGTTATTAGGAATTTACCTTATGTGGTAGAAGGTAGTAGCTAGGAGTGCAAGGTTTGCAATTACTGAGATTCACTTCCGGGGGTAACTTCTTCTCAAGTTTGTAAGTATTCCAGTCTGGCAATGGTTTAACCTTGTCTTCCTCCTCCTCTTCCGCAAGGAGTGATTCTTCACTACCTACCAGAAATGAGTACATTTATATTAAATAAATAAATGATCATACTACAGACTATAATTTGCTATTTCATCCAAGATCAAACATGGCATAACGACATTGGTATCTTGGTCAATAGCTAGGAAGCACTTAAAAATAATAGCTCGAGCAGTGGACTTCAAACTAAATATTTCGGAGCATTGTCAAAAAAGGGATGCATATTTTGCATATAGTTAAGGTGAATGTTGAGGCCAAGTGCGTACAACCTACATGCATTGAGAACAGAATCGATAGAAAATTCTGGCACACCTTTATTTCTCGTATTGGTCACTTTGATCTGGATAGCATCCAAGCTGTGATTATCATCTGGAGTAAAGCATAAAGCAGCCTGAAAAGGAGAACCAATAGATGATTGTGTCAGATGAGTTCATCATACAGAAGCAAAAGGATTTTACTTTGGTGAGAAAGAGTAAGATTGCTAGTCTTCTGCACTCATAAACATTGTCAGGAAACATGAATGTTATATGAGAAAAAAATCAGGTAATACCTAAGCCAATCCATATAAACAGAAAGTTACCTTGCCCACTCGACCACCCTTTGGAGTTATGCAGGATTTCTCATCTACCAGTTGCGCCTTTAGATGAGGAGGAAGATAATTATTTGTAAATTCTTCTAGCAACTCTGGACTGTTGCTCATGCATCTCTTCACCTACAAACAAAGAGAATTATGAATCAGCTTCCCTGGTCTTCCCAATCTCTTGGTCGGAAATTAGTGAAGAATTACAAACTATGCGATTACTAGAGAGTTGGTAAGTACAATATGGAAAACTTCTTCAACGGTCATGGTCCTCCTGGAAAATTTTCTCAGGGCTTCCAACATAGCGGCATAATCATCCTCACCGATGCTAGGGCATGTCTGCAGTCATAAAGTAATTGATCATCAAATTAACAGTGCACCTACCAAACTCCCACAAAAAGGACAACCATTAGAATCTCTTCAGCACCTTCGCTCTCCGAAGAAAATCTACTGGACTCTGTAGGTGGGTGCAGATATCAACATCAGCATCGGCATCGCCATCGAAGGGGCTACGGCCTTGGGTAAAGTTGAGGAACACCTGTTTGACAGGAGCCCAATCCTGTAATAGCTTCATCGCCATCTCGATGCAGTTTTCAGCGCATATGCTCCTTATTTCACCATCAGGATCCGTACTGTAGTTGGGAATCGTATGAATGTGGTTGACAGGGCAACCATGTTAACATATACAAACAAAATATTCAGACATACATACCATTGTTTCCAAATCTCAGTCATGGCCTTGACAAACTCATTGTACACGTCACCGGGGAGGTTATCTCTAGCAAACATCAAGCATTGCATAGTCTCTAGCATGTACGCCCTTTTCCCCATTTTGTGTCGGATGCTTTCTGCATCTACCTCATCAGGGGACGCCATTTTATTTCACTGCTGGTAGCTCCACCAATCACGCGGATGTATAAATTGGCGGCTAGATCTGAGACTACCAAAATCTGTTACTACAACCTTTTAAAGACTGTTCTGCAATTCATATCAGCTTATATAAAGCTCTAGCAGTGACATAGAAAGTACAAGAAAGTAGAATAAGCAAAAAATAGTTCCTATTTGTAAGTCGACTGACATATGATCCGACCAAATTGCTGTATACAGTTTGTAAAATGAGCAACTAGCCAACTACACAATTTCCATTCATCATCAATGCCCATGATTGACAACTTAGAAGAGTCGTAATTACCAACTCAACTAAGAGATTGACTGAAGAAGCTGTACACAGGTGGTAAATATGCAGCTACTCGATTTCGATTACCATTTATGTGCGGCTCGGGAATAATAATTCTATTTTTCTTTGAAACAAGTTTTAGAAATTCCTAAATCGTTTTCAAAATTGGCACTCCCTACAACATATATTCCATATATATATCAGGTACTCACATGAGCTAGCATCAGCATCTCACATACTGGTTAAAGATCCCGGAATTTTTTTATAAAAAAAGATAGAGAAAGGCGTACGTCTAGATATTTGAGACAAAAAGAAAAGAAATCAGTGACACCACCAGATTCGAATTGGCGTGCTCATGATCGTCAGATAAGTCGATCTAGCATGCACGACACGATCGATCTGATCATCGGAGCCATCCTGGGAGGAAGACGCAGAGCGCCCGGCTCCCGTGCTATTTGTAAAGTACAACAAAGTAGAATAAGCAAAAAAAAATAGTTGCTATTTGTAAGTGGACTGAGATATTATCCGACCAAGTTGCTGTATTGCGCAACTAGCCAACTAAACGGTTTCAATTCATCGTCAATGCCCATGATTGACAACTTAGAAGAGTCGTAATTACCAACTCAACTAAGAAATTGATTGCACAAGTCGTACAAATGTGGTAAATATGCAGCTACTGGATTATACCATTTATGTGCGGCTCGGGAATAATAATTATTATTTTTCTTTGAAACAAGTTTTAGAAATAAGAATAATGGGGATTGCCACATATAGATCAGGTACTTACATGAGCATCAGCATCTCATATAATGGTTAAAGCACCCAGAAATTTCAAAAAAAAAAGAAAGAGGGAGAAAGGCGTCTGGTGGATATTTGAGACAAAAAGAAAAGAAATCGCTGACAACACCACCAGATTCGAATTCGCGTGCTCATGGTTGTCAGATAAGTCGATCTATAGCATACACGACAGGATCGATCTAATCATCGGAGCCATCCCGGGAGGAAGACGCAGACTAACCCGGCGACGAGACCACAGTCGGCGCGCGCCCGCGTCCGTCACGCGCGCCGCAGGAACTCAACCAATATCCGCCACAAATTCGAAGCGCTAATCAACCAGATCAACTAACCTCACTCCATGGCGCCGAGAATAAACCCAGACTATTCACGCCGATTGACGGCAACGACCCTAAATCGATCGCTCGGCCAGGGGGCGCGCCGGACGCGCGCGCGGCGGAAAGGAAATGCGTGCGTGGGATCAACTGAGGGATTGGACCGGGGAAACGTACCTACCGACGGGCGGCGGCCACAGCGCTCGGCCGGCCGGCTTGGGGCGAAGAGTAAGGACGGAGCCCTCCAGTTGTGGTTGTGGCTTGTGGGTGCTCCCGTGAAGTCTCGACGCGGCCGAGGAGAAGGGGAAGAGGATGCAGATAAGCGGGGGAGAAGGGTATTTGAGCGCTATGCGGGTTGCGGCTCGAGGTGCGGGTTGGATCGGTGGCCGATTCGCCATCCAGATTCCATCAAGGAAAAGGATACCACGTCGCCAGACTCGTGGACCGAAAATTCAGTCTTTGTATTTTGGTATATTTTAGAATTTATCTTTAAGAAATAAAAATCAAAATTTACTTATTATTTTTAGTATCCGACAAATTTGGGTTTGGGTTTGGGTTCGGTCATGATCGAATTGTGTGGTGATATTATCAAATATAAAAGTTGAATAATATTTCATTAAAAAATGGTACAATTTCAGTTGTAATTTGAAAATATAATGGACTTTGTCAATTCATATCAATTGGCGGAAATTAATAGTCAACACCATATTTGGCTAGATAAATCTATAGTGATGCGCAACTTAGGCTTTGCGATTAGGCCACTCTCACGTAACTTTCGATCAGTTCGGTCCATTCGGGTAGCGGAAACTAATGACCGAATTAACCAAGCTAAATTCGGTCTTTAAAGTTTGCTACCATATTTTCTGATCGGTCTTTTTGGTCTCGGTCTATTCAGTTTCGCTTTCGGTCTTTTTAGGTTCGGTTTTTGGTTATCAGTTTTTCTGCCCACCCCCAGCGACGCCTACCGGTCTCACCTCATCTCTTCTTCCTCCTCTGTTCTATTTGAATACATCTTACAGCCTAGGGTCCGCCGTCATCGTGCTCCCCGCAGGCACCCGCCGCCCCACTCCCGCCGCTCGCGTCCCATAGGCTCCTGTCTTCGCGCTCCCCCGCCGCTCACGTCCCATAGGCTCCCGTCGCCGCGCTCACTAGATTCGATTGTACATCAACCATAATATATTCCACCATATTGCAAACGACACAAATACATATGAGATGTGGCAAAAATTGGAGTCAATGTATGAGAGGAAGAAAACTATGACAAACTATGACAAGGCATCGGTAATCAAAATAATAGCCAAGCTCGAGTAATGGTATGGTAGCAGTGTTATTGAACACTTCAATGTCTTCTAGTGCCATATAAATCAACTCTTCGCCATGAAGATCAACTTCAAGAATGAGGTGGAAGCATTGTTGCTGCTGACTTCCATGCCCGACAGTTGGAACACGCTTGTTGTGTTAGTTAGCAATTCAGCTCCAGATAGGAAGCTGATGTTGGAGATTGTGAAGAACTACATGCTAAATGAAGAACCTAGAAATTGGGGAAAAGGCGATGCCTCCGGTTATGATACCTATGTGGCTGAATCCCACTACAAGAATGATAACAGTGGATGTGGCTAAGACCAAATCTCAGCACGGAAAATGTCACAAATTATAATGCTCCACCGAGGGATTTTTTGGTCATGGAGCAAACATCAGTGTGCATAATGTCAGGAACATTCTCCGCACGATGCGGCGGGCGTGTACGAAATGCAACCCTATGTTGTTTTCTTGAAAAACAATGTTCATAGGTTTCAAGTTATACCTTTCAACTCAGGGAGGTAGTCCTTGCGAGCGAGAGCCTGCATGCCCTTCTCACTCATATGCCCAAGCCTCTCGTGCCACAACTCAACCGAAGTGTCATTCTCAGTGACATTCAACACACGATTGCATAGCTTGGTTTTAGTCACATAGAGACAACCTTGCTTGCTTCCTCGAGCCATAATCAAAGAGCCTTTGGTGAGTTTCAATTTTGCAGCACCAAAATAACTTCCATGGCGAATGTCATCAAGCTTTCCAACTGACAAAAAATTTAGTCGTATGTTGGGAACATGTATCACGTCATCGAGAACCTACCTACAGTCTATGTTTGTCTGAATGCATATAGTGCCCTTGCCAACAATAGTCAACGAACCACTATTCCCCATCCTCACCTGGCCAGTAACGCCGTTGGTATGGGATGTGAAATACTCCTTGTGTGATGTAATGTGGAAGGACACACCCAAATCCACAACCCAGCTATTGGAATCATCACGAGCAACACTATAGATTTCTTCATCTTCGATGATTAGGTAATCTTCACCTTGCTCACATTCTGTAGTCATAGCGGCACATGTTGGGACCGCAGCATAGAAAACAAAAAATTCCTACGGTGTGAACTACACGCCAAGATCTATCTACTAGGTATAAAGCAACGGGTGGACATACATCCAACGAGAACTTACCCTTGAAGACAACGAGTTTTGTTAACGAGTAGGAACTCGTGGTTGATGTAGTCGTACACTTGCCGATCTCAAGATCGTGAGGAAGTTCGAGCGCCACAACTCAGCAGCGCATCCGCATTCGCACACACGTTCAAGCCACCGGACAACCTCCACCTATTCGCTCTAGCGATCCAGCGGAAGCAGCAACTCCTTTCCAGAGAAAGCCACCGGGAACATGTATCTCGCTAATCCGAGACCATGGGAATAATACTAGAGGGAGAGAGAGATCCTTCACAAGGAGGTGTGTGGATGAAGGAGGGAATGGATGGCCTTTTATAGGAGGAGGGGGGTTCCCCCTCTCTCCATGGACGGCGCATGGGGGGTGACCCCTCACCTCCCCCATTCATGTGGTGGTAACCCCTCCACATTAAAATGCCTCTTCACATTCCCTTTTAAAGTCTCCACTTTAAATGCATTAAATTTCTCCAAATTTAATGCTCTCTCATTTAATAAAACTCTTTTTATTAAATTTATTCAGAATTTTGTTAATTAATTTAATTAACAAACATTGACATATATCCCCTTGCAATATTTCAATATCACATGCAGAACCACTTTCTGCAATTTCACCCAAAACAATTTCCGGTTTCTATTGAAACAATTCCTGTGCTTTGCAATTCTTTCGTCTGAAACATATGTGCTCCAAAATGGTGTCCGGTAACTCTTAAGTGTGCCACCCTACGGTTCGCGAATAATTCAGACATGATCGAGAGCCTTCTCCGCTCAATAATCAGCAGCCGGATCTAGAGATCCGTACTGACTACTACACATTCAACGATGACTTCTGTGATCATGAGAACCTTTAACGCTTGTAAATAAATCCCTTTGTCTCTCGATATATTACATGTCCGAGATTTGATCATCGGTATCTCCATACCTAGTTTGATCTCGTTACGGACATGCACTCTTTTCTCGTTCCTGTGATATAATATTCTAGTGATCACATCACTTGCTTGCAAGCTATCTTAATGTTATATCACCGAGAGGGCCCAGAGTATATCTATCCGTCATCTGGATTGACAAATTCCACTCTTGATCCATGAGCCTCAACATAACACCTTCATAGCACTGAACCCATCTTTATAGTCACCCTGTTGGGGTGTGACGTTTGATGTTATCAAGATACTCTTCTGGTGTTAGTAATTAACATGATCTCATGGTCTAAGGATAAAGATTACTTCGTATGATGTTATAGCAATATAAACATAATGACTTGATCGTAATTCTATACTTCGAATGAATGTTCATCACATCATTCCACCAATGGTGTGACCTTGTTATTAACAACATCCAATGTTCATGATCAGGAAACCTTGATCATCTTATTAATCAACAAGCTAGTCTATAAGAGAGGCATAACTAGGAACCCTTTTTGTTTATTAAACACACATGTATTGATATTTCCGATCAATACAATTCTAGCATGTAAAATAAACATCTATCATATATAAGGAATATATAATAACAACTTTATTATTGCCTCTCAAGGCATATTTCCTTCACCGAATGCTGAGGGGTAACCTCGGCAATGCCCATGATGATGGACTTGGGGTTTCGCAGAAAAGAGAACGATGGGGATTTCGTCAGATGTCAGGGAAAACAATGAAGACAAAGTTGCCAGAATATTGGAGAAAATACTCTATTACAAGTTGCCCGAACGACATCTTGTCTTTCACAATTGGCTCATACAAATCCTTGCAATAAAGGATGTCTTCCATCGTGGGCTTCCATAATGAGAAATTGGAAGAATCGAGTTTTATCATTCCACTTGTGGTGGCGCCTTCTTACAAAGACATTGCGAGATAGCAGCAACCTTATAGCAAACCTTGAGCTCTTATACCACTCTATTGGGGAAATTACTGGGACAGTGGCCGGTTATCCCTTAATTGTGATTAACACACTCTTAAACATGATCTGAAAATACATGGAAAAATTAGTGTAAAGTTCAACACCACTGGTATGCTAACTCAAGGATCATTGCTCTTCATGGAAGGAAACATATGCATCAAACATATATGGACGAAACAAGACACTTCACATTGTATCCCTTTTGGTGAGAAGCTGTCTCCTGACCCTAGAAAATGTTTATGGTAAGGAGAGAGGTTCTCAGAATGGCAACAACAGTAGCAGATCAACACACATGGACACCAATCCTTTTTACGTGGTAACTTGAGAGGAAAAACCACTGGCAGAAGCCACCATATCTTCTTCCATTATTATCAAATGAGGATACAAACTTTTTCTTCTCCACAGAGCACTAGAGGATCTCATACATCAAGATACACATGGACCTGTGATGCCAACTACAATATTGAGCTAAGGATTGGAGAAATCTCACCAAAGATGGTGGAACCACAGCTTGAAGGATACAAGGTAGTAGATATGGGTCTTCACAACCTTGTGGGAAGATCTCGGTGCTTGATTCAGCTTCTTTCTTCAACTTCTTCCTCGTTCCCTCTCTCTTGCTTTTGTTCTCCAATGGAGGCTAACCTGGATTTTCGTCACTCCACCTAGTGGTGGCTGGATGGGAGGCTTATTCTCTCACTTGCCTCTTGTGCAATGTCCAAAATGACCCTTGGTCATAACCCTAAAAGTTAGTGGGATCTTGCACCTGTTTGGGCCGCCTGAAAGGCTTCATAAGGCCATCTCCTCACAACCCACCTGGGGAGGATACGCAACACATACTTAGTGAATATATTTAACGTTACCTTATTATAATTATTTTAGGCATGGCAAGAATTGTTCATGTTTATCATGTGGACAAGAAAGCAGTTTTGAAAGGCAATATCCAGCCAGACCAGAATGAGGTCCACTTGGTGTTTGAGCATAGTCCTAAATTTCGAGATTTTGAAACAAGTTAGGATTGAATTGAATTGGATGGATCCAAGCGATATAGTTGAGTTAGACGGGAGACATAATGTTGGGTTTGGCATGTACATCTATTTGAATGCAATGCGTATAAAATCATAGCAACATTGGTATTGTAAATAGAAATGAATCTTCTACTTTATTGATCTGGCTAAGGGCCTATTTATACATGGAGTATGTTGGTTTACAAAGTGACAGCTGCCACTAGCAGTTTGTACATATGAAAAACATGGAAAAAACTATGTCGGTCCTTCTAGGAGGAAAAATGCTCTTTTCTGCTTGTGTAAGGGTAAGGTTTCGATTCTCAACACTCCCCCTTGTACAAAGTTGCTTCTCTTGTACTCCTTGTATAATGTTGCGATTAATTTTTCTTTGATCACAAGCATATATTATGTCGAATAACTCCCCCAAAACTCTGTGGAAAAAAATGAGGAGAATAGTATTTGATATGTTACGAAAACTCCTTTAAAACCAAGTGGGAAAAGTAAGGAGAAAATGATACGACATATAATGATCATTGTCTATTTTATAAGATACATGAGAAAACATCGAAAGGATAAAACTCATTTCTAAGTTTAGATGATAATTAATATGTCTTGTATACATCCGTTAAAGAAACCAAGTGGAGAAATAGGAGGTATGACATATATTCTTCCGTTGATATTATCTCATTAAAAAATTTGATGAGAACCATGAGAGTAAACTCATAAAGGGGAAAATAGTGTAATATAATGTTTGAATGGATTATAGTTTAGAGGGACACCCCCATCCCCCCCCCCCCCCTCCCCCCGATCCTTGGAAATCTCGAAGTCGTCACATACCAATTCCGTGAACATACTTTTCAAATGTTGAAGCTGGGTAATGACTTCGTGAATAAGTCAGCGAGATTATCGCATGATTTGACTTGAAAAAAAATTATTTCCCACTCTTGTGTAACTCATGAGGATAAAACAGTCTAGGTGCAATATGCTTCGTGATATTTCTCTTTATGTAACCCACTTGCATCTGAGCAACACAAGCATCATTATCTTCATAGATAATGGCTGGAGATCCGATAGAACCTTTTGCACGTGATTGTTGTATGTGGTTTACCATTCTGCGAAGCCACATGCATTCACATGATGCTTCATAAAATGCGATTATTTCAGAATGGTTTGGTGTTATGAGTGCAGCCATAATACCACAGGATGAAAGACTGATTTTAACATACATAGCCCATGTAGGGTAGTTATGCCCGTCGAGTGCAAGCTCTTCAAATTATTTGGTGGTCATTTTGTCCTACATGAATGGTAACCAGAGATTTGATTAATTTACTTGTATGTAAATTAGAATCATCATGGTTAAGTTGTAATAATATTTGCAAAATTTGTGAACTCAAGTGAACACTTGAGTTTTAGTGTAGACACCAAATCATCTATCATAACACTTTGTAGATAATCACCACTTTCATGGAGTACACATGCATCTCATTACTAAGAAGCATAATCTGACCTGAGTCAGTAGATGCCTTTTGTCTTAGCACCTTATGTTATGACTTGATTTAAATATATGGGAGAGCACATTGAAGGTAGTCATAATGCCAATTTTAAGAAAATATAGATCTCACAATAATCGTGGATAATCTGCATATTATGCAGTAGATGCCACATTACCTTGTGTTCCTATATACAAATCTGAGGTGGTCACTTTTAATTTTGCATATTAATCCTATTTGATTTAAGTCTATGTGGTGTTTTTTAAGCATTTTTGGATTTAATGGATTGTGAATTAATATTTACTTTGGCAAGAAAATCAATCTCAATTGCAAAATATTATTATTGTACCATTTGTTATAGGGATTGTGAAGTGCAAACACATTGAGCATATATTCATTTATAGACACAATATGGTCTAAAGCACCAACATACAATATATTCAATACATGATGTAAATACACAATATAGAGGGTAGACGACATGACAAGTACTTAAGGTTAGCACTGGTAGTTGGACCTATCTATGATATCAGAACCTAAACCTGACAAGTACTAAGACTATACTAGTGATAAGGATATCTCCTGTCGCGACAACCGATTACGCCAAAATGCTACCGCAACAGAGACACTTTAGCTCCGGTTCATTTTACAAATCGGGACTAAAGGTCCTCCAGCCCAACGCACTACGCGGGGCCACGTGGAGGCCCTCTAGTCCCGGTTCGTAACAGAACCGGGACTAAAGGTCGGACCTCTACTCTCGATTCGGCAGTCCCGGTTGCGCAACCGAGACTAAATGCCCTTACGAACTGGGACTAGAGGTCTGTTTTCTACTAGTGGGTGGTTATTTGGAGGTATACTGTGTGCAAGAGAACATGGAACATGATATCTCATATGTGCTAAGATGACAATGGTCCCGGTGAAGAGGTTGATGAGGGTGGGTTCACAGCTAAAGAAAGTTTTCGAGAATGTAGTGGGGCAGGATCATCATATACCACTATTTTGTGATCTTAGTCTCGCAGATGAAGCCGTGGTTGACGGTGGTAAGGGTATAGTACGTGCGTGGAGGAAGGCCAACTTTTCACCCGGATATAAATCAAAAGAATGGGATTTCTTCCAAGTTGAAGTTCGAAACCTTGTTGACATTTAAAATATGGATCAAGGAGTTATCTCTTAAGTATTATCATTATCATCCGTACACCGTAGTTCACTCAGGACGCTACACTCCTTAAGTGTAGCGCCATGGTCAAAAGCATTGCAAGAAATTTACAGCATATTCAGTGAGTTTGTTGCAGTTCACAAGTTCAACAAGCATATTCCTGAGCCAAGTTCAACGTGTTGCGGAAAAATTAAAGGTCGCCCATTTTTACGGGACATACCCCGAACCTGAAACCAAAAAAACATGGCGCATGCGGATTACTTGCGATCGATATCGAAAACAAGGGACGCACTAGCAAACTGGTATACAATGGCCATCAAGCAGTCAACTACGAGCTTGAATCACTTCCTCCATGCAGCTGAGAGGAACTTGATGCGCCGTCTTCCAACTTGCGTTTTTTCCTGAACATGCGTGTTGTCAATCTTTCAGTTATTATTAGGATTATAAAAACAGTACTTGACAGTCATGTTGTCCATCCGAGCATCCCTACCTTCTCTCGAAATGAAGCGGAAGTATACCTTCTTCTCGAACAAGCCATCCACTTGATTGCTGAGTTCAGCAGAGGAGAAAACACATGCATGCATCAGTATAAATAGGGCGGAAACTGAGGTAGGGCTGAGAATAGATGACAAGTAAAACAGGGATTCAAGGAGTACGTTTTTGGGAAGATTTGATGTTCTTAATAATTCCTCAAGGACCTGAACGTGCGTTTCACGTTTAGATATTACGCCCAACTGCAAATGAACATAATTATCTAGATTATCAGCATCATATTCAAAAAATTCAAACTCAGCGATGATTTCAATAATCAATTTATATTACCTGCTTGACAACTCGGTTTATAACTATATCCAGAGTAAAAAGCTCAAAGGAGTTTGGACCAAGAAATTCAAGACAAAAGTCCTCAAATTTGCAACTGTCGATAGAGCGACCAAGCAGCCTATGGAGTTGCTCCTTAAATCTGCACCACTCAATAAAAAACAGTTATGAATTTAAATCCAGCACTTCCATGACGAGGAATGAACAGTTTTTCATAGGGCAGATAAGCGACACTTACTTTGTGTATAGATCATCGGTGCATAAATCTCTCGCAGTTTGTAGTCTGCTGTACAGAATCTACCAAACAACGAAAAAGAATGTATAGATAACATTGCAATGGAAAACATATCTTGATCCGTCGACACGCTAACAAAAAAAAGAAGCATGGGGCAAGATTAAGAAATGTTGTAGTACCTGGTATAGCCTGCGGAGCACAGCTAGTGAACAACATGTACCACCTCTAACACTACGCGATTTAGTTGTTCTTTTAGAGAGCTCCCTTGGTCCATTCTTATTTTCAGGTTCATTCCCTTGAGCACAACTACCAGGTATGGATACAACTACCAGGTATGGAAGTATCCAAAGCATCGGAAGTATCCAGAGCAGCAATACCACAATTTTCACAAGCTTCGCTTGGAGCTGCAGTTTCTTCCGAGTAAGACCGTAAACAGTTAGCAGAAAGAAATGGATGTACCACTTCTGTCCAAGTCATCATAAGCTTCTCTTCGGAAGAGCACATAGAGGAAATAATCCTGCTTATGTCCTTGTGTATGTCATGGTCAGCATATTCATCGCCAGAATTTAGTCTCGATTTATGGATTTCTTTGGCTTCAGCCAGCAAAGCTGCAAGTGAACATGTACGAAAACAACTCAATCGGTAAAAATGGGACAATACTAATTATAGGAACTGTTTTCTCGGATAGATTGAAACTTGAAACTACCTTTGTTTCTCATCCTCTTTGTATCCATCTTTTTGAAAGAGGGGCCACGATGATCAAGCAATCTGTAGTAGTTTTCGGCAATCAGTGGTGGAAGTATCTTACGCAAACTTAAGCATGCCTCCAACAAATTTTGTACCCTCTGATTTAAACGAGAAAGTAGAATAGAAAGAGTTTCACTAGTATTCTGATTCCTCTCCAACAGATCATCAAGCTTGGGATCATCATTATATAGTTTTTGAAGGCACCTCCTATGTACAGCTTTGCACACAAAAGAATAAACAAAAAATAGTTTATTAACTAAACAGACAGGCAGATTCTAATTATTCAGGCCAGTGAATCAATCTTACGAGTTATATGTTCGTTAATCCTCAAACCACTGCCACCACGATCTTGGAGATTTGCTATAAATTCAGCAGTCGCCTTGAACCGCTGCAGCAGCAGGTCACTCTCAAACCTTAAAAATGATAAAACTGTATATTATCTTACAGAAAATGGGTATTATGAAAATCATGGATTCAGGGATAGAACATACATTTGATCTTCAAATTTTTCAACTTTTCTTTCATAATCACTTTGAGTTTTCCGGAGTCTTTCACCAGATACAGGACAAACCAAAGCATCATTGAGAATAGACCTTCCCAGTTTGGTTCGGTAAGTTGATTGAAGAGTTTTACACTGCGATTGAGAAAGAGCATGTTTAGATTAGTTGTTCCAGTAGTCTACAGAGAAGCTGACGTGTTTGTAGGAATTTACATTTCGTGGTAGCAGGTAATAGCTAGGGGTGCAAGGCTTGAAGTTCTCGGCCACCGGATTCACTTCCGGGGGTAAATTTTCACCAAGTCTGGAGGTAATCCAATCTGGCAAGGGTTTAGCATTGTCTACCTCATCTTCTTCGGGAAGAAGCGATTCTTCACTACCTATCAGAGATGAGTACATGTATTAAATTAACGATTAAGTTGCAGATTGCAGTTTGCTATTTCTTCTAAGCTCAGACATGGAGTAACGATATTAATGTGTGGGTCAATAGCTAGGAAGCACTTCAAAATAATAGATCGAGTAGTGGACTATATATTAACAACATTTTCAGGAGTATTAGTACGAAAATGAAATAATGTTTGTATCTAGTTTTCATAGGTGAATGTTGAAGGCAAACAGTCGGGTCCTGCTTGTACTTAGAGCATAAGAAAAAGGAAAAATGGCATACCTTCTTTCCTCATATTGGTCGCTTTGATGTGGGTACCGTTCAGGCTTTGATTAGCATCTGGAGCAAAGCATAAAGTAATCTGCAAAGGATAAGTGATGAGAAGATTATGTGAGATGAGTTCATAATAGACAAGCAAAATAAATTCACTGCTACTAGAAAGAGCAAATTTTCTAGCCTTGCGAATTCATACACATTTTCAGTGAACAACAACGTTATTATCAGGAAATCAGCTGACATATGAGCCATTTCATATTAACTGTGTGCGCTATGGTAAATAATGAGATGAGTGATGCAAAGTGTTACCTTGGCCACACGACCTGTCCTCAGCTTTCTGCAGTATTTCTTGTTTGTCAGAGGCGCCTTTAGTTCAGGATAGAGATAATTATTTGTAAATTCTTCTAGCATCTCTGGACAGTTACTCATGCATCTCTTCACCTACAAACAGGCAGAATTGTAAATCAGATGCCCTGGTATTCCCAATCTCTTGGTGGGAAATTAGTGAAGAATTACAAACTATACAAATACTGAAGACTTGGTACGTACAATATGGAAAACTTGTTGAGCGGTCATTGTCCTTTTGCTGAAATTTCTCAGGGCTTGCAACATAGCGGCATAATCATCTTCAGAGATATCAGGGGATGCCTGCAGTCATAATAAAGTAATTGAAGATCAAATTAACAGCCACCCACTGAACAAGCACCCACAAAAGGAACAACCATGAGAGCCTGTTCAACACCTTGGCCCTCCTAAGAAAATCTAGCGGACTTTGTATAAGAGCGTTGGCATCAACATCGGCATCATCGGCATTGTCATCACCCTCGAATGGGCTACGGCCTTGGATAAAGTTCAGGAAGCCCTGTTTGAGCGGAGCCCAGCCCTGAAGTAGCTTCATCGCCATTTCGATGCGGTGTTCAGCAGAGATGCTGCTTGTTTCACCATCAGGATCGGCGCTGCATTTTGGAAATTGTATGAATGTGATCTACCGGGCCAACCATATTAGCATTTGCTAGAAACAATTATTCAGACACACATACCGCTGTTTCCAAATCTGAGTCATGGTCTTGACGAACTTGCGGTACACGTCGTCGGGGAGGTTGTCCCTGGCAAACAACAAGAAGATCTGTTTAGTCTCTAGCATGTACTCCTTTTCTCCCCTTTTGCATTGAAGGCTGTCATCGGCAGCCTCATCGGAGGACGCCATTTTCTTCACCCGCCAATCAGCTCAGCACACTAAGATGCAAACACCTGCAGGGAACACACACGCGAATGTATCAGTTGATGACGTATTTTGATATTACCAAAATATAACCTTACATCTCCTTTATTAAGGGTGTTCTGCAGTTTCTACCGGCATGCAGGCAGTGCAACTAGTCAATATCGAGTGAGCAACCGACTTATATACTATAAAAATCTGTAAATAGACACTACGTAGATGTACTCCCAGAAGCATCAGCATCTCCTATGCTCATTAAAAGCACCCTAGAATTTAGAACAGATAAATTGGGCATCAAAGAAATTTGAAACCGAAAAAAAAGGAATAAAATCCATGGCTTCAGGGAAATTTGAAACAGAGCAGAGCAAAAAAAATATTGGGCGTCATGGGATTACACAAGATTAAGAAATTCCAAGAATCAATAGGCAGAATCTTCGACTCGTGAAAGATACTATAATTTATAAATAGAAAGGGTATATAGAGGTACTCAGGAAACAAAAATTGGCATCAAGAAATTTCAAACAGAAAAGAGGGGAAAAAATTAACCTCCATAACGCGGAATAAACAAAAATCACACCGATTGCTCCCTCGCGGCTGAAAGGAAATGCGCGCGTGGAAATCATCGAGAGATTGGGACTTGAGTGCGTACGTACCTACGGGCGGGGGCGGCGCTCGGCCGGTCGGCTTCGCTTGAAGAGGACGGACGGAGCCCTCCGGTTCTTGAAGCTTCCGTGGTGTGTCGACGCGGAAGGGGGGAGCAGAGGGAGGGGGAAGGGGAAGTATTTAAGCGAGGGTCTGGGTCAACTATGGTCTGGGTGCGGGGACGATGACCGACCGAGGTCTCTTCGTCTTCGACCAACTCTTTCCTTTTGTCAAACACAAACATACCAAAAAGTTCCTTCCAGGTTCCATCCGTTGATCGTCCTTTTTTTTCGGAAAAAGATCCTGATCTATTTCATAAGTTCACAAGAAGTACAAAGCAACAGCAATTCCACACCATGCCAGTCAAAGCAGATCTCCTCTCCACCCTTCCCCAAATCCATCTCCCGATGGCTAGAGAAAAAAAAGGCTAAAGCAGAGTTTCACGCTACCAACACGACACCATGCCTCTAAATCGAGATCTAGAGGGCCGACTACGAGGTTATTTTGATAGGATCGTTGACCAGCCCCAACCACCGCCTCCATCTCCCACATGAGAAGCACCACAAATAGGACGAGAGTCGTCACCTCCAAGATGCAGCTCGGAAGAAACCAGAGCACCCGACACAACAACATGAAGTTGAACACAAGCACAAAGCCAAAGCAAACCCTAGACCCAAACCTAAGCTACAACTATAAGGCAATGGGTCCTTCACTTCACCACGACACCAGCAACCGTCAGATAAGGGAGGGGAAGGGTCAGCCAGTCCAGGTTTTGTTTTTAGCACATGGAATTTTTATTTTTTCCAATTCTGTTTGCACATGTCAATTTAGTTTCGAGATATATGAACATTTCGAGGAAGCCACACTGTATGTCCTCTTGATGCCTATGCATTCCTCTCTCACTCCTTACAGGGCCTGTTGAGAGGCACTCCCAGACCTCCTCTGCCGCCCCTCTCCTTCCTTCTCTCCGGAGGCACTACCGGCTGGCGAGAGGATGGATTAGGTGGTTGGCTTCTCCTATAGATAGTAGATGTAGGTTTAGAGGTAGGGTTTGTGCTATTTTCCTCTATGGATTTTGAGAGTAGGTGGGTGGATTTAGGCGACTAGATCCACCTCGTCGGAGTTCTCCTCTGCTTCTCTATGTCTCGTCACTGGCAGCGGCGATGCATGGGTTGCCAAGGGGGTTGTGCATCTCTCCAAATAAGGTCTGCAGCATGAGTTTGGAGCTCGGTTTCTCGAACCAAGCCTGGCTCTGCACAGTTCTTCCCTCAACGACAAAGCTCCAATGGAGGGAGTCAAAGGCGGCGACGGCGAAGGATTTGAGTAACTTCTTCAATAAGGTTCGTCTTGTGACATACTACCGCTGTAAATATTCTTTGAATCTGCCTCCTCTGTCTCGTAGCGGGAGTGTAGAGTTTGATGTCGAATGTGGTTTCTTGGTGCGGTGGTTGAAGGCCAGTTCTTGTTGTGGGGTTTCAATCTGGAGCGAAGCCTAGTTCTTCTATGTGTCTCTCCATGGTGGAGTGAGGAGGGAGCATCTTGCAGAACTTTGGATTGGAAATCAGCGATGCTGGAGTAGAGACACCATAAATAGAGCTCCATCCTCGGTGACCGAAGATTGTATGCGGATTCAGTTGGCCTCGTGGTGTCCTTTCTTCATGTCAGCAACGACAATAGTGCCCGGTGTTTTTGTTGGGTTCGTAGCATAGAAAACAAAAAATTTCCTACGATGGAAACTATTATACGCCAAGATCTATCTATTAGATACAAGAAACGGGTGGATATTCATCCATAGAGAACTTACCCTCGAAGACAACAAAGCTTTGTTAACGAGATGAAACTCGTGGATGATGTAGTCGAACGCTTGCCGATCTCAAGATCGTGTGGAAGTCCTAGCGCCGCAAATCAGCAGTGCATCCGTCCTCACACACACGTCCAGGCCATCGAAAAACTTCCACCTCCTCGCTCCAGCGAATCAGCGGAAGAAGCAACTCCTTCTAGACGAAATGCCACCGGGAACATGTATCTCGTTAATCCGAAACCATAGGGGAATATATCTAGAGGGGGAGAGATATCCTTCACGAGAAGGTGTGCTTTGTGAGGAGGAGAGGGGGAATTTTATAGTGTGAGGGGAGCAGCCCCCTCCCATGGCCGGCGACCATGGAGGTGCCCCACCTCTTCCTTCATTCATGTGGGTGGAAGATCCACTCACATAAACATGCCTCCACTTACACATCCACTCACATACATTAAATTTCCACCAAATTTAATGCAACTCTCATTTAATAAAACTCTTTTATTTATTTTATTTGGAATTTTGTTAATTACTTTAATTAACAAACATTCACATAAAACCCCCTGCAATATTTCAATATCACATGCATAGCCAATTTCAGCAATTTCACCCGAAACAATTCTGGTGTCTATTGAAATAATTCCAGCGCTTTGCAATTCTTTCGTCTGAAATATATTTGCTCCAAATGGTGTTTGGCAACCCTTAAGTGTCACCCTATGGTTCACGAATAATGCAGACATGATCGAGACCCCTCTCAAATCAATAATCAGAAGCGGGACTTGGAGATCCATTCTGACTCCTACACATTCAATGATGACTTCTATGATCGTGAGAACTTTTAACGCTAGTAACTTAATCCCGTTTTCTCACGATATTACATGTCCGAGATTCGATCATCGGTATCCAAATACCTAGTTTGATCTCGTTACCGACATGCACTCTTTTTTCGTTCCCGTGATATAATATTCTAGTGATCACATCACTTGCTTGCAAGCTATTCTTAATGTGATATCACCGAGAGGGCTGAGAGTATATCTATCCGTCATTGGGATGGACAAATCCCACTCTTGATCCATAAGCATGTACATAACACCTTCGTAGCATTGAACCCACCTTTATAGTCACCCTTTTACGGTGTGACGTTTGATGTTATCAAGATACTCTTCCGGTGTTAGTGATTAACATGATTTCATGGTATAAGGACTAGGATTACTTTGCATAATGTTATAGAAATATAAACACAATGACTTTGATAGTAATGCTATACTTCGGATGAACGTTCATCACATCATTTCATAAATGTTGTGACCTCGTTATTAACGACATCCAATGTCTATGATTAGGAAATTTTGATCATCTTGTTAATCAACGAGCTAGTTCAAAGAGAGACATAACTAGGAACTTTCTATTTGTTTATTAAACGCATATGTGTTAATGTTTCCGTATTAATATAATTATAGCATGCAAAATAAACATCTATCATATACTTGAAATATATATTATAACAACTTTATTATTGCCTCTCAGGGCATATTCCCTTCAGTTTTCTCAACCTCCGCATGGAGGTCCCTATCAGAGTATGAAGCGGCAACCCACATTTTCTTGGTGCCAGGTGGTGATGTCTCCAGCGCCGACGAAGACAAATGTGTTCTGCTCTCTGGCTACGACGGTAATTAAAGAAAACCCCCATTTCTTTTTCCAAATTGTTTCCAGGGTCTTTATGTAAATGGCAGGGACTTGTTTATATCATTACGGGAGAAAACTTGTTTGAACCATGAAAAAGTTGTGGGAGAAAACTTGTTTGAACCATGAAAAAGTTGTGGGAGAAAACATTTTTATCCATTAAAATTTTGTTCATAAATATTTAGAGGGGTAAGGATGGCTGCGCGTATTTAGCTTAGGCCAGTTTTTGTAGTCGACTAGTCGTCTATAGACAGTGAAAAAATCTATTTATAATTTTATTACTTTTGAAATTCTTTTATATGAT
This sequence comes from Avena eriantha, assembly GCA_910589775.1. Classification (NCBI taxonomy): domain Eukaryota; kingdom Viridiplantae; phylum Streptophyta; class Magnoliopsida; order Poales; family Poaceae; genus Avena; species Avena eriantha. The sequence goes on along the minus strand of OU342746.1, from coordinate 402,926,877 downwards.
AGGTCGGTGGCAAAAACAAATAACCTGAGTAAGCCTAGGTCCTGGTCGATCCGTCTTGAACAAGAAACAAAAAGCTGGCGTCGTCCTAGTCGATCAGTCCTGGACGGGAAAGAATAGGAGGCGCGTAGGCCTAGTCGATTAGTCTTCTCTGTATTTTTCCATAAATCGCTGGCCATTTCCTTTTCTTCGTGTCCCTTGAGTCGCCACGGTGGTGATGATTTCCCATCCTGGCCTCATGCAAAGCATGGAAGTTACACTGTACGATCAGCATATAACATGGCCAGGTCGCTTGAGGTTGTGGAGCGACGCAGTCTCACTTCCCGTGGGCTTCGACACGACAGAGGAAGAGAAATTGTGGAAGAAACTATGGAATATCAAGGCGCCGGGTAAGATGAAAACTACCTTGTGGAGACTCGCGCATGATTGTTTACCTAGTGGTTTCCAGCTTCGCCTGAGGAAAATCCCAGCAGTGGATACCTGCTTGTTCTGCAACCGGATGGAGAGGGCTGAACACACAGGTCTTTTCTGCCCATATGCTGCTGAGGTGTGGCGTGCCGTCAAGGCGGCTTTCCCTGTTCATCTCCGACGGAAACACTTTGTCAGCCTGAAATATTGGGTTCTGGATTTTCTCGGAAGATCGAACGATTGTGAAAAAATAACTTTGGCTGTTACGGTGTGGCATCTGTGGGAGGCGCGGAATGGCATCAGGAATGATGAGAAGAGGAAGCAACCGAACAGCCTGGCTGAGCAGATTAAAGCCTATATTGAGTTGATCTTGCTGCATCTAGTCAAACCTGCTACTATCCATAGACGTGAGACCACTTCAGCTCCAACACAGTGGTCTCCGCCACCGGAAGGGACAGCAGTGGTTAACGTAGACGCAGCGTTGTTCTCATCTTCATCTAGAATGGGGGTAGGTGTCGTGATCAGGGGCCACAGCGGTAGATTTCTTGCTGCTTGCAGCAAGCTACTTGATGAGGTCACGGCACAAGAGCTCGCAGAAGCACTCGCCATCAGAAGTGCAATCACCCTCGCTCGGGAAGAAGGCCTGGACAAGTTCATCTTGGTATCAGACTGTCTCTCAGTTATTCAACGGATCCAGTCTCCTTATCGAGATCGATCGCTGGTTGGAGTAGTAGTTGAGGATATCAAAACCCTCGCTGCAGCTGCTCTGGTGACTTTTCGTCATGTTTGTCGTTTGTGCAATAATTCAGCACATGTAATGGCTCGGAGAGCCGAACTTTCTGTTAGTATTTTCTTTCGTGTTTTTGCTCCGGAGTGTATCCGTGACAAACTTTGTATTGACTATATTTAATCAATAAAGTGCTGAATTCTCTCAAAAAAAAATCTCTGTATTTTTCCATAAAATCGTCGGTGTTTTATTTTATATACGGTAGTTTCTTTCTTGTAGCAGGCGCCAGGATCGTCCCAGCTGCTGCCGTTTTGCTTGTTTCCAGTTCGATCCCGGCCGGCCGGGATTTTCTAGAAAAAATCCTCCTTTCTCTCTTTCCTTTTTTTAGAGCCCCAAATTAGCGCTATAGGTACGTACGTGAGTTTGCATCGGTTATCTCAGCTTACTGGAACTGGAATACGACTGCAGTGCACCCCCGACCAAGAAAAACCACCGAGCGAGGGAGCAATATATAAGCCAATTGGCCTAAGCTCGACACGACACGCCTAGCTCTCTATCAATCAACCAAGTAAGAAGCCAACCATCGATCGATCGAGAAGAAGGAGCCAGCAGCCATGATGCAGCGGTTCCTGGAGACGGCGGGCACGATGGCGGCGGCGGGGCTGGTGCTGCAGACGCTGCGCACCGCCCTGGCCGAGCTCCTGCCCTCCGAGGTCCAGGACGAGCTCTCCTACTCCGCACTCCGCGCCCGCGTCTCCTCCCGCCACACCGTCGTCCTCGACGAGGCCGAGGGCCTCGCGCCCAACCACCTCTACCACGCCGTCCGCGCCTACCTCGCCGCCCGCGCCGCCTCCGACGCCGCAGTGCGCCGCCACCGCGCCTCCCGCCTCGACGACTCCTCCACGCACATCGCGCTCACCATCGACCACGGCCAGGAGACCGTCGACGTCCACGACGGCGTCGCCTACACCTGGCGACTCGTCTCCAATCGCGACCCCGCCAACGCCAACTCCAACAACAACGCCCGCAGCGGACAACAACACGTCCGCCTCAGGTCCTTCGAGCTCACCTTCCACAGGAAGCACAAACACAAGGCGATCTCCGCCTACCTCCCCTTCGTCGAGGCCACCGCCAAGCGCATCAAGGACCAGCAGCGGAACCTCAAGATGCACATGATCGAGTACGACGCCTGGACCGCCGTCGACCTGCGCCACCCGTCCACCTTCGACACGCTCGCCATGGACGCCGCGCTCAAGAAGTCCGTCGTCGAAGACCTCGAGCGCTTCGTCAAACGCAAGGACTACTACCGGAGGACCGGCAGAGCGTGGAAGCGCGGGTACCTGCTGTACGACCCGCCGGGCACCGGCAAGTCCAGCCTCGTGGCCGCCATGGCCAACTACCTCAAGTTCGACATCTACGACCTCGAGCTCACCGAGGTCAAGTCCAACTCGGACCTCCGCAGGCTCCTCGTCGGCATGAGCAACCGCTCCATCCTCGTCGTGGAGGACATCGACTGCAGCGTCGACCTGCACCAGCAGCGCCCAGGCGACCACCAAAGCTACGCGCCTAGTAGGCGCGGCGGGTTCACCGGCGGGGACGACAGCAACAACGAGGACAAGGTGACGCTGTCCGGGCTGCTCAACTTCGTGGACGGGCTGTGGTCGACCAGCGGCGAGGAGAGGATCATCGTCTTCACCACCAACTACAAGGAGCGGCTCGACCCGGCGCTGCTGCGGCCAGGCAGGATGGACATGCACGTCCACATGGGCTACTGCACCCCGGAGTCGTTCAGGATCCTCGCCACCAACTACCACTCCGTCAACCACCACGCCATGTTTCAAGAGATCGACTCGCTGCTGCAGGAGGTGCCCATCACGCCCGCGGAGGTCGCCGAGGTTCTGATGAGGAACGACGGTGCCGAAGACGCGCTACAGGATCTTGTTGAGTTCATCAAGGCAAAGAGAGACAGAAGTGATGATGAGGGCATAGCCGCTGCTAGAATTGACCAGGCTGCTGGAAAGAGCAAGGTTGATAAATACGAGCAGCTGGTTGTGGAGTGAGACCATGTGCCGTAGAATCTAGAATTGAGAAGAATTAGAAACATGAATTATTGAAGCATGTCCTACTTATATATGACTTTTTTAGCATGCCATTATTCTTATATGTGATAAAAAAAACTTGGCCATGTTATTTCGACTATGAATGACAACTGGATGCAAACCTTGCCCTAATATATTCTGGACTTTCTTCCTATTGACATTGATTCAGTTCAACTCAATCTGCAATTGCTGCATCTGGAGATTAATTTACAACAGATCCGCGTGAGTGATGTTGTAGCGTTCATGTAGTAGTTGTTATCAAATACTAGCTGAATGTCCGTGCGCTGCCACGGTCCTCTAGCTTAATGACTGTGCGCGGTCACTGTCCGCTAGATACTTTTTTCGCATTTGGTCTTCTATAAATGAGCGTCAGTCAATTGGTCTGGTAAAGGACCTATATGACATGGGTGAACCCTCCACCTTGAACCATAGTCACTAATCTTTTCATCAAAGTTTTGCTACCTCGGTGGTGGAGGTGGGCTCCTCCTGCATGCTTGTAGTGTTCTCGTCCCTGTTAAGAATATAATACACGCCTAATCCTTTCCATCAGTTCGGACTTTTGGTCTAGATGGCTAGTGCATCAATTCAATATGGTATCAGAGCCAAGAGGTCTCAAGTTCAAGACCCTGCTCACGCTGTTTACAAAAAAGATTCTGCGGCCTGCACCGAACCCATGCTAAGGACTAAAATAGTCTAGACGTGAGGGAGAGTGTTAAGAATATAATACACGCCTAGCCCTTTTCATCAGTTCGGACTTTTGGTCTAGATGGCTAGTGCATCAATTCAATAGTCCCTATCTCGAGCAATGTTGCCCGTCTCTAACTTGTAGTAAAATTCACTTTTATCTTTGCTAACCTCTTCATAACTCCAGTAGCTTAAATGTTACTATTTTAACCTGAATTATTCTAACTTGGAGAGTTATGGACAGCTTCCTATTTTGTTTAGCAAGATCCAAGGCTTTCTTCTTTTTCTTCGTGTGGAAATGGGATTGTATTAAATTATACCCCCTCCATTTCAAAATATAAGATGTTTTAGTTTTGTGAATAGAGTGTATCTAGATTTCTTTTAGTGTATAGGTTCATCCAGGTTTGGAGTGAACCTATACACTAAAAATAGTCTAGATACACTCCTTTCACAAAGGTAAAATATTTTATATTTTAAAACGGAGGAAGTATAAGAGAGTCGTTACAATCCCGAGCGATCCGATCCAGAAGAAATTCCGGAGCCAAACCTAACCACACCTTGGTTCTACGTTCTGATGAGACCTTGCTAGCTCGTGGCTTACACTATTACATGTTCTGGGAATTTTGGACGTGGCTAGAATTCGATCTGAGATGATGAGAAGCCCCGGATCCTCAGCCCCATGGCCTAGACATAAGGTATCATATGTCCTGCTTGTCATCATACGAACCAACTCGGTCTCCACCATAATGTTTTCTTGAGAAGGGCTAGCTTCACTCCTTCCAAGCAGGCTCTTTTTTTCGAAATAAGGAGCGGAGCCCCGGCTTCTGCATCAAGCATCAAACGATGCACATAACCTTTATTCATTATTAGAACCATATTGTTTTCATTACAAAGATCATACAAGCCGGAACCGTCAAAACAAAACACCGAGCAAAAACGAAATATCACCAGCTCCCTAGCGAGCTGTAGCAAACACCTAGCTGCCTCTTTCGACCCCGCCACACGGTCACTCTTTGTTGCCACTCGCCAAGAGAAGCTGAAATGTTTGGGCGCAGCGGCTCGAACTCAAGCAAAATGAGCCCTAGAACCGCACAGCATATCCACGGAACAGCGTCCACGCACATGCTCCGGATGTCGCCGCCTTCACCATCTTCCGCCAAACCGTCTTCAGCATGTAGATCCATGCGCATACTCTCGCCACACCAGCCACCGACACCACCACGGTGCCAAGTAACACCACCTCCCTGCGCACTGGCCGCTCCACCTCTCCTGCCTCTTCCATCCATCGATGCTCCCAAGAGAAAATGCGACACCGCAGCGCCGCCATCGCCCGATCCGAAAGCTAGATCCTAGGGTTACCTTGATGACGACGCCTTCATCAAGGTAACGACGTAACACGCCGCCATCGCCTACCAAGACCGAAGTTAGCTCTATTTTCACCGGCGACTATGACTCCCCGCCTCGCCACCGGGACTAGACGACGGACCGAGATCCACCCCTCTAGCCGCAATCCACGGCCAGCCACTTCCGGCGAAGGAAACGACCACCACCGCCAAACCTAGGGTCACCGCCCCGGGCCTCCTCGTGATGCGGAGCCGAAGCCAGATCCTCCTCCACAGCGCTGCCGACGGTCCAACGAAGATGCTGAAATCTAGCCAGATCCCAGCGGGTCCGCCAGCTTCGCCGCCTCCATCCGTCACAGGACGGCCACGACCAAGGGTAGGGGCATGCCGCCATTCGTCTGCCTCCACGGCCGAGGAGCTTCAAGATGAGCCGCCCCACGCCATTGATCCCCCGGCAAGGACGCCACCGCCGCCGGCCGCTCAGGCTTTGCCCTGGCGTTATTGCCGGCGGGCCCTACCCCTCGAGCACCGATGAGCAGAGACGAAGTTCCCGCAAGAAATGTCTCCTCTTCTTGTTCTCCTCCGTAGCTAGCGCACCTGAGATAGCCTTCCAAGCACATACGTATCTTCTTAGGAATATTACACCGCCATAGTTTCTTGCACATCGGCCGATCACCCAAAGGTGCTGAGCGAGTCGTCACATCTGGCCGGTCTTGCTGAGTCAGTTTAAGGCCCAACCGGTGCACACTCTGGACTGAAAAGCATCCACTCTTCTCATGTTGCCAAGCGAGAAAATCTTCAGATCTCCTTGGCGAGGTTTTGATTCGCAGGATAATACTGGCATCAATCGGTGGAAAGATTTTGCGGACCAATGCCTCATTCCAGCCATTGTACTCATCAAGTAGACTAGAAACTTGAGTCATCCGTGACCATCCCTTTGGCCCTATTGGTTTCAGTACTGTACCTCTTAGGATCCAATTGTCGTACCACATACACACTGATCTCCCGTCACCAATACGCCATATCACTACTAGGAAAAAGGCTTTATGTGGCGCACCTATTTTAGATATCAGTGGTGCATAGCCGGTGCGCCATCGTCATCCCGCCAGTGATAATAGTTATCAGTGGCGCACCAGCTAGATGCGTCACTGGTAGTGCAAATACCAATGGTGCAACTTGCCGGGTGCGCCAGTGATAATATTTTTGCAAATTTTGAATTTTTTTAAAAAAAATCCAAAATTTTAGAATTTTTTAATTCTTTGACCATATAATCACACATGAGACACCTTTTACTCTAAATACGGAATTTCATATCAAATTGCTCACTCGTGGTCAAACTTCCTGGTCAAAATTTGCAAAAAATTTTAATTCTTTGACCATATAATCACACATGAGACACCTTTTACTCTAAATACGGAATTTCATATCAAATTGCTCACTCGTGGTCAAACTTCCCGGTCAATCATCTATCTTCAAATTGCTCCGGTTCAAGCATGTTTAACTTCTGAGTTTCTTCCTAATGAGGTTCCAATAAAAAAAGTTATATCTTGTTGATATTACTATCCTATCAATCCTATTAACCCATTGGCCATGATTTCACATTCCTTTATTTAAATAAAAAATAAAAATAAGTAATAATAATATTGAATCCAGATAACAATAAAATGATTTTTTTTTGCCTTTTTCCATTTAATATATATGGAATAATTCATATCTTTAAATCACAAATCGGAATTGACAAATAATATGTCTAAATTGATTAGAAAAATAAGAGGAATCCAAATATGACATCCGTATCATCTTTTGCATTATGCATTATCTCTTTTAATAGTGTACTGCAAGGTTTTCCAAATAAAATTTATTTAGTAGTGTCAAAATCTTCAAAATACCATATCAAAAATCTCTTTCGAAATCCATGTTTAAATCGGATGTCTTGGAAGGCGACAGTATGGCTAACTAAACTTTTCAACCACATATTTCAGTCAAACAAGATGCCTGATAACTTTAATATGCAACAAAAGCTCCATTTCCATTAAGATGCAGGTCAGGAAAAATAATGTAACCTGAGACTGAGATACACGCACACACACCTTCGCGGCTCCACTTTCCTCCCGTACCTCCACTACGTACGCATGCACCATGGGGCATGGCGTCAAGATGTGCCAGATACTGGAGGAATATTTGACACCCGAGACGCGGGGGGGCCGCCGCGTGACGTCGACCGGTCTTGCTGGAATTTCTGCGGCGGCCAACCGACGTGGACGCTGAAACGGAACGGAAACGGAATGGTCACACGCGCACACTTTTCTCTCTTCCCAGAAACCTTCTTCTGCTTCCAGGAAACTTGACGCGCACAACTCTCCCATTCCTTCCTGGGGAAAAAACGATCAAACTTGGATGCCAAGGAAGCAAAGTGGCAACGCTTTCCGAATCTGGACCTCCATCTGAAACCAACCCTTTTGTTTTCTCTGCAATTATTAGCAAAGAAAACAATACTAGTACATCAGATCAGTAACCAGCTCCAAAACGTGTACTAGTAGAAAAGTGCACATTCATCAATTTAGCAGAGAATCAATGCTGGGAGAAAATGTAAAGCATAAACGACCAGAAACATGTAAAGTGCCGGCTACAGACTGTATCAACGATCGAATACCTTTAAATGGAGATTCCAGGAGGAAGCAGCTTCTCAGTGATTAATATGCACTGAACCATGTTTCCCAAAACAATTCGGTAGTAAGCGCCAGTTACAGACGTTGTAAACAATTTACTAATACCATATAGAGATTCAGAGGGAATTAACTAATCAATGCAAACTGGAACACCGTGCTCAGTCTATCATTCAGACCCGTTTCTTTCACAGGAAGACATCACTCGGTCAACAACCCAACCCACACTCCACTGCCTATCTCCCTATAAAAACCACCTCCCCACCTCGGTTCATTCAACACGCCCTCAAAACACTTCTCCACGCCAGGAACAGAAAAGAGCACCCTACCCACTCCCTCACCCTCAAACAAAGCTAGCTAGCCATGGCGTCCTACGACAAGACCATCGCCACCGCAGCGTCGGTCGCGGCCTCCCTCATGCTCGTCCGCGGCCTCGCCAACGAGCTGCTGCCCTCCGAGGCGCGCGAGGCCCTCTCCTCGCTCCTCGCCAGCCTCCGCTCCTGCCTCACGTGGCAGCACACCATCGTCATCGAGGAGAACGAGGGGTGGTCCTACAACCACGTCTACGGGGCCGTCAAGGCCTACCTCGCCGCGCGCATCGACAACGCCCCCGCAAACATCGGCATGCAGCGCCTGCGGGTCAGCAGCGCAGAGTGCGAGGAGGAGAGGATGGTGGTCAGCATGGAGGCGGGCGAGGAGATGGCTGACGTCTACGGAGGGACGGAGTACAGGTGGTGCCTCGTGACCCGCGAGGTCAAGGGCGACCCGAGTGGGAACGGCGGGGTGCGGGAGGTTAGGTCCTATGAGGTGAGCTTCCACAAGAAGCATAAGGAGAAGGCACTGAAAGAGTACCTCCCGTTCATCATGGCCAAGGCCAAGGCCATCAAGGACGGGGAGAGGAGCCTGAGTATACACATGAATGAGTACTCAGATGAGTGGAACGCCATGGAGCTCCAGCACCCGTCCACGTTCGACACACTCGCCATGGACCAGAAGCAGAAGCAGTCCATCATCGATGACCTTAACAGGTTCATCAAGAGGAAGGACTACTATAGGCGTATCGGTAAGGCATGGAAGCGAGGGTACCTGCTGTACGGACCACCGGGTACCGGCAAGTCCAGCCTCATCGCCGCCATTGCCAACCACCTCAGGTTCGACATATACGACCTCGAGCTGACAGGGGTCGAATCCAACTCAGACCTCAGGAGGCTGCTTGTTGGCATGACCAACCGATCCATTCTCGTGGTTGAAGACATCGACTGCACCATTGAACTGAAGCAAAGGGAGGAGCAGGAGGAAGATGAGGAACATGCCAAACCCAATTCTTCTACAGAAAAAAAGAAGAAAGAAGACAAGGTAACTTTGCAGTCAGAATACCTTGATTCCACAGCTTTTGTACCTATTCATCCTCATGACAATTTTGTTGCTCTCTGCAACAGGTAACATTATCCGGGCTGCTCAATTTTGTTGACGGCTTGTGGTCAACAACTGGGGAGGAAAGGATCATCATCTTCACGACCAATTACAAGGAGCGTCTTGACCCCGCACTTTTGCGGCCTGGCAGGATGGACATGCACATCAACATGGGGTACTGCACCCCGGAGGCGTTCCGGATCCTTGCCAATAACTACCATGCCATCGACTCCCATGCCACGTATCCAGAGATTGAGGAGCTGGTCAAGGAGGTGACTGTGACACCCGCAGAGGTCGCCGAGGTTCTGATGAGGAATGATGACACTGATGTCGCGCTCAATGATCTTGTCGAGCTCCTAAACTCAAAGAAGAAAGATGCCAATGAGAACAAGCAGGTGGAAGAGAAGAAAGATGTGAGTGAGATCAAGACTGAGAGTATGCAGGTGGACGAAAAGAGAACTGAAAGTGTGAAGGAGGAGAAGAAAGATGACAAAGAGGCTGTGGTCAAGAACGATTCCGCGGAAGAGGGAAGCAGTTAGGTGTGCGGGAGCTAACAGTGACCAGAGAATATGCGTTCCATGTAGATAGGTCCTACAGGAGATCCATTGCAAAATATGTGATCATTTTGACTACTAATATTTTAGAGCAGTGAGGCGCACCGGTACATAACAAAGTGCGCCTCTAAATAATTTGTAAGTGCTATTGCAACAAGTTACATATATGCAACAAGACATCTTGTGGCAAGACATTAGACAGCAGAGCCAACTACAGAAACTAAGACCTAGAACCAACCTCAGCCAGTTGTCGTGTAGTTTGTTCATTATGTTGTCTCAGATTCTCTCGATTCATTTATATTCACCCAATTTGGAATTAAAATCCCTGGGAAAAATGATCAGTTCCTAATCCTCCACAGCTCTGAAGCATCGGATGACTGGATTTGAAGGGGGAAAAGCTGAAATTAAACTCTGAGGCGATCGCACGGCAATTAAAGCAGATTAAGGGTTGCAATTAGATGAACTAATCCACTGTTTTTGTTTAAGAAAAGGATAATCTGTTCATTAGAGTTTTGGTTCCCCTCCCCCTCCCAAAAGAAACTCGGACCAGCACCAGATAAAATACTCTAATCATTTTCCCCAAATAGATATTAGTGACCACAGCCACTGCAGTTAGTCATGCAGCACTTCATTTTTTTCCCCAACTACACCCTACAAACAATAACTGTGACAACCTCACCTGACGATGTCGACCGGTCCTCTGCTGTCCGTCCACGTGAGCGTGGAATTTCAGCGGCAGCCAACGCGGAACGGAACAGAACACACCGACCCAAGCACAAGCGGAAGCAGAAGAATCAGTAGGCCGCGAGGATGATGCATGCACCTGTATTTTCTTTCTAGCTCCCTCCCTTCAAAGAAGGACACTTGCCGCGCACAACTCTCTTCTGATCCCTGCAGAAAAGTGGTAGTGATCAAACTTGGATGCCAAGGAAGCAAAGTCACTCAGCTTTCCCCGAACGCTTTACGGATCTGGCGATCCATCTGAAACGAATCCTCTCTAGTTAGCAAAGAAATACTAATAACTAGCTCAAACCATGTGATTCAGAAGATAAAAGTGCGTCTTAATTTCTCAAAGAACCAATGCTGGGAATGTAAAGTGATGACACGTATGAAGAACATTAGCAATGATTCAACAATACTATGTGACAACTACAGACTGCTCAACCATATGGAGATTCCAGGGTAATTAACATGTACTGAACATGTACGGAAGTTGCTAGTAATGTGATGATGCTCAGTAATTAATTAGCAATACTGTGTGACGACTACAGACTGCTCTACCATATGGAGATTCCAGGGTAATTAACATATAGTACTAAGCATGTATTCAAGTTGCTAGTAATGGTGATGATGCTCAGTAATTAATTAGCAAAGAACCATGTGCCAAAAACCAATTTAGTAAGCGCTAATTACAGAGGGTGTAAACATTTACCATACAGAGATTCCAGGAGAATTGATTCCATTCATTTATATGCACCCAACATTTGAAATTCAAATACACCAGAAAGTGTGATCATTTGCAAATCCTCACAGCTCTGAAGCATCAGATAACTGGATTTGAAACAAAAATACCTGGAATCAAACTACTGGTGTATCTATCTCGCAAGTACAAAATCAATAGATGGTATCACCACCACTCTCTGCATTCCATTGAATCGGGTTTCCTTGTTGACTACCCAGCAGCGTGCGGCTGTGTTGAGCGAATTAACAAGGCAAGCCGAGTGCGATTAGTGATTCACAAAACAAGGCAGGAAAAATTTAGGGCTCGAGTGTTGAAGTGCTAGAGTGAACAGGACCACCGCTATATATGCTCAACTAATCGGCACTCCCTCCGTTCCGAAATGTAAGCCTTTTTTGTAGTTCAATTTGAACTGCTAGAAAGGTTTGCATTTAGGAACAGAGGTAGTAGTACTTACCAAGAAATGGATTGTGGGTAGGACATTCAGTAATGTTCTTGATAACATGCAGCAAATCAGCATATTAGATCTATGAAGTGAATAGGGCAGAGTAATAAGAGGTGATGTGTAAAAGATAACTTACATGCCAGCACATGAAAGTCTAAGTTTTTTGCTCTGTCACCATCTGCAAGATAACAAAGGTGTATAGCTCAAGTAAGATCAAATCTTCTGAGAAAAGTAGGAGCAATATACCAGAACAGCTTTATCAGAAACTCCAATACAAGTTCAACATTTTAAACTAAGGAGGCTCAGTGTATTGTTATTTGGCACTAACCAAAGACAAGTATCCACTGAACAAGACATTAGAAAGACAGTATTAACCACAGTGCAGTGGACACCATTTGTGCAACAAAATACAAAAATGAACTTCAAAGATGGTGAAACATATAGTTACCTATAAAAAGGTGAGTTAGCGAAATTAACCTTAGGAAGATGGCAACATAATCAAGTGGCCAGCAGAGCCCATGTAGTACAGCAACTAATTACATAAGGAGACCAGATCTTGTAATAAATATATAAAAGCAATACACCAGTGAGGTTGGAATCATGAACTTGCAAGAGAAAAACTGGAAGCGATTTAAATCATTCAGGGGACATTAATAAGTGGACAAAATCCAATGGCTCCAGGTATACTGCAACCAGCCCAGAATTCAAAGGCTTGTTCCATGCTGTTGGGTTCTTTATGAAGAAAAAAATGCATGAACAAAGATCAACAGGTAACAGAACAAAAAAGTTAATAGAAAGAATTGTCATGGCATTTCGACTTTGAGAACATGTCCAGTACAGAATGATCGTGTACATAAGGAGAAGGCAAAGATATTCCATGTCAAGTTGTCCACAAGGATCAACATGCTCATAAGAGAAAAAAGAAGAAACTTGCTCTGCCTTTTAGAAAAAATCATGACATCTAAGATACAACACTCAGTTAATATTTACTCTTGTCAGCGCCATTGCTTCGCAATCTCCTCATCAAGCATATGTGTGGCCTGCTGCCTGGATCTATCATCAAAATTGGTATTGCTTGCCAGTAAACCTCGCAGGGCCCGCAGTTCGTCAGGGCTAGCTCTCTGGAAGAGAGCCCTCAGGGCAATATTTCGCGGACCCTGAGGTAGGGTATGCTGAAAGTCTCGATTCTCAATCACAGCATGGGGCCTGGATCTCCAGTAATCTGTACAGATGTGATCTCTATCCTGTGTCTCGATTGCCTGTAAAGGATTAGAAAAACAATTTACTACACAAATCCAAGTGTATGGCTCCAACAAATTAACATAATTAAAAAACTGTAGGTTTGAGTGTCAGTGGAACCACTAATTGGCAATTATCCATGCAATCACAAAAACTTAGCACTTGAATTGGATTTATAATTTTCACCGTTAACTGCATTAGGATAATAGACGAGCCTTGCCATATTGCCTACATAGTTTGCTCAGAAATTATTTTTTATAGAACAGTACTAATGTTAATATAACATATTTACAAGAATCTGTACAAAAAGTCAAGGACTGCCAAGTACGAGGTCTGTTGAGCTGTACTAAAAGTATTAGGCTAGAGAATCTGTCGAGATGTATCGGGAGTGTTGGCCTCATCCCTAAATATATGTGAATGCAAGAGCAAGTCTTTCTCAAAACAGGTCTTTTGGCATAGGCAGCTGAGGGTAACATTTCCAACAAAAAATAAGGGGGGTTGTTCAGAGATTAGTCAAGTGAATGCCAAGCACCAATGTCTCACCCGAACTACTGCTGGTGATAAAAGCCCAAACATTTCAAGGCCATCGATTGATCCTGGAGGCTGCAGAGTAGGAAGGTTAGGCCTTCCCATACTGAGTTGCCTTCGTATTTCCATGTTCAGCCTCTCTCTGACCATGTTCCAGCACTTGGTAGGAGATACATTGATGAAAACTTCACCTGGGCAGTTCTCTACAGTAACCTGAAACACATCAAGTAATAAGATATCCAGATGCTGAAGAAGCGGTACATGGTAGGCACAAAACTGAAATTTACCATAAACAGAGGTCCCTGCAACCCAGCGTCTAATATTTCGGAAACATAGTATGTCATTTGCATTGGATCCACAATGCTGAAGTATTTTACTCTGCTCCTAAATCCTGGATTCACAAAGAGATGGAATGTTAACAATAAGCAACAAAACGAAGGTGAAACTGCCTACGATATTATATGCAAAGAAACAATCAGGCTAATACATGACATTAATGAGTAAAGGCAGTAGAATTCAAGGATGGATGATAACAGAAATTGTCCAGCATCGACCAAAACTGAAAGATGTACCAGCAATTAGCCATGAAAAAACAAACCTTTGGGGAATATTGCTTGGCTTGAAGACCACATCCTCCCAGATAACACAATACCAATTTCCAGAGGTTCAACAGAGCATTTGAATCGATGCACAACATTTGCTATGCGAGGACCCCTTTGTGCACCTCCATTCCTGCTGTGCATTTCCAGGGCAGGTTGTGCTAAGGTAGATGGATGCCCCCTAGCTCTAACCTCTGCAGCAGATTGAGATTCAGGTACTCTTTGAAGCCATCCATTATTTGGTTGCTGGTTACCTGAAGTTACATTTCCATGATGGGCACTAGTTGAAGTAAAACTCCCGTGTGGAGTTTTAGCAACAGAAGGAACTATGAGTGTCTTTGAAGCAGAGACGCTGCCTGATGCTTCCTGTGACACACTTTGTGTCCTTGAAATAATTTTGTCAAACTGCTGACTCGACACAGTACGGACCTGGCTGCTGCCTTTCTCAAACATTCCTGAGGCATTAGTCTCTGGTGTTATAAGTGCATGATCCTTGTCCGAGTGACTAAGAGTTGCATTAGAATCGGATGCAACCAACCTATGATAAGTATTTGAGCTTTCTAAACTGGGCTTCATGTTGCTTCCGTCATGAATCATAGTTGGTGACCTGTTATGATGCTCACCAAGTGATGATCTCAAGTCTCCAGTTTGAAAAGAAGATTCTCTACTCCCTTTCAATACTGCCAAACCATGCACACTTTTCGTGGATTCACTTGATGAGTTAACGGGCCTTGTCACAACACTGGAAGAAAATGGTTGGCTGGAAGAAACTGATAAGGCAGGTGCAGAGCTTTTCTGGTCTCCAAGCTCTCCATTACACTGCAATCTATTTGTGTCATTGTTTGTTGGACATGATACCTCAGCCTTGATGCATGGCTCCTTTGATGGTGAAAGCTTTCCTAATTTCATCTGCTCAACAGAAGGGGAAGAATTATTAGTCTCTGGACTAGCTGAGCTCGGCATCTTATTTCCTTCATCTTTTTGTTCGCTGCAAACAGATGAAGGTACCAAGGATACTGTTGACGCCTGTGACATGTAGGACCTTCTGGGCCCATCAGTTGATCTTCGAACAGTTTTGGAATCATTGACCTTTTCCCTTTTAACACATGAGCTCAAACTTAAGCCAAGATCAGAGACACCCCATCTGTGAACAGCACTCAACTTGCCCCCCAAAGCATCAGCTAAGATATTGAGCTCATTGACATCATAGCGGAACAGGAAGAATCTTTTGTCCCAGTCACATGAACAAAGTTGCTTTGCATGTAAAAGGCAAACGTACTTCTCTGGGCAGCAAGGGCAGCCTGAGGCAGAAAGATGCAAATCATAGTAGCAAAAAGCACACTCCCTATCAGCGGAATCAAACTCAGCATCCATTTTCCGAGATTGGGATGGGGAACATAGATTTTTCCTTTGCTCCAACTCCGTCTCAATTCGTGCCTAGGAAGAGAAGTTGTAAAACTATAAGATTCCATTGAGTTTAAACAAATTACAAATTATTATTGTCACTGCCGTTTACCTTAAGTGATTTGCATATAGTGCTATCAGGCCCACATACACCCTTCCATCTCAAATTATCAGCAGTATTCCTCTTGAGGAATAGGATATCCCACTGAGCTCTGATTGCTTCTCTTGCTGCCCCCAACAACAGCTTATCATGGGAAACAGTTATCTTCCGAGCTTGCTGACGGTAAAGCTCTACAGCATTCTGTCCAACTGGCAACCAATCAATAGGTGCAACATTAACAGCTTCTGCACAATTGAAGCCACAATTGAAACCAGCATGGTACGCTCGCGGGAATGTCAGGACAAATTCGCCCTCACGCTGAACACAGCGGTAGGCTTGTACTCCTTCAGATTTCAGCAGTGATGGTGAAAATTGAGTAACCTGCATAAGAGTTGCAATTGTCACAAAAAGGTCACCTTACAGAAAAGGAATGGAAGTCTAGGAAGGGCAGACTTCTGAGACAAGGGCTCGAACATAGGTTGGGTAGCCCACCATCTCTGGTGCTACCCTAAGCCACTGGGTGACTTCTCAAAAACTAACTTATAAATGTACTTCACACATATGAACAAGAAAAGAATAACTAGCTATAAATGTACTTCACACATATGAACAAGAAAAGAACAACTAGGGGAAACTCGCACAGAACACCTGAGAGACACAACATCGTGCTGTATAGCAAAATATACTCCGCCATTAATATTCATGGATAATATGTGATAGTGTCAGATTATCCAGACAAACCATTTCTTTACTACAGGCATTTTCCATTAATGTGTTAGCGTGTTTTACACAAGGGACAAACAGATAGTAGTGAAAATCAAAAAAAGCATGACACTTAGACATGATTCCCTGATAGGTAGTGATAGCAAATTTGGAAACAAAGTCAGACAAGGATTGGATACAATGAAGGTCACAAACCTTCCTGCACAGCACACCAAATATATTAACTAATATAATTACCAGTCAAGAGAAAACACTCACTAGGTTGTGAAGCAAATCAGGTTGCTCCTCAAACAAGTCAGGTAGATGTTTCCTCATTGCGGACTCCAGATTCACAGCATCCTTTCCTGGAACTCCATACCACATCTTTGGCGCACCCCAATGCAAGTAGTTTAGTGAGTATAAATGATGATCTTCTACATGCTGTTTTTGCAGATTAAAAGATCTCAGGATACGATCATAACAAACAGTATAGTCTAAGAAACAAGCACAACCAGAACACAAATAGTCATGGGTTCATGATAGGCAAGCAACATCACAAGCTTCTTACCCAGCAGAATGATGAAAAGCACATGCCAACATACACCCAAGGCACCAGAACACCAGAAATGTCACCACCCTCAAAAGAAAGAACTGAGCCTTGTAGTCTAGGCAGGTTGTTTAGATTCCAACCAGATTGAGCATACTTATCCTCAATATCAGATTTTGTCTCAGGAGGCAACTTAGGAAAGCCGCTGCCAAAAGTTCCTGTCTCCAAATCAGCGCCATAGATCACCTACACAGTAATACACTTTCCATTAAGTTAAGAAGCAAACGCAAGGTGAATAGCTATTAGAACACTAATATGCAAGGGATATGACTATGTAATACTACATGCAATGATGCAAACCATGATTGCATACACTGCACCGCACAACTTAAGTAGGAACTCTCAATAGATACATGCCACAGATGACACAAACTACATAATTAATAGCATGCACATCTTCAACTGAGCTGGGCAAATGTGTTCTTAGCTAAACCAATGTCCAGTACCTCTATCTCTTCTGTAGGATTCTCAACTATACGCCAATACTCTCCTTCAATATCTTCCACTGATGGTGGTGAATTCATGGATGCATCCTTCCTAAAGTACTGCTCGCTGAAGTAATCTGCATACTTCTGAAATTGCTGCAATGTGAGCTCCGGTCCAGGTTCAAATCCAAACCTCTCTGGGTTTGGTTGCACCCCCATCCGACTGTGATTAAGATTACTGCTTTCTTCTGGCTCTGAAAGCTTTCTCCGCTTCATCATTCCACCTCTTGTGCTCTTTTTGGATGATGTACGGTTTTGAAGCTTGTCAACCTTTTGTACCCGTGTAGAAAATGTTGAGTTCTCCCATGTACTCTTCTCTTTAAGGAGGCACGGCGGCTTCCACGAAGATGGTGGAACAATACGGCAAATCCCATATGGTTCTGCTGTTGGCCGTATAGTCTCGATGTATTTTAGAGTGTCTTTAAATTCCTGATCCACGAGAGAATATACCATAAGACTGGGGTATTCAGTAAAGCAACGGTGCTAGATAAAACATAGTTAGCAAGATGAAAGGTACCTCCTCAGTAGGATAGTATACAGGAGCCTCGTCAAGAGCAGGCCTCCGTGCACCAGCTGGATCCCAACTCGCAATAACCTGCATGATGTCATAGCACATAAGACAACAAGGCAACGACTTCACGAAAGTAGGAAACACGGGAATTCGGCAGATGAATTTGAACCTTTTGACAGTCACTGCACCCCGCACATCCTCGAATAACTCCTTTGGGTAATTGCTGCCTGCGTCTCCCTGAACTTACAGCCTGGCAAAAGAATATTTTAGTATTGTGGAAAGCATTAAAATCACAGGAAGTCTTTAGTTCAGAAAGAATTAATAAAGACATAGCAAGTGCAACCTTTTCTTCTACTTCAACATCGGAATCTTCATCAGAGATATTGTCAAAGCGGCTGTAGTCAACTGGAGGTCTGTTACGCAGCGATTGCCTGCATGTATAGCTCCCAGAGGTACTGCAGTGTGTGTCATTCCGACTCTGGGCTGAATGGGGCTGAGATTCGAACGACAGAACATGTTCCTTGACGCTCTGTAATACTTGAACAGGACTAGGGTGAGCATCAGCAGGCCTGGCATCCTTTTGGATCCCTTGCAACGCAAGGGCAGCAAACGGCCCAAACCCAGGTGGAATCGAGGGCTCGGAATCCTCACCGAGCGAGGCAGTTATGCACTCTGTTCCCATCATCACTGCTACATCATAAGAAACACACTTTGGTCAGGACATACATTATCTCAGAGGGATTGCAAAAGACTGAGTTGACCATACAAAAAAAATGCACACCATTAGCAAACAGAGGCAAACACCATACAAGAACTACAGCTTTCATCAAACTAAAAAAAGAAAAATTAGGATAGTGCAGATCGACACATCTGCGTCATGTTGTTCGATAAAACACACCAGTTAAGCTTAAGCATCAAACCAGCCACACCACCATGGAAAAAAATCGCAGCCATACTCATATCGAACAACAGGACATCATCATTGCGCCGGGTTGCAAACAGCACTGGCAAGGAACGATAAAACGAAGGTTTGTCAACACAGATCGATCACCGCAACAGACAAGCAACCTAGACCCAGGCGACACGATAATAACTAGAGAAAATTTATGGCTACTAGCATCGACTAGATCGGAGAATCCGCTGCGTGTTGCAAGTATATACACATTAATTGTAATCAATGGCTTCTCTGTAAAGGTACCTTGAGAAAGCAAGCAGAAAAAGGAAGTGATTCAAAGGAGGGATCCACCCCTACACAGGAAGCAAGCAAGGCAAGAGATCAGAAACCCTCGGAATCAGGCCTAGGGTTTGTGCAAGGGATGGCCAGATGAACAATCTGGCAAAAAGTGTGGTTCGATGACAACAGCAGTAAAACCTACCTGATTGATAGATTCGTTGAAGATGCCCCGAATCCACACCCACCCCGGATCGATCCAGATCGGGGTCCAAACCGGACGTGACTGTGCAAGGGAGCCTAGCCGTGCTGGAACGAGCAGGCAGGGGGCTGGGCGGCCGGCCGGCGTCGGGGGCGGCTGACGGCGGAGGCGGGGCGAGGTGGTGTTGGGGGTACAGAGAGATAGGGGCTGGGATGAGGTGAGGTGAGGTGAGGTCGGTGGTTGACAGGTCAGGGACACGGCCCTCTCTCGGTCTTACCTCGTTTTTTCTCTACAAAAAAAAAATGTGGCTATGTAACTTAACCATGAGCAGCTACCCGATCGAGCTCGGAGGGGATTTCCATGGCGGCTCTAGCAACGAATCTGCAGCTGGTATGGTACACGTCGCCCTCCTAGGGTCAGATCTACAGAAGAAAAAAATCCCCATCCAGCCAGGAAAAAGTATGTAGCATAAACAGAAAAATCCCCCATCCCCATCCGAGGCGATGGGGGAGGAGGATTAAGCGGGATGGGTGAGGGGATTTACCAGGATAGATTGGTCCTGTTCAATCGGTGGTGTTCGTGTCAGGGATCATCGTCGTCGTCAGGCTCGTTTCTTAGGTTTTTTCTGCCAATCCCCAGATCGATGAGGAACCCCAGCAGCAGCAGCAGAGCAGAAGAGGGGGATTCCAATCAAATCAAATTACCAGTAGTAGTTGTTGTTAGTTTTGTTCTTTCTTTGCTTCCTGCTGTGTTCCCACAGCCACAGGAAGAAAACCAAATCCCAGCACCAGCTCCTCCTCTTGCTTGCTTGCTTGCTTGTTCCTCAGAGAGGCGGGGGCCCTTTATGGCAGAGCAACACACATGCACACAGCATCCACCCACAGCATCATGGCCCACATGACAGTGAGTTAGGCCAAGCAAAAGAAAACCTACTAGGCAGGATAAAGTAGCTGGCCTAGCCAGCTTGCAAGTAACATGGGATAGTAAAACTTTGATGATGGATGGGAGCTGGTAAACTCAGGTCAGATGATGCCAAAGTAACTGTAAGAAAAATGAGGGATGTCTGGAATCTTTTTATTTTAGGAAGGAAAAGCCATAATGTGAGTTTTATTAATCATCCTAGACATAGGAGTACTATAATCCATGAGGTTACACATAAGAAAGCTATGGAGATCGTCTTGACTCAACTAAGGAATTAGAGGTGGTTTTCTGCCTCACCTCTGCATATGAATCTATTTTGAAAAAAAAATATCAAAAAAGATTGTATAGACATCCAGACACTCTATGTTCGTACATAAGTTTTCGAGACAAGATAACATTTTATATGGGTTGTGTAAAAAAGCAAAATATGTTCTTACCCAAAAACATGTGTGCGAACATAGAATGTATGATCGTACGTGAATATTTTAATATATTTTTTACATTCGAAAATATGTTTTGGGTTCATTTGTACATGTGTGCCAAATTGGATTTCCACATTGCCATAACTATACCTAGTTAGCTAATGAGTGGCCTTAACCTTCCCAACCTCTTCGCATTAAGGCCACGAAGATACAACCACATCCCCCTCTCTCGCTCTCACCGCTCCTAGTACCTGCGTGTGCCATCGCCAGAGTTGGTAGGCTTAGGGTTTTCGGCTTTATGCCAGTAGTAGGCCTTCTACCTGTCGGATGTGGAGCTCCGGATCGTGGCGGCTAGATCTGGGACTTGGGGTTCGTCTCTCATGCTCTCGTGCTCCTCTGGTTGGAGTGTGTTGAGAAATAGAGCAATTTTCCAAGAGATTTAACCAAAATAAAAGGCAGATAAAGCATAGGCAGAATAATAGAAAATGACCAAACGATGATATACATCACGGTAGAGGAACCGCCGGTGTTCCCGTTAGCGTTGGCACTGTCGTCAGCCATGTCGTCGAGGAAAAGGTTGTTGATGTCGGGGAAGAAGTCGTCGTTGGGGAAGACGTCGCTGCAGTCGCTATCCGTGAAGGAGTCCGTGATGAAGCCAGTAGTCGCGCTGGTAACGCTCCCCAAAAACCTTATCGCCCTTCTCCCGTACATGACTCGAAGTAGCAGGGTCTCGGAGGCCTACTGTCCCAGCTCGCGGTGCACGCCGCAAGACGGGATGGGGAAGATCTAAGCAGCGCAATGCTCTGAAACTGGAGGCGCAGGGTGTGTGCGTTGGTGTGTCTGAGGAGAGGAGCGACCTCTCACTCTTATAGGCACGGGTAGGCAGGCGAACAGTCGGCGTCGGGAGAGGAAACGAGCAGGCATCGACCGAAGCCGAACAACCTCCACTAAGCTCGAATTAAATCTCCACTGAGTTCGTGCGTATTAAAAATACACTCACGCAGATTGTTCAAATTATTATCCATTTATGCGTGGCAAAAAGAAAGAGAAGCTCTCGGCTCGAGGCAGACGAGGCGAAGCGTGGCGAGGCGGGCGGCGGAGGAGGAGGAGCGCGCGTGTATATGTCTTCTCTTCTCAAGCTCGTACAAGTGGTGGAAGAGCTCTCCTTATAAGCTGGTCCAACTTTCACTCAACTAGCAATGTGGGACTAAACTCTTGTCCCACCTCTTTGCCTTGCACGAATGGGCCAAGTGGGCCTCTAGGATTTCAGGAATTGTTGAATAATATAAATGGGCTGGGCCTTTATTAGGCAAAATTCCAACAATCCCCCACCAGATCCCAGAGGCACACATAAATTTGCCTATGGTTCCAAAACATTATTTATATACTGGTACTAGTGGAGACTGTTAAGTTGAACTTCCACCTAGAACTCTATGCTACACTAGTTTGTAACTTGTACAGTGGACTATGCCTTGAACTGCAAGTTTGCTGCATTCTAGCTTTACACAAAGTCTTGACCAATACTGGGCTGCCGTGGGACTTCCCCTCGGGTGGAGCTTATGCGTCATACTCTATAGCCTTTCATGAGTTTATTAGAGAGCACCCAACTCTCATAGATTGCGACGTTTAACAATCAGACTCATATAGGTGTGTTCTTCAAAAGATGTTCTATAGGACAACATCTCTGCTTAAACTAAGCCACTTAGAACACATTAAGATAAATCAACCTGCCATGCAGAATAGGATAGTATTGCATCTTCACGGAGTGGTGTTTTAAAGTAGGGATACTTTCCTCTCAGTTAACCAACAGCTTGTCTCCTAATTCTAATTCACGGGATCTCCGATCACATAGAGTGGTTTACCACTGTGGAAAACTTATATTGTGGGTCTCATACCCATCTCCTTTGATGTATTTTCTATCACGTTACGTCATAGACCCTTTGTGAAGGGATCTGCCAGATTCTTAGATGTTTGGATATAATCCAATGCAATAACTCCGGAGTTTCTCATTTTCCTGACAGATTTCAATCTCCTCTTCACATGTCTTGAGGACTTCATATTATCCTTAGAACTGTTAACTTTAACAATCACAGTTTGATTATCACAGTTCATTGGGATTGCGGGTATAGGTTTCTCAACCATAGGTAAGTCCATCAAGAGTTCTCGAAGCCACTCTGCTTCGACAGTGGCTGTGTCTAATGCTGCGAGTTCTGCTTCCATAGTTGACCTCGTTAAGATGGTCTGCTTGCAAGACTTCCAAGAAACAGCACCACCACCAAGTGTAAATATATATCCACTTGTGGCATTTATCTCATCAGCATCATATATCCAATTTGAATCACTATATCCCTCCAGCACCCTTGGGTACCCAGTATAGTGAATGTCATAGCTCGCAGTGCCATTTAGATAGCGCATGACTCTCTCAAGAGCTTGCCAATGATCACCTCCAGGATTTGAAACAAACCGACTGAGTTTGCTTACAGCAAAAGTGATGTCAGGCCTCGTAGCGCTAGATAAATACATAAGCGACCCAATAATCTGAGAATATGTCAATTGATCTCTAGTAGTGCCTCTATTCTTTCGAAGTAACACACTAGGATCATACGGTGTTGGAGAAGACTTGCAGTTGCTATACCCAAAGCGACTCAAGATCTTTTCCACATAGTGAGACTGAAGCAGTGTGATCCCACAATTATCATCTCTCAATAGCTTGATGTTCAAAATAACATCAGCTACTCCTAGATCCTTCATCTCAAAAGACCGAGATAAGAAATCCTTGACTTCCTTAATCACATTAAGATTGGTCCCAAAAATCAGTATGTCATCAACATACAAACAAAGAATTACTCCCTCGCTCCCACCATAGCGATAGTATACACATTTGTCAGCTCGTTTACAGTAAAACCTGCAGTGGTTAGGGTTCTCTCAAACTTCTCGTGCCACTGCTTAGGTGCTTGTTTAAGGCCATATAAAGACTTCAACAACTTACACACTTTTCCTTCTTGACCACTCACTACAAATCCATCTGGCTGATCCATATAAATTTCCTCGTCCAACTCTCCATTTAGGAAAGCCGTCTTAACGTCCATTTGATGAACGAGAAGACCATGTGAGGCAGCCAAAGATAGTAGTGCGCGAATGGTGGTCAATCTGGCTACGGGTGAGTAAGTATCAAAGAAGTTCTCACCTTCTTTTTGGGTATAACCCTTGGCTACAAGTCTTGGCTTGTACTTCTCAATAGTACCATCAGGCCTAAATTTCTTCTTAAACACCCATTTGCATCCTACGGGTTTGCACCCATAAGGACGATCGGTGATCTCCCATGTTCCATTCGCTAAGATGGAATCCATCTCACTACGAACGGCTTCCTTCCAGTAGTCAGCATCAGGAGATGCATAGGCTTCTAAAATAGAGGTAGGAGTATCATCCACAAGGTACACAATGAAATCATTACTAAAGGATTTTACAGTCCTCTGTCTCTTACTCCTCTTAGGAATTTCATTATCATCCTCCTCTGGTTTTTCCGAGTGTTCAATAGGAATGGTATGCTCAGGAATTGTGGGTATTTCCCGATTCAATGAGTCAGGTATCTCCTGATTTGATGAGCTAGGTATATCCTTCATGGGAAAGATATCCTCAAACAAAGTCACATCATTTGACTCCATGATTGTACCAACATGCATGTCTGGTACTCCAGATTTTACTATCAAGAATCTATAGCCAATGCTATGAAAAGCATATCCTAGAAAAACACAGTCCACGGTTTTTGGTCCAAGTTTGCGCTTCTTTGGGATTGGCACATGAACCTTTGCCAGACAGCCCCAAGTTCACAAGTAAGAAAGATTTAATCTTTTCTTTTCCCATTCTTCAAATGGAGTAATCTCTTTGTTCTTACTGGGAACTCGGTTTAGGACATGACATGTAGTCAGTAATGCCTTCCCCCACCATTCCTTGGAGAGACCCGATGTGTCTAACATGGCGTTAACCAAATATGTTAGAGTACGGTTCTTTCTTTCGGCTACCCCGTTTGACTGGGGCGAGTAGGGAGGCGTCATCTCATGGATTATACCATGTTCCGCACAAAAAGAATCAAACTCGTTGGAAAAGTACTCTCCACCACGATCAGACCTAAGCCTCTTAATCTTTCGATCAAGTTGGTTTTCCGCTTCAGCTTTATAGATTTTGAAGTAACTCAAAGCCTCATCTTTTGATTTCAGAAGATACATATGACAATATCTCGTAGAGTCATCGATCAATGTCATAAAATATTTCTTTCCACCTTTTGTTAACACACCATTCATCTCACAAAGATCTGAATGTATGAGCTCTAGTGGCGCCAAATCTCTCACCTCTGCAGTCGTATGTGACTTGCGAGGTTGCTTTGCTTGCACACAAGTTTGGCATTTAGATTCCTTCACAGTAGTGAATTTTGGGATTATATTCATTTTAGCTAACCGCGTCATGCAACCAAAATTAACATGACAAAGACATGAATGCCAGACATTTGACACAAGATCAGATGAAACATGATTCACGACTTTATTACACACATCTGATAGTGACAGGCGGAACAAACCTCCACACTCATAGCCTTTACCAATAAATGTTCCAAACTTAGACAGTACAAATTTATTGGACTCAAACACAATCTTGTAGCCATCACGACATAGAAGTGATCCACTAACAAGATTCTTATTTATTGAGGGAACATGATGCACGTTCTTCAGGCGCACGGTCTTTCCCGAAGTGAACTTCAGATCGACCGTACCAATACCATGAACAGAAGCATGTGAGCCGTTCCCCATCAGCACGGACTGAGCCCCTCTGACCTGATATGAAGAAAACATGAAAACATCAGAACAAACATGTACATTAGCGCATGTGTCAATCCACCAATCAGGAGAATGACATAATGAAAGAACAGTAGGTAATATACCATACCCAACATCTTTCATCTCAACGTCGCCCATGACAATATTAGCA
This sequence comes from Avena eriantha, assembly GCA_910589775.1. Classification (NCBI taxonomy): domain Eukaryota; kingdom Viridiplantae; phylum Streptophyta; class Magnoliopsida; order Poales; family Poaceae; genus Avena; species Avena eriantha. Next base: position 402,901,208 of record OU342746.1, on the reverse strand, counting down.
GTCTTGCTGTCTTTTCCATGCCGGCGCTTGTCAAAGCGGTTGGGGCAAGCGGGAGCCCAATGATCAGGATCACCGCACACGTGACAAGCACCTTTCTTCTTATCAGTCTTCTTCTTGAAGCTAGTAGACTGTGAGGCTTTGTTCTTTCCATCGAACTTTCCTTTTCCATCAAACTTTCCCTTGTTCTTGGACTTGTGTGACTGGAAGTTCTTTTTCTGTACCAGATTGGCACTTGAACCTCCCTCAGCACCTCGAGCACATGTGTCTTTTGCTCTCGCCTTCTCTTCCACATCAAGAGTACCAATGAGATCCGAAACAGAAAACTCTTGTCTCTTGTGTTTCAGGGAAGTAGCAAAGTTCCTCCACGAAGGGGGGAGTTTGGCAATAATGCCCCTGGCAATGAACTTGTCCGGTAAAACACAGGGGAAGTGCTCAAGCTCTTTGGCCAGTGACTGTATTTCATGAGCCTGCTCAACCACGGAGCGGTCATCAGTCATCTTGTAGTCATAGAGTTGTTCCATGACATACAGTTCACTGCCAGCATTCGAGACCCCAAATTTGGCCTCGAGCGCAGCCCACATGTCCTTGCCATTATCAAATGACATATAGGGTTCAACAATGTTATCCCCTAGAATAGACAGCAAAGCAGCCTTGAACAGGGTATCAGTTTTTCGAAAAACTTGTTCCTGAGCAGGAGTAAGATCTCCCTCAGGCTTGCCAAGAGTGGCGTCATAGCAGTTCATGTTCTGAAACCAGAGAATTGCTCTCACGCGCCACCTCTTATAATGCGTACCCTCAAAAACAGGCGGCTTCACAAAAGCAACGAAACCACTTGGAGCAAATTGCCTATAATAAGGTTTTTGGATTGTTGAGAAATAGAGCAATTTTCCAAGAGATTTAACCAAAATAAAAGGCAGATAAAGCATAGGCAGAATAATAGAAAATGACCAAACGATGATATACATCACGGTAGAGGAACCGCCGGTGTTCCCGTTAGCGTTGGCACTGTCGTCAGCCATGTCGTCGAGGAAAAGGTTGTTGATGTCGGGGAAGAAGTCGTCGTTGGGGAAGACGTCGCTGCAGTCGCTATCCGTGAAGGAGTCCGTGATGAAGCCAGTAGTCGCGCTGGTAACACTCCCCAAAAACCTTATCGCCCTTCTCCCGTACATGACTCGAAGTAGCAGGGTCTCGGAGGCCTACTGTCCCAGCTCGCGGTGCACGCCGCAAGACGGGATGGGGAAGATCTAAGCAGCGCAATGCTCTGAAACTGGAGGCGCAGGGTGTGTGCGTTGGTGTGTCTGAGGAGAGGAGCGACCTCTCACTCTTATAGGCACGGGTAGGCAGGCGAACAGTCGGCGTCGGGAGAGGAAACGAGCAGGCATCGACCGAAGCCGAACAACCTCCACTAAGCTCGAATTAAATCTCCACTGAGTTCGTGCGTATTAAAAATACACTCACGCAGATTGTTCAAATTATTATCCATTTATGCGTGGCAAAAAGAAAGAGAAGCTCTCGGCTCGAGGCAGACGAGGCGAAGCGTGGCGAGGCGGGCGGCGGAGGAGGAGGAGCGCGCGTGTATATGTCTTCTCTTCTCAAGCTCGTACAAGTGGTGGAAGAGCTCTCCTTATAAGCTGGTCCAACTTTCACTCAACTAGCAATGTGGGACTAAACTCTTGTCCCACCTCTTTGCCTTGCACGAATGGGCCAAGTGGGCCTCTAGGATTTCAGGAATTGTTGAATAATATAAATGGGCTGGGCCTTTATTAGGCAAAATTCCAACAATCCCCCACCAGATCCCAGAGGCACACATAAATTTGCCTATGGTTCCAAAACATTATTTATATACTGGTACTAGTGGAGACTGTTAAGTTGAACTTCCACCTAGAACTCTATGCTACACTAGTTTGTAACTTGTACAGTGGACTATGCCTTGAACTGCAAGTTTGCTGCATTCTAGCTTTACACAAAGTCTTGACCAATACTGGGCTGCCGTGGGACTTCCCCTCGGGTGGAGCTTATGCGTCATACTCTATAGCCTTTCATGAGTTTATTAGAGAGCACCCAACTCTCATAGATTGCGACGTTTAACAATCAGACTCATATAGGTGTGTTCTTCAAAAGATGTTCTATAGGACAACATCTCTGCTTAAACTAAGCCACTTAGAACACATTAAGATAAATCAACCTGCCATGCAGAATAGGATAGTATTGCATCTTCACGGAGTGGTGTTTTAAAGTAGGGATACTTTCCTCTCAGTTAACCAACAGCTTGTCTCCTAATTCTAATTCACGGGATCTCCGATCACATAGAGTGGTTTACCACTGTGGAAAACTTATATTGTGGGTCTCATACCCATCTCCTTTGATGTATTTTCTATCACGTTACGTCATAGACCCTTTGTGAAGGGATCTGCCAGATTCTTAGATGTTTGGATATAATCCAATGCAATAACTCCGGAGTTTCTCATTTTCCTGACAGATTTCAATCTCCTCTTCACATGTCTTGAGGACTTCATATTATCCTTAGAACTGTTAACTTTAACAATCACAGTTTGATTATCACAGTTCATTGGGATTGCGGGTATAGGTTTCTCAACCATAGGTAAGTCCATCAAGAGTTCTCGAAGCCACTCTGCTTCGACAGTGGCTGTGTCTAATGCTGCGAGTTCTGCTTCCATAGTTGACCTCGTTAAGATGGTCTGCTTGCAAGACTTCCAAGAAACAGCACCACCACCAAGTGTAAATATATATCCACTTGTGGCATTTATCTCATCAGCATCATATATCCAATTTGAATCACTATATCCCTCCAGCACCCTTGGGTACCCAGTATAGTGAATGTCATAGCTCGCAGTGCCATTTAGATAGCGCATGACTCTCTCAAGAGCTTGCCAATGATCACCTCCAGGATTTGAAACAAACCGACTGAGTTTGCTTACAGCAAAAGTGATGTCAGGCCTCGTAGCGCTAGATAAATACATAAGCGACCCAATAATCTGAGAATATGTCAATTGATCTCTAGTAGTGCCTCTATTCTTTCGAAGTAACACACTAGGATCATACGGTGTTGGAGAAGACTTGCAGTTGCTATACCCAAAGCGACTCAAGATCTTTTCCACATAGTGAGACTGAAGCAGTGTGATCCCACAATTATCATCTCTCAATAGCTTGATGTTCAAAATAACATCAGCTACTCCTAGATCCTTCATCTCAAAAGACCGAGATAAGAAATCCTTGACTTCCTTAATCACATTAAGATTGGTCCCAAAAATCAGTATGTCATCAACATACAAACAAAGAATTACTCCCTCGCTCCCACCATAGCGATAGTATACACATTTGTCAGCTCGTTTACAGTAAAACCTGCAGTGGTTAGGGTTCTCTCAAACTTCTCGTGCCACTGCTTAGGTGCTTGTTTAAGGCCATATAAAGACTTCAACAACTTACACACTTTTCCTTCTTGACCACTCACTACAAATCCATCTGGCTGATCCATATAAATTTCCTCGTCCAACTCTCCATTTAGGAAAGCCGTCTTAACGTCCATTTGATGAACGAGAAGACCATGTGAGGCAGCCAAAGATAGTAGTGCGCGAATGGTGGTCAATCTGGCTACGGGTGAGTAAGTATCAAAGAAGTTCTCACCTTCTTTTTGGGTATAACCCTTGGCTACAAGTCTTGGCTTGTACTTCTCAATAGTACCATCAGGCCTAAATTTCTTCTTAAACACCCATTTGCATCCTACGGGTTTGCACCCATAAGGACGATCGGTGATCTCCCATGTTCCATTCGCTAAGATGGAATCCATCTCACTACGAACGGCTTCCTTCCAGTAGTCAGCATCAGGAGATGCATAGGCTTCTAAAATAGAGGTAGGAGTATCATCCACAAGGTACACAATGAAATCATTACTAAAGGATTTTACAGTCCTCTGTCTCTTACTCCTCTTAGGAATTTCATTATCATCCTCCTCTGGTTTTTCCGAGTGTTCAATAGGAATGGTATGCTCAGGAATTGTGGGTATTTCCCGATTCAATGAGTCAGGTATCTCCTGATTTGATGAGCTAGGTATATCCTTCATGGGAAAGATATCCTCAAACAAAGTCACATCATTTGACTCCATGATTGTACCAACATGCATGTCTGGTACTCCAGATTTTACTATCAAGAATCTATAGCCAATGCTATGAAAAGCATATCCTAGAAAAACACAGTCCACGGTTTTTGGTCCAAGTTTGCGCTTCTTTGGGATTGGCACATGAACCTTTGCCAGACAGCCCCAAGTTCACAAGTAAGAAAGATTTAATCTTTTCTTTTCCCATTCTTCAAATGGAGTAATCTCTTTGTTCTTACTGGGAACTCGGTTTAGGACATGACATGTAGTCAGTAATGCCTTCCCCCACCATTCCTTGGAGAGACCCGATGTGTCTAACATGGCGTTAACCAAATATGTTAGAGTACGGTTCTTTCTTTCGGCTACCCCGTTTGACTGGGGCGAGTAGGGAGGCGTCATCTCATGGATTATACCATGTTCCGCACAAAAAGAATCAAACTCGTTGGAAAAGTACTCTCCACCACGATCAGACCTAAGCCTCTTAATCTTTCGATCAAGTTGGTTTTCCGCTTCAGCTTTATAGATTTTGAAGTAACTCAAAGCCTCATCTTTTGATTTCAGAAGATACATATGACAATATCTCGTAGAGTCATCGATCAATGTCATAAAATATTTCTTTCCACCTTTTGTTAACACACCATTCATCTCACAAAGATCTGAATGTATGAGCTCTAGTGGCGCCAAATCTCTCACCTCTGCAGTCGTATGTGACTTGCGAGGTTGCTTTGCTTGCACACAAGTTTGGCATTTAGATTCCTTCACAGTAGTGAATTTTGGGATTATATTCATTTTAGCTAACCGCGTCATGCAACCAAAATTAACATGACAAAGACATGAATGCCAGACATTTGACACAAGATCAGATGAAACATGATTCACGACTTTATTACACACATCTGATAGTGACAGGCGGAACAAACCTCCACACTCATAGCCTTTACCAATAAATGTTCCAAACTTAGACAGTACAAATTTATTGGACTCAAACACAATCTTGTAGCCATCACGACATAGAAGTGATCCACTAACAAGATTCTTATTTATTGAGGGAACATGATGCACGTTCTTCAGGCGCACGTTCTTCAGGTGTTCCCGTTAGCGTTGGCACTGTCGTCAGCCATGTCGTCGAGGAAAAGGTTGTTGATGTCGGGGAAAAAGTCGTCGTTGGGGAAGACGTCGTTGCAGTCGCTATCCGTGAAGGAGTCCGTGATGAAGCCAGTAGTCGCGCTGGTAGCGCTCCCCAAAAACCTTATCGCCCTTCTCCCGGACAGGACTCGAAGCAGCGGGGTCTCGGAGGCCTACTGTCCCAGCTCGCGGTGCACGCCGCAAGACGGGATGGGGAAGATCTAAGCAGCGCAATGCTCTGAAACTGGAGGCGCAGGGTGTGTGCGTTGGTGTGTCTGAGGAGAGGAGCGACCTCTCACTCTTATATGCATGGGTAGGCAGGCGAACAATCGGCGTCGGGAGAGGAAACGAACAGGCATCGACCGAAGCCGAACAACCTCCACTAAGCTCGAATTAAATCTCCACTGAGTTCGTGCGTATTAAAAATACACTCACGCAGATTGTTCAAATTATTATCCATTTATGTGTGGCAAAAAGAAAGAGAAGCTCTCGGCTCGAGGCATTCCCGCAACCCGCGGCGCGCGCGCGCGTCGTGACGAGGCATGGCGAGGCGGGCGGCGGAGGAGGAGGAGCGCGCGTGTATATGTCTTCTCTTCTCAAGCTCGTACAAGTGGTGGAAGAGCTCTCCTTATAAACTGGTTCAACTTCCACTCAACTAGCAATGTGGGACTAAACTCTTGTCCCACCTCTTTGCCTTGCATGAATGGGCCAAGTGGGCCTCTAGGATTTCAGGAATTGTTGAATAATATAAATGGGCTGGCCTTTATTAGGCAAAATTCCAACAGAGTGGGAGGTGGTGAAGACGGCCACCACATCACCAAATAAAGTTGTTGTTGTTTGCTTCCCCTTCCTTGGATCTACTATGCTTCTCCATCCCCCTCCGATGTACTGTGGAGGCGAGGGGAAGGGGAGGATGAACTCGACGGCTCGTGGATTTTGTGAAAGGTGGGGGTGTTGTTGCTCTGGTGCTTGTGCACGACACCAGATGACGGTCGGCATCAGCTTCGTTTTGGTATGCTTTTCCCTTGGACTGTCGTGGAGGCGAGGGAGGGAAGAGGACAGACTCTGGTTGGCTGGCCACCATGTCCAATAAGTGCATCTGCTTCTGGCGCGGTGGACTAGCTCTCCTACTTCTTCTCTCGACCTGCCTCGGTGGCGAGGGAGAGGATGGTGGAGCAGCGGTGGCTGTTGTTGCCTAGAAGTGGTGTTCGGGATCCATGGAGGTTGCGATCCTTATAGTAGTTCCCAAGCGAAGGTCGTAGGCCAATGCTATCTCCGGCCATGAGATTGGCACTGCTGCACTCGAGTTGGGTGTTTGCTCGAGCCCCCTCTTCCTCCTTAAGTGGAGGATCTTCAGAGATATTGGCGTGGCGGACCACGTTGTTGCTTCTGATGTCCCCGGTGGAGGCGACCGCAGCCGCGTCTAGAGGTCTATTAACCGTCGGCGAAGAAGATGGAATCGATCTCGTCTCGACGCGTTTTCTTGGGGTGCATACTGTGAATATAGAGGGCTCGAATGTAATTTCTTTTCTTTTTGAGGTCTTTTCTGAAATTGTACTCCCCAACCGCTGAATTAATGCAGTCTGTAGGTTCTTCGGGACCTTGTTCAAATAAAAACCTCTTCGGGTTAAAAAAAAAAGAAAACTTCCCAATCTATGGGATGATATATGTGATCGTCATTGCAATTGTAACTCGAAACTATGATTTGGCTAGTAGCTTGTTGTAATGGCAGATAACCGTAGTAATTGCGATAGATGAGAACAAGCAAAGCAAAGGCACTTTGTGTTTTGTGGGATCGAAGCAAGCCAAGGATGGGCATCCTTGTCATTACCTGGGTGGAGGTCCTGTATTGTTTTCTAGCTGGTACTAGTACTGCACCCACTCGCGTACACATTTATCATGTACTCCTAGCTATTAATTCGTGAGTTAAGCCGCTAAGGTGTAATTAATGGTGGGTGGGGCCAGGGGCTGTGCGATAAGGGTCGTGTGGCACGTGAACTTTTCGTGCTCTCACAGAAAATTTCTGGGAAAAAATATGGGAAGTATTTTTTTTTGGGAAAAGTATAAGGCCATGTATTATTTGAATGGAAAATGATTCCCCTCCCCCGGGATATCCGTTTTTCATCCCCGGGTCGTGCATCGCGCCCATCGACAGTTTCCAGGAGCACGTCCCGCTGCCGCATCCCCCGAGCACGTCCCGCCGCCGCCTCTCCCGCAGGTTTCCCGGAGCACGTCCTGCCGCCGCACCGCTCGGAGCGCGTCCCGCCACCGCATCGGCCGGAGCACTCCTCGCCCGCACGTTCCCCGAGCACGTCCCGCCACCGGAGCGCGTCTCGCCGCCTGGAGCACGTCCCGCCGCCGCACCCACCGGAGCACGTCCCGCCGCCGCACCGCACCGCATGGAGCACGTCCCGACGCACCACCCCTGCAGCTCCCACCGACGTGCCGCCACCCGCCCTGCAGCTCCGCTGGGGGACCTCGCCGGGAACAAAAGGCTGGCCTCCGATTTTGCTACATCGATACATTTTTTTTCTATCTTCGTTTCTTGGTTTTGCTACAATACCGTAAAATTTTTGCTACAAGTTCTCCGACGAGGTTTCCCAGCGAAAGTCTACGGTGATGTCTCCGGCGAAGTTAGTTTTTGCTACCATAGAATAATTTTTTTGCTACTTTTGATCGGTGGTTTTGCTACAACAACACAAAGTTTTTGCTACAAGGTCTCCGGCGAGGTCCCCAGCGAAAGTCTCCGGCGAAGTTAGTTTTTGCTACCATAGAATAATTTTTTTGCTACTTTTGATCGGTGGTTTTGCTACAACAACACAAAGTTTTTGCTACAAGGTCTCCGGCGAGGTCCCCAGCGAAAGTCTCCGGCGAAGTTAGTTTTTGCTATATTAAAAGAACTTTTTGCTACAACCGTCTTGTGCTTTTGCTACAACAGTGTCAACTTTTTGCTACAAGGTCTCCGGCGAGAATCACAAGCGAATTTTTTCCGACGATGTTTCCGGCGAAGTCGGTTTTGCTACATTAGTATTTTTTTTTCCTGCATGGCCTCCGATGAGGTCTCCGGCGGCCCGTTCTATTTTCTGAAACGAACCGTTTTTTTGTTTCAGAAGCAAAAGCGGATTTTTTTGTAGAAAAAATAGGTGTTTTGCAGCAAATCCGGGATTTGGACCCTTTTCTTAGACACGTGGCAACACGGGAAGGAGGACGATGGGGGCTTCCCATCGTCCGGGGACGCCTAGCAGGCTCCTATTTGAATTCAGCACTTGCAAAGACATTCCTACATAAAAAAATAAAACACAAGTATTTAAAAAGTCCAGCTCTATCTTCCTTTGCATCCCTGAACAACGCGTCGTGAGCAAAGCTCGATGCCTCCTATAGTCTTATGGGCCTCCGGCGTCACAAAACTCGTGATGGAGAAAGGTTGAAAAAGCCTAGGCACTTGTAGAAGCGGTGGCCGGAAAAAAGCTTTCCTGCTGAGATTATGGTTCATCTTGTTCTTTGTCTGTCTTTCCTGCGTTTTTTTGTTGATATAGGTTAGTAAATCCACAATAGTGTCCTTGCTCATAAGACTCTAATTCTAGGTTCCTCCAAATTTTTCTATAATCAACATGTTTTCTTTTTCTTTTCTTTTCATTTTAGATTTTAAAACATATACGTAAAACACAATCTACTAACTACTAAATTTATTCTCTGATCTAAATTTAACCTACTAGTATTTATAATACTTCAGGAGCTAATGAAACTATTTTGGTAAATTGCGCAGTACAACGGAGAGTTGTATGTTGCGTTCGGGAAGGATGAATCGCTCCCGAAAGGAGTCTATTGATTCTCTCCCAATTGGTTGGATCGTAGGGGCGATGATTTACTTCACGGGCGAAGTCTCTGGTTCAAGTCCAGGATGGCCCAGCTGCGCCAGGGAAAAGAATAGAAGAAGCATCTGACTCTTTCATGCATACTCCACTTTGCTCGGGAGCAGACTACCTGCACCTGGACAGAAAGACCCTATGAAGCTTTACTGTTCCCTGGGATTGGCTTTGGTCCTTTCCCGAGTAGCTTAGGTGGAAGGCGAAGAAGGCCCTCCCTTCCGGGGGAGGGGGGGAGGAGAAAATCTTTGCAGTTATTATAGAATAGAAAAGTCTAGAGATACCCTCTTTGATGGAGGACGGGATTCTAATCAGGGAAGGGATCCTTTCTTCTATTTATTTGATAGAAATTTATTTTTCTTTTCCCGTCGCTATGATTTTGATGTTCGATGAATGAGCCTGTGGTAATTCTTTTACCTCTATTCTATGTCGCAGGCGCCCATCGAGTCTAAAAACAAGCACTAAATATCGAGAATTCGCGTGGCTGAAGCTGAAGCAGCTACTTTCGAAGTAACAGAAAGAAAAGCAACGACTGAAGTGGGAGAGTCAGAGTCGAAAAGAGGATTCCTCGCTTCTTTCTCTCATGCAAAACCGTGCATGAGACTTTCATCTCGCACGGTTCCTAATTGAATTCATAGAGAGATGCATTGAACTGTTGCTAGTCCACCTCTTGCATTTAATACCGCCCGTGTCTCAAAATCTTTATCCGTATCTCCTTTTGCCAGGTTTTGCCACGCTTGGCAATGCTTCAAACATCATCATCAAAGCTCTACGTTTTACTGTCTTTATTGAATCTTCAGCATCTCTTGGTCAATGTTCGGTTAATCGCCTGCCCAAGAGGATTAGAGCGGATTAGGATAAAATTGGGAGGCTTTTGACTTACTAAGGAGTTAATCACTCCGGTTCCTTCCAATCCACTTCACACTTCAATCCCAGCTGAACCGAACATGCCCTTAGTGGTTAAACAACAGCATACGAAAAAGTGAGTTGCGGAAAAAAGCTTCACAGCCGTAGTCTTGGTGGAATTACAGAGCAGACGTGTTGTGACTTGAGTGCTGCTCGCCTACTTCGCTTCATTATTTGTTTTTCTTCAAAATCTCGCGAAAAGGGAAAAAGTAAAATTGTACTGTCACGGGCTCATGGTATGCTTGGTTGGGACAGTCCCGTTCCACGATGGCCTGATGGCCACAACCACAACGAAGACCGCATCAGGCAAATCATGCCGGGCCTCCATTCACCCGCACGGTGCCCGCGGCCCGAATCGCGTCGTCAGCCCAACCAGATTGGTTCCACGGCTCGCCGTGGGGATGGGACGGCAGCGGCGGCGACCAGCGAGTCTTCCGATGCGGCGGTCGCGCCAAATAGCCATCTCCTCCTGAATTTCCCCACCTCCATTCCACCGTTGCCGTCGTCGCGAACCCACAACCATTCCAAGGCCTCCGGTGCAAGCAAGCGCGATGGGAGGCGGAGCGCGAGCGGCGCGGGCACGTCGGAGGAGGAGGAGGAGCGGGCGGCGGCGGCCCACGACTACGAGTGGGATGCGCACTTGGCCGCCGCACCTCGCCCCTAAGCCCAAGGTTCTCGGCCACTTCAGGCGCGGGTCCGACGATCTTACTGTACGGACCGAGGCTGGTTCGATCCATTGCAGACTTGTAGTAACAGGGTTGGGGTGCGCTCTGTAGGCTGCAGTTGATCACCATCTGCTCGTGACGCTTGTTTTTCATTCCGAGACCGGGTAGTAGCGTTTTCGGCTGCTGGCTGCTGCTTACTTGGTGAATTAGCTAGAGGGAGGTGCTTGACCTGCAACCGTGTGAGAAGAGGTAGTTTCATCCCGCGATCCTTCCACTAGCGCCGCTGCTCAATTGCTCGGCGAATCAATCGCCCTCTGAACTGAAGCTTGGATCCCATGCACTTGCTGTAATGGCAGAGGCTGCTGCCTTGCTTAACTCTGTTGGGGCTAGCTCAACGGCGTTCGTTCGATGCGTTCACGATGGCTGGCGGACGTTGCGCACTTGCGCTGTGATACCCGCTTTCCTGCTGGTTGCAGTCGTGGAGTACTTCCTGAAGGGCTAGACTGTAGTTAATCATGATCTGCAGTTGTTGTTGCTTGTTTTTGAAACCAGCTAGTGTTTTCAACAGCTAAAGGGGAGTGCTGCACTTGTTGTTACAACCAAAACCCTCTGTTATTCTCCTGGTTACTGCGTTCTGTGCTCAAGCTCCTTAAAACTTGATCATTTCGTGAACATGGAACTTCTACTTACTTTGCTTGAACCAACCATCCGTTCAGTCGATTGAAACATTTTCTTTTGCTGCCACTCTGCTGGGAGAGGTCGTTGTGCTCTGTGCCGCAAAGCTTCGAAATGATTAACACAAGTTTGCCACTTGAATTTGGTCATTTCTGAATTAGTGTTATTAGTTCTGTCTTCCTGTTTGTTTCGAAGCATGGCGATGTCTAAAACTGTTTGGTTTGCTTTTCTTGGCTTGATAGGACCGTGATTTGGTGGTCTAGCTGATGTCATCCACTCGCTCCACGGCACTCAGCTGAGCAGGCCAGACGTAAGGTCTTCACCTTCAGCATCCAGTGAGAGTGTTAAGGCTCGCGATTCAGGTAAAACATACTACAATTTTACTAGCCAATACTAATTTCGTGGAGTGTCTCTGACAGGTGAGTGCATATCATGTATATGTTCTAGTTTCAGATCAGCTGCCACGATACCACCACCACCACCAGACAGACAGAGCATGCAAGTTTTTTTTTTTGCTGGGAACAGTCTTCTTCTCGGGATATTCATTATATACAGTACTTATGGGGTAAATGCCTGCCTACCTGAACCTTGAGTGGTTCATCTTTGTTTGGCTGAGTTTCTTGCCCTGATGACCTTCTTGATCTAATTCTCCGTTCTTTCTGCATGAAGAAACCAAAGAGTGTTGAACATGCCTGAGATTCAGGGTTGGTTGCAGCCAGTACTTGGAGCCAGGGACTTTATCCATTTGATGTTCTCTGTGTTGCTTGTCACATCTCAGCTGCATTTAAGGAGTAAGATACAATGTTTCTCTGGCATGTTCATGATTCTGCTTTCTGTTTCACTGCTTTTACATAGAGATGCAAATTTCAGACCCTTAGGGTACCCTCTGACCGTCCCTAGTTAAATCAAATGAACTAACTTTTCAAAGGTGATGTGATTTCTTAAATTGTAGTTCATTTGATTGAACTAAAGAGGGTGAGAGGGTACTCTGAGGGTCACCAACTTCCTTACTTTTACATGTGTTATTACAAGTCCCAATCTTCCCTTTTCGTAGCTGCTGGGAACTTGATCATGTTGCCAGATTCCTAAGCCGTGATTTTTCTCACTCATCTTTCTATAGGTAATTAACTGTTTGAATTATCTCTGGATTCCATTTTTGTAGTTTGTTGAGTCTCTACTCTCCACTGCCCTGTGGTTAATATTGTCTCTCTGTTCTCTCATTAAGGGGATACCTGGAAGAACCTTGTATTTGGGTGGAGACAGATAGCACCATACCCGGCCTCCTTAGCTCCAATGCTGAACTCGCCTTGGGGTTTCTTTTCTCATCATATCTTTGTTCTCGTATGTTGCTCCAACTTCCGTCAGAATAATGAAGACTTCATTTCTTCTGAGTAGTTACATCTTATGAGTTACATACACCTTGTTTATCTTGCAGGTGGCGACGCAACATAATTCAGACATTCATGTACTGCATATCAGGTCTTACTTATTTTCTCTCTGTTGCTTTTGTGCATTCACTCACACTTAGCTGGGGGATGACTTGAGGCACAGTTTAATTTTCTGCTGCATGTTATCAAGACCATAATTGAGTGTACCCTAACAACTGTCAATCGCTGGCTAGCACTTCCTTCAACAGTTGCAACTTTCCTATGTTAATAATTGCTTTTACTGCATTACTTATTGGTCCTTTCCTGTCTTTGCTTGTCTGTTATTCAGGTGTTGAAGTTGATGCCCGTGCTCCTGTAACATCAAGCTATCACCAGAGCGCATGGGCAAAAATCGGTCGGACCATCAACCCGCAGACGGTACATCCACCACTAAGCTCTGTTCCCTGAAACGTCCATCTCCGCGGTCCAACGGTGGTGGCTCAGGCAGCGAGACACGAGGTCCAGATCAGGAGCTTGCAGACGACGTCCGTAAGAGTTGTACACTGCAAGCTTCCTGGAAGCTAATTACTTTTCTCGAGAAGTGGAGAGAAGAAGGTTTCCTTCCTGGTGGTCTACTGATTCTTCTTCGCTTCGACTTGTGCTTGGGTCGGTGTGTTCCGTTCTGTTCCAGTCGAAGCAGACAGATGGAGGAAGACCGGTCGACGTCATCAGGTGAGGTTTTCTCAGCTATTCTTTATAGGGCGTAGCTGGAAAAAAGTATAAGAAGTTGCCATATATATGCGTGACTCACTCTAGGGGCCGTGGGGAAAGTGATCAGATTACTTTATCTGGTCTGGGTTGTGTTTTTTGGGGAGGGGGAGAACCCAAAACAGTACAACGAACAGACTACCCTTTTATTAAACAAAAACAGGGGATTAGTTCCTCTAATTACAGCCCTTAGTCTGCTTTGATTTTTGTGCATAGTAACTGCCTGAAAGAATACAAACACTCGATTGATTTCAGCTATTTTTTGTTTCAAATCTAGCCATCCGATGCTTCATAGCTGTGTGAGGATTTGGAAATGATAATCTTTTTTCAGGGATTTTAGTTCCAAATGTTGGGTGAATATAAATGAATGGTAAACAATTTGAGACCATATAATGGACAAACTAGGCGAGAATTGGCTGAGGTTGGTTCTAGGTCCTAGTTTTCTGTAGTTGGCTATACTGGACAATGTGGTATGCAAGATGTCCTGTTGTATATATGTAACTTTTTGTTGCAAGAGCACTTGCAAACTTATTTAGAAGCACACTGTGGGTAAGTAACATTGCGCCTCACTGCTCCAAAAAACGTGATGTTATTTAGTAGTCAAAATGATCACATATTTCCCAATGGATCTCCCAAAATGATCATATATTTTGCAATGGATATCCTGTAGGAGCTATCTGCATTGTACACACACTCTGGTCACTGTTAGCTTCCGCACCCCTAACTGCTTCTGTCTTCTGTGAAGGAATCATTCTTCAACACAACCTCTTTGTCATCTTTTTTCTCCTCTACCTGCACACTTTCAGTCTTTATCCCATCACCGTCTTTCTTTTCGTCCACCTGCATACTTTTAGTCTTGATCTCATTGGTATCTTTCTTCTCGTCCACCTGCTTGTCTTCAGTCTTGATCTCTTTGGCTTCTTTCTTCTTTGAGTTTAGGAGCTCAACAAGATCATCCAGCGCGACATCAGTGTCGTCGTTCCTCATCAGAACCTCGGCAACCTCTGCAGGCGTCACAGCCTCCTCCTTGATCAGCTCCTCAATCTCTGGATACGTGGCATGGTAGTCGATGGCGTGGTAGTTATTGACAAGGATCCGGAAAGCCTCTGGGGTGCAGTACCCCATGTGGATGTGCATGTCCATCCTGCCAGGCCGCAAAAGTGCTGGGTCAAGGCGCTCCTTGTAATTGGTCGTGAAGATGATGATCCTTTCCTCTCCGCTTGTCGACCACAGGCCATCAACAAAATTGAGCAGCCCGGATAATGTTACCTGTGCAGACAACAACCAAATTTTCATCAGCATAGGCAAGAAATCTGTGGAATCAAGGAGTGGAGAGGTTTATATACATTTATATAACTATAGAAGGTATTCTGACTCCAAAGTTACCTTGTCTTCTGCCTTCTTTTTCTCTTTGTCTTTGGACTTGGACTTGGCTTTTTCCTTGTCTTCATCTTGCTCCTCCCGTTGCATCAGTTCGATGGTACAGTCGATGTCTTCGACCACGAGAATGGATCGGTTGGTCATTCCAACAAGAAGCCTCCTGAGGTCTGAGTTGGACTCAACCCCAGTCAGCTCGAGGTCATATATGTCGAACCTGAGGTGGTTGGCTATGGCGGCGATGAGGCTGGACTTGCCGGTACCCGGCGGACCGTACAGCAGGTACCCTCGCTTCCACGCCTTGCCAATCCTCCTGTAGTAGTCCTTCCTCTTTATGAACCTGTCAAGATCATCGATGATGGACTGCTTCTGCGTCTGGTCCATGGCGAGCGTGCTGAACGTGGAGGGATGCTGGAGCTCCATGGGGGCCCAGTCGTCCGTATCCTCGTTCATGTATATGCTGAGGCTCCTCTCCCCGTGCTTGATGGCCTTGGCCGTGGCGACGATGAACGGGAGGTACTCTTTGAGCGCCTTCTCCTTGTGCTTCTTGTGGAAGCTCACCCTGTAGGACCTGACCTCCCGCGCCCCGCCCCCGCCCCCGCCGTGCGGGTCGGCCTTGACCTCGCGGGTGACGAGGCACCACCTGAACTCAATCCCTCCATACACGTCGGCCATCTCCTGACCGGCATCCATGGTGACGACCAGCCTGTCGGACCCGCTGTTGGCGCTACTGACGCGCAGGCACTGCATGTCAATGTTTGCGCCGGCGTCGACGACGCGCGTGGCGAGGTAGGCCTTGACGGAAGCATAGACGTGGTTGTAGGACCACCCCTCGATCTCCTCGACGACGATGGTGTGCTGCCACGTCAGGCGGGAGCGAATGCTGTTCACGGCCGCGGAGAGGACCTCGCGCGCCTCGGATGGCAGCAGCTCGCTCGCGAGGCTCCGCACCAGCATCAGAGACGCGGCGACGGAGGCCGCCGTGGCGATGGTCTTGTCGTAGGACGCCATGGCCCCCTTCTTGCTCCTCCTCCTCCTCTTGTATGTTGTTCGTTTGTGAAGGTGGGTTGGGTGCTCTCTGGTCCTCTGTTCCTGATGTAGAAGAGTGGTGTGAAGAGACTAGTAGGCTGCCTCGATGTGGAGGTGGCGTGAGACTGGAGAAATGAAGTGAGGCGGAGGAGGTGGGGATCTGGGTTCGTGTGGGATTTTTATAGGCAGGAGAGGTGGGGATCTGGGTGGGTACGTGGTTGACTGGGTGAGGTCTTCCTCAGAAAGTACTATCGTTGTCTACATGACACTACCTACGGGCACAGTGAGTCCTTACTAAGCAAAAGAGGTAGCATCACATCACCACGCAACTTCCACGCAACTCCCCTGGACTGGAATCTCTATGCGGCAAATAGTTTACACCCTCTGTAACTGGCGCTTACTGTTAGTACTATATTGTTTCCAGCACATGGTTCCTTGCTAATTAAACTACTGGGCAAAAGGTAGCAGCATCACATCATGGGCATGACGCAGCATCACATCAAGTCATCGTGACGCAGCTGTAGTAGATAATCCTCGTGGCATATACATATATCGTTGATGCAGTCTGTAATTGTCACGTAGTAGTAACATAAAGTTCTCTTGATTGATGGGCGTTGCTGTGAACTTTTTATCTTCTTATTAATCGCACCTTTTGGCTCTCTTCAGGCTCTACGATAACTAGTACGTACATGTTTGCTTCGTTTCAGGTGGTAATCCGATCCAGAATGATTCGTAAAGCGCTCGGGCAAAGTGGTGCAGATTTTGCTTCCTCGCCATCCAGTTTTGCCTCGAATCGTCACTTTTTTTCTTCGCGTGCCAGAATTTCCTTGGAGATCTCCATGTGGTTGATGGCGGTTCCACTTGCTTCCTTGGTATCCAAGTACGCCGTACCACTTGTTCCCAGGAAAGGGGGAGAGAGTTGTGCTGTGCGTGGCAACAACTTTCCTTGAAAAGCCAGTACTGTATTAGATTTTCTGGAAAGATGCACAGGAGCAAGAAAGGTCTCCTTCGTGGAAGGAGAGGTAGAGTAGAGACAAAAGGCAAGAAAGTCGGCGTGCGACTGGACTAGTGCTCAGGTCGGCGTGTGAGCTCGGACCATGCATGTCCTAGTATATGCCACCTCGCCAGGGCAGCATGCCAATTGGTTGATTAGACCAAACCGTCTTGTGTTGCTAATTGTGATGATTCTCTCACACCAATCCTCTTAAATTTCCCGAGTATATTTCTTTATCTGAGCTGGGGAAATTAAGTGGTGTCGGTCAAGAACGCGTCGCCATCGCGTGTGTACTACCATGTTAACTTGGGGAAGGAACTGAGGCTGCCCAAGTCTCGCAGCCGTGCTCGACGGGGGGACACTGGCAGTGGCAGGCCGTTGTTGTGCAAGCGCGTGTAGAACTTTGTTCAAGTTCTTGCTGAAAGCGACCGATTTCAGTCGTGTCTACTGACCCAAATTTCCAAGTCCACTCCTGTGAAAGCTTCACTTGTGCGTTTGCTCTTGGCTGTGGCTGAGATTCCACGTCGACCGACGACTCGGGCGGCCCAAGACCGGCGGAGGTCGTCGTCGGGCGATTGGGGTCATCGCAGCTAGCGTCGGTTTGGGAGAAAAGCGACGGGGCTGCTAGTGCCATTCCTTTATCTGGGTTGGGGAAAGCGGTGCTGCAGCTAATTTTTTTAAAATAATACGTTTTTTTAAATTAATTCAAGGAATAATATGTGAATCTGGCAAATCTCAAATCTAGCGCGGTGTCGGCATTTAAAAAAACGAGGACACACGGTCAGCTTTTGAAAGGACGAGCACGCGGCATCGGCGTTTGAAGTAACGAGCAGTCGCTGTCGTTTTTTTCAATTTACGAGGACAGCGGAGACCGGGGCCCACCCGACCGGGCTGTCGGCCGACAGCAGAGGCAAGCGGTGGCTTCGGCATTTGAAAAAAGACGCCACGGTCGGCTTTTGAATAGCCGAGGCTGCCCTTTTTATGGTCACGCGACCGCGGCCAGCCCCCGCCTGCCTCCTCAACCCCGCGTTAGCTGCGAGCTCTAGTTCTTCCTCTCGTCCCATGGAGCTGCACTGATTTGCTGCTAAGTTTTGCTCCGTTTTTCACTAAAGTTGATGCAGAAACATATTAGGAAGCTAATATAGTCCTGATCTACTAACGGATAGCCTGGTGAAGTGATTTGAGGCGTTTTTGTGGAGGGATTTGGTGGAGTTCTTGAGGAGCATTGGCTATGGTGGAGGCTGGGGATGCAGCTTGAGGCAGGTGCATGGTGGAGTTGCCGATCCGTTGAGTGGCGGCTGCTGCACGGCAGGAGTTCGCACGCTTCAAGGGTAAACCCTAATTTCTTAATAACTACTATTATTTGTGTATGTTTATCGGTAGCTTTAGATGTGGTCTGTTAGCCAAGATTATTCGGCTATAGGATTATAAGTATATTTGTAGACTATAATGTGCCATTGTACGGGCATTTAACAAATTGCGTTATTTTTTTAGGTCGGAAGTTATGTCCAATAATGTAGTGTTTAAGTTCTACTATGGTGACGGTGTCGTCAGAACAAACGAGTATGGAGTTGATTTGGGCGAGTTTAATTTTATTGATGAAGTGCTCCAGAATCCGGAAACAATGTCCGTTGCTGAGTTGAAGGATTGGTTATCTGCTCATTTAGGGCTCCCTCCGACCCATACTGTCGGTGTGCATGTATTATGGACTAAGTCAAGGATTAAACCTGATTTTTATTTGAGACTGGTAGAAGTGCAAGCTAAATGGGTCAAATGGGTGAAAATCTGTCTGAAAAGGGCAGTTAACCCCACTGTCTTAGTGCTTCCTATGGCGAAAGAGCCTGAGAATGATCATGTCCAGAGTAGTCAGACACAACATGCTGGTGGTGGTTATGATCATGACCAGAGCAGTCAAGCCGAAAACGAAGGTGGTGGTGGCTACTATCATGGCCAGAGCAGTCAAGGCCAAGATGACGGTGGTGGTTATGAACCTGGCCAGAGTAATTATGCACACACCGATGGTGGTGGTTATGAACCTGGTCAGATTAGTTATGCACACACCGATGGTGGTGGTTATAAATCAGCTAAAGGTAGTCATGGAACAGGAGAAGATATTTTCAGTGGTGAGGTCGACGAAGATGAGATACACGAAGGTTGGTTGCAAGATCAGATGGAAGCCGAAGATTCAGAAGGCGACAATGATAACTCTCATGATTCCGCCGAGTCTAATCAAGAAGAGATCGTCCAACCAATTCCGACATCATGGAATGATGACCACACAACAACAATGAATGTGAATGGTGGGCATGATTTCGCGTGGCACTATCACGCGAACAACATCTCTCTGGGTGCATTATATCCTAGCAAGAGACATCTGCAGGAAGCAATCGTTGAGTGGGCATTGTCCACGCAACGGGCCTTCAAAATGACGATGTCATCCCAAAAATATTTGACATTGGTCTGCAAGGAAGCCGAATGTCCGGCGAGGGTCCAAGCCCATGTTCCTATGTATGAAACCAACTGGAAGGTTACCGATGTTGTGCAGCACACATGTCAACTTTCCAACGTCCTTAAAGACCATCGAAATCTCACGTCAACCCTCCTAGCCAGACTGTTATACCCTGAGATAGTGGAGACCAAAGCCAGGGTGGTGAAACCTATCATCAACAAAGTTGATGTTAGATTTCGCTACAATATTTCTTACGGAAAGGATTGGAGGACTAAGCAGAGGGCACTAGAGGCAAGATTTGGTTATTTTTGAGACGAATACAACTGTGTTGTTCGGATGCTCCAGACAATGCAGGCTAGGAATCCAGGCACATACGTCGACATACAACACTTTACGTTGCCTCAAGAACCCAATTTGAGGGTGCTACATCAAGTGCTCTTCTCATTTGCTATATGCATAGAAGCTTTCACTCACTGTCGACCAGTCATTTGTGTGGATGGTACATTTCTCACTGACAAGTACATGGGTCAGATCTTGACTGCAATAGGTCAAGACGAGAACAATCAAGTTGTTCCACTTGCATTTGCTTTCGTGGAGAGCGAGAACACTGATGACCCACAAGTATAGGGGGTGTATCGTAGTATTTTCGATAAGTAAGAGTGTCGAACCCAACGAGGAGCAGAAGGTGCTGGCTAGTGGTATGGATCAGGAATGCTCTGCAAATACTTAGCAAACGGATTTTTAGGGTTTTTCGATAAAGCAAATAAACAAAGTACGAGTAAATAAAAGACAGTAGGAATAAATGCAGCAAGTGGCCCAATCCTTTATGCAGAAAGGACAAGCCGGTTGTATTAGTTAAGATGACCAAACATTCTCGAGGACACATGGGAAGACCGTCAAGTGCTTTCGCTTCATATAGTCGATTAATCTTCTTTAGCTTGCTAAGTGTTGTGTGGGTGAACCTGTGCTAATGTACTGCCCCATCCAAGACTAATACATACTTGTGATTATACCCCTTGCAAACATCCATAAGTAGAAGAAAGTAATTAAGGTAGAAACCTAACCACAACTTTAAACTCTAAGACCCTTACGTCCCTTGTGCAATGGTTTCCTAACGGGGGTTCAGGTTTCTGTCACTCCGGCAACCCCTACGATTAGTAGCCAAATACACAATGCATTCCCCTAGGCCCATATAGGTGAAGTGTCATGTAGTCGACGTTCACATGACACCACTAGAAGAAGTACACCACAACTTAAATAACAATCTATTGAATCTTTCTCAACGTAACTCCACTACTAATAACAAGATTTCTCCCATGTCCTCAAGAACAGAACGAACTACTCACAAGACATCATATGGATCATGATCAGAGATGGAATAATGATGTATAACAATCTGAACATAAACAATAATTCAACGGTTCACTCAATAACATCAACTACAAGGAGTAATCAACACCGGGAAAGTTTCCCCTATGAACTATGCAAGATTCAACGCAATTGTTACAGCAGTATGGAGATGGTGATGAGGGTGATGATGGTGATGATGATCCCGATGAAGTCCAGCTTGATGGTGGTGTTGATGGCGACGATCTCCCCTCTTCGGGAAGGAATTCCCTCGGCAGAAATATGTTTGCCGGAGAGATCTTTCTCTCTCGGTGTTTTCCGCCCCGCAGAGGCGGCGGAATCTTTCTATGGTCGCTCCCCGAGTCTTAGGGTTTCGGGAGGATGATATACGCCAGAGGGGAGAGGCTAGAGTGGGCCAGGACGGCCACACCACCTCCAGGCGCGGCCTAGGCCTGCCCGCGCCATGGGGTGGTGTGGGCCCCCTGTGGCCCACCTCCACTCTATCTTATGGCATCCTTAGTCTTCTGGAAAAATAGGATTTTCCGTATATTTTTCTGGATTTTCTGATCTTCGAGAATTTTGCCTCCAAACAGCACCTTTTCCATCAGAATCCTGACTGCAGCGGTCCATGCTCCAAAAGTCATCAACCATGCAAAAATAGATGAAATAACATAAGTATCACCTCTCAATATGAAATATATCAATGAATAATAGTGAATTAAGACATAGAAGATGCAAAATGGACGTGTCAACTCCCCCCAAGCTTAGACTTCGCTTGTCCCCAAGCGAAACTGAGCTCAATAAACATGGTCTCAGGTTTATGGAGTGAAGAGTCGATAAAAGAATACGGACAAGAAGCATCACATTCATCAAATACATAGATCATAATAGAAGACAACTCACTATTATATAACTTAACTTGCAATAGGTAAAGGAAACACAATAAAGATACATAAAGTGAATCATAATTGGTAATGGCAAACTTAGCTCTTGGTCGAAGAATAGTTGATAATTTGCTGGATTTTACAAATAGCTGGTTTTTCAATGATAGCTTTCAAAGTAGTAAACATGAAGATAAGAGCAATATGCAAAACAAGGAACATAAGAGACATGATTGAATACATCATCATATGAATGAATGAAACACATCAACTCAAAATACTTTGCTGAGATAGAAGGGAGTAGGTTTACTGACTCAACTACAAAGCAAAAGAAAGGCTCTTCAAAGAGGGAAGCAGGGATTGCAAGTCTCATAAAGAGCTCCCAAAAATTATGATACTTACTAGCTTTCAGCTCTCATTGCCCCTATCATAGGCATCTTTAGGTGATTAAGGTTAAAGTGATCAAAAATGAGGATAAGCATTGACAAGTTGTAAGTTGAGAATCTCATGTCCCTTGAATACGAGGGCCGCTCCTCATGCTACTCAAGTTTAGTCACCGGTAAATTCTTGTCACCGTAAGCATATGTGTATCATAGAGAACTGCCAACGGGGTACCCCTTGCCCGATGATACGGAAGAATCCCCATATGAAAATGACAAGGCAAGCAGACAACACGTATCTCAGCAATCTTCTTATTTACCATGGGAATATGGTGCTTTTTTCTCTCTTTCCTCTTTTCATAATCTCCTTTTTTCTTTTCTTTTTTCTCAATATAGGACTCTTTTTTTTATAAGAAGAATGCTTCATAGATACTCATTATGGTTACGCTGCAGGTTTCCACCATGTCAGCATGGATTAGACCAGCGGCCCAGGCGTTTCTCTAACACACATGCATAACTCCATGGACTTACAAGCTCCCCTTTCATTTCACACCGACGACATCCATAGACAAAAGAACATGATATCAACTTGATACAAAGTACCAGTGCAATGTTGAAAGCGTTCCCCATGACAGCATGGTTCTGCTAATTCACAACTTACAAAACGCAAGCATATACGCAACATAGGTGAGCACAATGGTTCAACTTTATTAAATGCAAGAAAGTAAAGTGTGCCATCAAGTTCGTGAGAGCTTTAATCACTAATTTTCACATAACAAGTTTAATTTGGGAGGTAGATAAAACAAGAATTTACTTGGAATAGCAATAATACTACTAAGTAGGTATGGTGGACACAAATGGCAAATGTTTTGGTTTAAAGGAGGTGGATGCACGAGAAGAATACCCTCTCAGTACAGGTTTTTGGCTAGCAAGGCTGGGTAGCAAGTATAAGAGTTGAAGGAAACAAACAAACATACAAGTGATAAAAACAAACATGCAATCTTCCTTGGAAGCACAAAAGATCTTAACTAGAGAATACTAAACTTATGAGCAAATCAAGAAAGAAAGATGAAAAAATTATTTTCTCTAGAGTACTTCTATCTTTTTCTTTTCAACTCTCAAAAAGGTGTTGCTACTAACCGAGCCAGGTTTGCCAAAACCAACTAAATTAACTCAATGATTCCAGAGTGCTACCAATACCAACAACAAGATCAATCATATAACCACGAATTGAAAACTAATATAAGCTATGCAAAAGAGTGAACGATAGAACTTCTCATTAATAATCCATAACAGAAACTCACACCAAGGGATACATATCTAACGAGAGAGGGGACACTTCCATAATGCAAACCATACTACATAATAATCCTTTATTCATGATATGACTCTACAAAAAAGGTAAAAAGGTAGAAGATAGTGATGTGATACCGCGGCACTCCCCCAAGCTTGGAACAAACCAAGGGGATGCCAAACCTGATGACGAATTACTCCTTTGGTGGTGGTAATATTTTCTTAGTTGACGTGAGGTAATCTTCCAGCATCTTGCGAAGCCTATTATTCTCCCATTGAAGCATGTCCACCTTCCTCTACAAGTCTCGGTACTTATCGCATAACTCCTTAGTCACTCGTAGGGCTTCCGTTGATGCAAGGCAAGTAACAAAAGGTACCAGCCCCTGCTTGGGGTCTTGGAGGTCTTCCTCCATGGGCTCCTTCTCTTTATCCTTGGCAGGCACCATTGTGCTTCTAAACTTTCAAAGAGTATGTCCTGGCAGAAACAGATCGAAACAAAAACACGACGAAAACACGATATACGGACCTTGAGGGATCCGGGGGGTTATATATTACGAAGTTTCGTATCAAAAGGAAGGTACTGGGAGAAAACGAGTCGAAGGCGGAGTCCGGAGTGGCCTCACCACCTGGTGGCGCGGCCAGGGGTGGGCCTGCGCCATGGGGTGGTGTGGGCCACCCTGGCTCCGTTTCCGTCTCTTTTTCGCTTTGTAGCTTTCCTTATTGACTGAAAACTGCAAAAATATGGTTGGATAGTATTTTCGCGGAACTTTTCTTACCAGAACTGTTACCTACATGAAAACAGACTCTGCAGGTCCCTGAATTTGGTATCTAGTAGATTCTTCCGGAGTCACCACTTGAATAACATCAATATCTTCATCTTCATACACTTATTACTTGAGTCATAAAACCTTTCTCTTCCTTATTACACCATTATCTCCACTTTCTGGAAATTTCTTTCACACAAAACTTCACACGATTCTTATTAGCAACATTAGTATAAGTGAAGTGATAAAACCTTTTGAATCCAACTTCAACTGAAAACCATCAAAACATAAGCTACTATAGCAACTCCTTCCGAAAACCCAAAAATAATTCAAAAATGAAATCGAATAAAGAAGCAAATGCAAGAGTGGCTAAATCTGTTAAAACAGACCAGCAGGTAAAGATCAATTTTTTCGAAAATCTTCTGTTGCTCAAATAAAAAAGTGCAAAACTAACAAAAGTTAAATAACAACCTAGGGCAGAAGAACAAAAAAATTACAGCTCATTCCGACATACAGAGATCTCTCACGAATTTTTACGGTGAAGCACAAAAATCTGTTTCGGGACAGCAACTTCCCCAAATATTACTTCTCTCTCATTAGAGGTTGATCTTGACACAAAAACCAAACAAAATGGATAAGGAGCGGTTATTACCAAAGTAATAACTTCCAAGACTCAAAGAAACAAAAACAAACTAAAAGAAAAAACAAATTGGGTTGTCTCCCATAAAGCTCTTTCTTTATAGCCATTAAGATGGGCAAGATAATTTTGAAGAAGCTCTCATAGGGATATGAATTGAAGTGAAAGAGAGCATTGAGAAGCAAAAATACACACACATTTAAGTCTAACCCACTTCCTATGCAAGGGAATTTTGTAAACAAATAAGTTATTGAAACCAGAGGCAACTTGCATAAGAAGGCAAAAGAAGTGCAACATAAAAACTTTCAGCATAAAACGAGGAAACTTGATGTTATTGAGATACATAAAAACACTTTTCCCTCTCTCATAGTAGCTTTCAGTATCATGAATAAACTTAACAATATAGCTATCACAAGGACCATCATAGCAATGATCACTTATTCTAACAGAAAACACAGGAATACTAGCTCTCATAACACTACTATGTGAAACAATATTAGAGGTATCCTTACAAAGGATAGTGTGTCCCTCTTTTTCATATTTAGCAACAAAGTCTTTCACATTTGCTACAATAGATTCATCAACCATTTGTTTATCAGGTTCAAGAGCCTTATTCATACTTTCATTAACCATACTAGCTATCATAGAATGTTCCTTAATCCTAACTGGGAAAGGCATTTTCTCAATATAAGGTTCAGGTAAAACATGATTAGCAGTATAAACTTCAGTATTTCTTGCGGGAACACTCTTAGCAATATCTTTATAAGGTTCATGATACTTATTCCACTTCTTTTTAGGCACTTCAATGTAGGAAGCAAAAGCCTTAAAATAAGAAGCAATAGCTTGAGAGTCTAGACCATAAGCATTTTTCATATTTTGAAAGTCATCAGTTCCCATAAAAGATTCTATGCATTCATAATCATAATTTATACCTGACTTTCTACCTTTGTCATTCTCCTAAGCTTCAGCATTGTCTTGAATACGGTCTAGAAGGTCCCATTTAACTTCTTCCATGCGAGTGAATGATCCAGCACAAGAAGCATCCAATAAATCTTTATCATGTAGAGGGAGCCTTGCATAAAAGTTATTGATAATAATATTGTTGGGGAGCTCATGAATGGGACATTTGAGCATTAGTAACTTCAATCTCCCCCAAGCTTGAGCTGTACTCTCTCCATCAAGAGGCCAAAAGTTGTATATTTGATTCCAATCTTTATGAATCTCACTAGGAGGATAAAACTTTGAATAAAAGAGAGGCACTATTTCCTCCCATTCCAGAGCTTGACCATTCTTCAGCAGCTTATACCATTCCTCAGCTCTTCCTTTCAGTGATAATGAGAATAACTTCTTCTTAACTTGATCTGTAGTAATACCTGCACACTTGAACAAACCGCATAATTCGTGTATAAAGAGTAAATGATCACCGGGATGGACAGTTCCATCCCCAACATAGTAGTTATCCATAACACAATCAATAATTCTTGTAGGTATTTTGAAAACATCTTTCTCAGCAGGTGGTGGCTTATCTACTACCTTAGTAGTGGTAGTAGCATTACCAAATAAGAAACTCAGCGAATTATCCATAACGAAAATAAAGAAACTAGTAGAAGTAAACAATACTCACAGTAGAAGTTTCCTTTACCAGTTCCACTCTCCAATAGCGCTTCACTCCCCGGCAACGGCGCCAGAAAATAGTCTTGATGACCCACAAGTATAGGGGGTGTATCACAGTATTTTCGATAAGTAAGAGTGTCGAACCCAACGAGGAGCAGAAGGTGCTGGCTAGTGGTATGGATCAGGAATTCTCTGCAAATACTTAGCAAATGGATTTTTAGGGGTTTTCGATAAAGCAAGTAAACAAAGTACGAGTAAATAAAAGACAGTAGGAATAAATGCAGCAAGTGGCCCAATCCTTTATGCAGCAAAGGACAAGCCGGTTGTATTACTTAAGATGACCAAACGTTCTCAAGGACACATGGGAAGAATGTCAAGTGCTTTCGCTTTATATAGTCGATTAATCTTCTTTAGCTTGCTAAGTGTTGTGTGGGTGAACCTGTGCTAATGTATCGCCCCATCCAAGACTAATACATACTTGTGATTATACCCCTTGCAAATATCCATAAGTAGAAGAAAGTGATTAAGGTAGAAACCTAACCACAGCTTTAAACTCTAAGACCCTTACGTCCCTTGTGCAATGGTTTTCTAACGGGGGTTCAGGTTTTTGTCACTCCGGCAACCCCTACGATTAGTAGCCAAATACACAATGCATTCCCCTAGGCCCATATAGGTGAAGTGTCATGTAGTCGACGTTCACATGACACCACTAGAAGAAGTACACCACAACTTAAATAACAATCTATTGAATCTTTATCAACGCAACTCCACTACTAACAACAAGACTTCTCCCATGTCCTCAAGAACAGAACGAACTACTCACAAGACATCATATGGATCATGATCAGAGATGGAATAATGATGTATAACAATCTGAACATAAACAGTAATTCAATGGTTCACTCAATAGCATCAACTACAAGGAGTAATCAACACCAGGAAAGTTTCCCCTATGAACTATGCAAGATTCAACGCAATTGTTACAGCAATATGGAGATGGTGATGAGGGTGCTGATGGTGATGATGGTGATGATGATCCCGATGAAGTCCAGCTTGATGGTGGTGTTGATGGCGACGATCTCCCCTCTCCGGGAAGGAATTCCCCCGGCAGAAATCTGTCTGTCGAAGAGATCTTTTTCTCTCGGTGGTTTCCCCCCGCAGAGGCGGAGGAATCTTTCTATGGTCACTCCCTGAGTCTTAGGGTTTCGGGAGGATGATATACGCCAGAGGGGAGAGGCTGGAGTGGGCCAGGGCGGCCACACCACCTCCAGGCGCGGCCTAGGCCTGCCCGCGCCATGGGGTGGTGTGGGCCCCCTGTGGCCCACCTCCACTCCATCTTCTGGCATCCTTAGTCTTCTGGAAAAATAGGATTTTCCGTATATTTTCTCGGATTTTCTGATCTTCGCGAATTTTGCCTCCAAACAGCACCTTTTCCATCAGAATCCTGACTGTAGCGGTCCATGCTCCAAAAGTCATCAACCATGCAAAAATAGATGAAATAACATAAGTATCACCTCTCAATATGAAATATATCAATGAATAATAGTGAATTAAGACATAGAATAGTGATGCAAAATGGACGTATCAAACACCGAGAGTTGGGTATGGTTTTTCAGGCAGCTGAAGACATCAATTGTGAGGGATATACCGAATGTGTGTGTCCTTAATGACAGGCATCCGGGCATACTCAGCGCGATAAGGAAACTGACGCAGCCTGCTCCTGATGAATCAACTCCACGGCAGGACATGCAGAGTCGTTAGTGCATGCGGCATCTAGGGGCCAACTTTTTCTCACAGTTCAGGAACAAGGCCCTGATGAACCTATTCAAGAAGCTTTGCAAGAAGAACCAGGAGTGTAAGTATATCAAGTGTCAGACCTATCTGGATGAATTCACTAAAAATATGTTAGGCAAAGGAAAGCAGCTAGAGCAGTAGCTGTCATGGCTCATGTTAGGCAGAGGAAAGCAGGTGCACAGACAGTAACGGGAGCAGCACCACGGGTGGAAGAACCCATTGCTCTTTGCGATTTGCCAGGATTTGACCAACCCGGTACTAGGAGGAGGCCTGGCAGAAGGATTAAAAACTTTCAGGAATGGATAGAGCACGAGCGTGTGGAGAGATGGTTTCTGCTGCACGACACTCATGGTCCTAGGCCGTCATGACTACAAATCTTGCCAAAACTTACAACTTCGTCTTGAGAGGAAGCAGGGCTCTGCCATTAATAGCTATTGTGGAGTGTATTTTCACCAGAACTTTGAAGTACTTCAAAGACAGACTCCAGATTGCTCAGATGCATGTCATCAACAACCCAAACACGAGGTACTGTTTAAAGATCATGGATTACATGAATGACAAAATGGAAAAGGCTCGGTCTATGCACATCGTCGCCATCGGTTATCAAGAACAAAGATTCAAGGTGCGCCTCCCTTCCAACAAGATCGGATCTAGGAAGAGGTAAAGACACAAGAGGTGAGGATAGGCAATGAAGACTGGCCGACATGTGAGTGCCACTACTAGAAAACAACTAATCTGTGGCGCACCTGTTTTAATCATCCGTGGCACACTAGGGGTGTGCCATGAGGCGCGCGCTACGGGTAAAAGTTAGCCGTGGCGCACTAGGTGGTGCGCCATGAGTATGAAAAGTTAGCCGTGGCGCATTAGGTGCTATGCGCCACGAAAAGTTAGCCGTGGCTCACTAGGTGCTGTGCGCCATGGGTACGATTTCAAATTTAAAAAAAAGCGAGATTTGATCTAGATCTAGATCTAGATCGAGCCGCCGGCTGCCATCGTCGTCGGTGTTGTAGCCTCGTCGAAGGAGGTCGCTGCTGGAGGTGGTCAGAAGTCGCGTCCGGAGGTGCACGGGGCAGGGCGCCGTCGGAGGATGGTCGGGGAGGGTGTAGCCGGAGGTGGTCGGAGGAGGGCGCTGTTGGAGGATGGTCGAAGGGTGCAGCCATAGGTTGTCGGAGGAGGGCGCCGTCGAAGGTGGGTGCAGTCGGAGAGAGGAGATGGAGAAGTGAGGAGAAGAAGAAGGTAGGAGACGTGGAGGAGAAGGAGAAGGTGGAGAAGGAGAAGTGGAAGTGGAGGAGATAAGGGGTGGGTGGGGAAGATATATATGAAGGGTTAGGTGGTCGGGTGGTGATTCGAATTTCGAATCCTGCCCAACTTACTCGTGGCGCACTAGGGGTGGTGCGCCACGGGTAAGTGGCCTCTATTTTTTATTTTTGCAGGAAAAGACGATCTTTTGACCATAAATTTTTACTCTTTTCGAATTTTGAAAATCTAAAAAATCGCTAAACGACCAAAGGTGGTTGCGAGCGGATGCAAAATCTCGTTCTCGTCATTTTGGTATATTAAACGTTTTTTTTCGAATTCGTATGCAAAAGTTACGGCTATTTTACCGTGGCATGATATTTTTTTGCAGAAAAAGTCGAAATTCATGTTTGTTAATTTTTCTACACACTAGACTACATTACCTACATACATGTGAAAGGATTTTATTTTTTGAATTGTTTATCATTTTCTTAAATTTTTTGCAAGGCTAAAAAGGCGATCCACCGGGGGGGAGGGGTTGGTGCAGGAAACTTACCTGTGGCGCACTAGGCTAGGGTGCCCTACAGGTAAGTTCGCTCAGCTGCACAGCAGGACGTAACCCACATACCCGTAGTGCACTATGTCAGAGTGCGCTAGGACTAAGTTTCACACCCGTAGCGCATCGCGCACAGGTGCGCTACGGCTAGGTTGTCTGCGGCCACCTATGCCCTAGCCCACAAGTAGCCGTGACACACCACCCCCATGTGCGCCACGCTTATGGTAGTTAGCCGTAGGGAACCTGTGGGCAGTGCGCCACGCCTATTTTACCCGTGGGACACCACTAGCACGTGCGCCACAGATGTGTGGATTACCTATAGCCGTTTTCCTAGTAGTGTGCACCTGCAACAAACCCAAGTTGTTGTATCTGCCTTGCTCTCATGTACTTGTTGCGTGCGGGAGGTTAGGTATGGATACGATATCGTTTGTGTCTTAAGGAGTCGGTGATCAATACATGGACTGGCGAGATGATGGGATATAGGGCATGTAGCAATTTCAATAAAGTAAACCCGGGTGAAAGGATTTATATCCCAGATCCTAGACTAATGTGGACAGGCAGAGGAAGGCGACAATGTGTCCGCATCCGTAATTCTATGGATGAATCCGAAGCCAGAGGCCCTACTAGACAGTGTTTTCTATGTAATTGTTTTGGTCATAGAGACACCAATTGTCACATCTTCGAGACTGGAGGAGCGGCTGCTCGTGGACGTGGAAGGCGAGGAACAAGAGGCAGAGAAAGAAACTAGAATTTGTAATTCGTATGGAACTATATTTTAAATTTGTAATTCGTATGGAACTATGTTTTAAATTTGTAATATGTATGGAACTATGTTTTAAATTTGTAATATGTATGGACTCTGTTTTAAATTTGTAATATGTATGGAACTAAGTTTTAAATATCTAATCTCTATGGAACTATGTTTTAATTTTCTATTATGCAGATGGCAGGATCTTTGCTTAACACTGATATAGATAGAAAGCACCGGTCAACTTTATTGGCTGCTGAACTAGGGATCTTGAAGCACCTAGTGACTCGCACTCCCATGTCTAACTGGATGATACACCCTGATTGACTGCAGAGGTCTGAGACATTTATTTCTAGTTGAGTTTCAAATATTTGAGAGCCAAATTAAACAAATTATTATTCTATCTCGGTATGCATGTTGAAGTGGGCAGGGCTATTACCATTTGTGTATCTAGTTGAGGCCACTCATACGTAGGAGATAGAAGGACGGCAATATGGCTTCCAGACCACACGCATGCACTACGACGGGTCGTTGCTCACCTGCTTAGTGGATCGATGGCGGCCCGAGACTCACACTTTCACTTTCGCTAGGAAGAGATGGCTCCTACACTACAGGATGTCTCATTCCTGCTGGGACTACCATTGGCTGGAGTGCCAATGGGCCCGGTGGATGCACCGGTGAATTGGGCCCAAGAAATGGCCCAACGATTCTATGTCATCCATGATGGAGAGCCAGATTTCGCGTATGAAAATCATGGACCCAAATTTGATTGGTTGTAGAACTATCAGGTTCGTTTGCTACTCAGTATCTTCGTCTTTGTCACACCTATTTTCATATCACATGATGCTAAAACTTGTTATATTAACCAATGCAGATCCAGAAGTTCAGGTATCCAGCCGTTCCGATGATTGAGCCACAAATTACGCGCATCCTGGAGGCGTACATAATGTGGCTTCTTGGGAAGGTGATGTTCACCGAGAACCACGTCTCGACCATTAGTGTGCGCTACATCCACTTTGCTAGAGAGATCGCGGAGGCGACATGCCGGAACGACATCACACATTGGAGCTGGGGTTCTACTGTCTTAGCAGCAACGCACCAAGGTAGGTGCATGGGTTGTACGCTAACCAAGGAAAGATCTGCCTTGTTAGGATGCCCACTGTTGCTGCAGCTATGGTCATGGGAGAGGTTCCCTATCGTTCGCCCGAAGATAACAAAGAATAAAGCAATTATCTATGAGGGACAGCCACCCGTTGTCTATGAATCTGATCTTTTGTTTGATCAAGAGAGAATTGACATGCCTACATTTGATACACATTGGACACGTCACAAGGTAAGTTAAAGGGTTTAGTTAATTGCATTGTCGATACTGCACTATGAAGGAAACTAACAACTATTTTGTCCAACAGTGTCGTTTCACGGGAGATCAAGTAACCCGCTGCTACCCGGCATTCAGCGAGCAGTTCGACACGTTGAGGGAGGAATCAGTTATTTGGGAGCCATACACAACAGCTGAGATAGCCGCAAGATATTCCTGCGGGCTATCTATTATGTGCACTAGAGATGAGGACTACTGGCTGACTAAATCGAAGATCATCTTCGATTGTCAGGTGGAGGAGATGTCTCAACAGAGGTCATGAGGCAATTCGGTCTTTGCCAGATGGTAGATCCTCCACGTCCGGAGGTCCCCCTTCCAGAAGACATGCACATGTAAGTTAATATATTACTTATCTATAGTTCTATAGCGACGGTGTACTTACAAAATGTAATTGCAGGTACTCTCGGAAGGGTACTAACAAAAGCGCAGCTCAATGGCTTCAACGGGTTAATATTTATATCTAGGGTTGGCAGAATGCAACAATTGACGCAGCAGACTCCACCACCTTTCCTCACACAAGATACACAACCCAGGGTGACGGGTCAACTCTACCTCCCCGTAATATGGGGCCACCTAGAAGGTACGGATACAGTTCACCAGTGCCAGGGAAACCTCGTGATGGGTGGCAGTGATATCTATCTATGTATGAGACATATGTATATCTATCTATGTATGAGACTTGTATCTATCTATGTATGAGACACCTTTCTATTATTTTACATTTTTTATTCGACAAACACTTCAACATAGCTTACAACACAGTTCAACATAACTTGCGGTACATAAATAAGAGCGCTCTGTATCCCTACGACTATGCCCTTACCCTTCGACGACGCCTTCTTCATGGCCTACTCTTCTTGCCATTACTCTTCGGCGATGCCTTCTTCTTGGCCTGTGCATTGTCCCAATCAACCCTCGCCTTGGTCCCAACGGGAGGCGGCATGAGGATATCATCTTCATCTTCTTCCTCACCCTTACCCTTCGACGATGCCTCATCCTTACCCTTAGACAATTACTTCTTCTTGGCCAGCCTTTTGTCCCACCAAGCTCTCCACTTAGTCCCAACAGCAGGCGGCATGAATATATCATCTTCATCTTCACTCTCTTCTAGTTGGTCATTGCTCTTCTTGGCATGCGCCTTCTTCAAGGCCTGCGCCTTGGCACACTCTGCTTTATCCCTTGTACCACCGACTGGCGGCCTGAAGAGATCGTCGGAGTCTTCACTCTCTTGTATCCATAGCCAAGGGTGCTTGGCTTCCCTCTGCCTTGCCTCTTCATTAAAGAATCTTTGCTTGCCCCACCTAACATTGATCTGAAGAAGCTCTTGTTGTATCTCCTTTGGGGTCCTCTTCGGCCACCCTTTTCTACGTAATCCCTCACCCAGATTAGTGAGGAGACAATAACTAGCAATGAGTTCCTCCAATGGGGCTGCATTATTGTCTATCCTAAAGTTCCTGGCCAAATGAAAAAGGTCGACTGACATTAGTGTCTCAAAACTACGGCTGTAGAGAAAAACAGGAAACATACTGGCTAAAAACGGATGGCTTTGCTTACACAACTTCGTGAGGAGGGGTTTTATAGGGTAAACGAACAAAAAATAGCGGGAAACATTCTGGCGGGAAACATTTTGGTGGGAAGCATTTTGACGGGAAACATTTTGGCGGGAAGATCTAAGATACGTTGTCTCTGAGATTAACTTACAAGTATAAACTATTGTTGAACTTAAGATACAACACAACAATATAACTGAAATAAAAATACATCATGACACTACAACTGAAATGAAGTTACATCAAGACACTACAACTGAAATTAAGATACATTGGGACACTACAACTGAAGTGAAGATACATCGGTACTGATATATAAGTCTACCTTCCCTGAATCTAGCGCGGGTACTTCCCGGTCTTGTCCCCACGTTCCTCTGCCGCCCGCGCTTCGGCAACCCTTTCTCTTAATCTCTTCCTTTCCGCCTCACGTGCCTCCTTGCGCACATGTTCCTGCCACTCCTCTTCCTCCCTTCTCTTCCTGTTCAGCTCGCGGTTTCGAGCTTGCTCAGCTCTGAATTCTTTCATTTCTCTCTCCCGTTCCTTCTTCCTATCTTCGGCTATCCTTTCGGCACGTTCCTCATCAAGAAAGCTCTCCCTTGCACGCCGGCTCCTTTCTGCAATCTCTTGCACGACCCAGGCTGGCTGCTCCGTGTCAATCCAATGGTACCACTTGCAAAGTGGAGGAGGAGACTACAAGCAAATCAATGGAATGATTAACAGAACACATAATAACGTGAATCATTCATATTAACCATGCTCTAGGAACATACCGGAGGCCTCTCGTACGACAAACTTGATTGCCAAGGCGGGCTTGCATCGTAGTTGAGACACATGAAAAACTTCATGCCCATGAAGGTGGAGAAATCGATCGACTCCTTGACCTTCGCAAGATGGCCGCACCAACAACGCTCGTGTGTCACCCCTTGTGGCAACCTAGCATCTTTCATCTTCCTAGGTCTATACTCTGGGTCTGAACATGGCACACTCATGACAGAGAGGAGAAGGAAGTGCGAGAGAACGAGAAAGAACAGGGTGAAGAGATACCATCTCGGGGCCAGGATTTATAGGGGCAATTGGGAGGAATTGGCGGGAAAAACGGCGGGAAGAACTGGCGGGAGATAAACGGCGTGAAAGAGTGGCGGGAGAAATATTAGCGGGAAAATACTGGCGTGCGATAAACGACGCGAAATAGTGGCGGGATTCTACTGGCGGAAGATAAACGCTAAACTGTGGGAAATGGATTAGCCTAACACGACACGCTGCATGATTCATGTAGGCGTCGGTGCAATCGGGCGGTAATCGGCTCTTCAAAAGCCGACCGGCCTCATCGGCATTTGAATAACCGACGACCGACCTGACATCCTCCGACTGGGTCGCCGGCTATTCAAAAAATGACTAGGGCCTATCGGCTTTTCAAAAACTGACACCGCGCTATATTTTGGCAATCCCTCAACTCGCGTATTATTCGTGAAAATTCTGAAGAAAACATATTATTTAAAAAAAATTAGCGACTCACGATCACGCGCACTCTGTAAGGGGTCGGTTCTTTTTTAGTCGTGTGCACGTGTCTGTGATTACTGAACTATACTGTATTATTAGAGCAGCTCTAACGAAACCCGTAAAAACGTGAATTGTAAAACACGTTTACAGACTCCTATAAACGGCTTTTACAGTTCGAAAACACGAAACGTAGAACGGTGCCTGTAAGTCGGAACTGCAAATTTGAAAACATGTGAACAACGGTAAATTGAACGGCGAACACGTGTTTAATCAAAATTCCTGATTGTGATTCATACATATATTTACATAGATTAGCAGGGAATCAAAATCTGTGCACGATTGGGGATTAATACTACGGGGCGCCGCCACGTCCTAGACCAAAAACGAACCCCTCGACAGGGGTTGCAGGACGTGGCGGCGTTGTGGCGACAAGGAGCTCCCTCGTCGGCGAGGTCGATGAGGTCGCTGAGCTCGACCTTTACGACGGCGGCCGCACTGCTACTGGTGTGCGCAGCCTCCATCTTCCTGGCCTCGCGCGCTTCAACGAGGGCGATGGCCCAGGGTTGCTCGGCCCACTCGATGTCGACCCCCATGGCGACATCGAGCTTGGACTCTCGCATCATGAGCTCCATGGCGATGTGCTCCTCGATGCTGTCATGCGCGTAGTCCACCGTCCCTACGACGGTGCCGGAGGAGGAGACGGCGAGCTGAAGCCGTCGGAAGAGGAAGGGGAGGGAGGAGCTGGGCCGCGTGAGGATTCCTCCTCGGCGTGCGCGTACCTGGTGGTAGGGATGTAAACGGATAGGATAATTTCCGCACCGAAATCGGCTCCGAAACCGTTTTAAGGTATCCGTATCCGATTTTATAGAATCCGGTGGATAAGGATATCCGATTCCGATGTGATGCTCCGGATATGGTGTAGGATATGGTATGGAAAATAGCATGCGTATATGGATTATCCGAAAATTAATTAGGATTATCCGAGTGTTTCAAACCGGATAATCCGATTTTAGAGTCAAAAGTCAATGGCAATATCGCAAAGCTACTACTTATTTAGTTACCGAGTTCATTTGGCGAACATGTCTAACTCTGTCTTTTAACACCATATCTCTATTATCTTATCTAGTTGATTCATGCAAGGCCAAAATATTAATTCTCTCTCAAATCTTTGCTAGAAATATAATTGTCTATCTATGAGAGTATTTATCCGACTACTTTCATTTTCGGTCCGAGTCCGCTCCATTTCCGATTCGAATCCGCGGTCCTGTAAATCCGCATTCGAATCCGCAACCGGTCATTATCCGCTCCGATCCAAATCCGAGAAATGAATATGAAAAAAAATATGGTACGATCAAAATCCGATCCGATCCGATCCGTTTACACCCCTACCTGGCGGCGAGCTACTCGCGGTGCCAGTCGTCCATCACCACCAGCCACCACGCATCTGTTTGGGAAAAAAAGCGATGAGTCTAATAGCAGTAGAATTTCTTTATCTGGGATGGGGATAGTGGTGTCAACTTTTATTCAAGTGCCTGCGTGTAAAACTCATGAACTCTTCAAGGGCACGCTGAAAGCAACCAATTCACCGGTATGCCGATCTCCAAGTCTACTCATGTGAAAGCAACCATCTCAGGGTTTGTTTACTTCTCTCGTATTCGGTAGAGATCGAAGGCGACTATTCCAATTCCCTCAAACCTCGTAGTCCGTTTACCATGCTGGATTTGACCGGGATAATCGTCCTGAAATATCGAATCCTTCATGCTCTTACCTAAATTGAAAACTCTCCTCTAATGGTAGAGTATTTTTTGGGAAGAGCATTGTAGACGAAGATTGGAGAGTATATTCTAAAACTCTAGTAGGTAAAAATACGAGACAAGTAAGCTATGCCTCACTTGTGCTGGTGTGCTAGTGCGTTGGCTCTTGGTCTTGGCTGCCGCTGACGACTCGGGTGGCCGACGTCGAGTGGGATCGTCGCAGCAAACATTCAGCATCTGTATCTCTTTGGGCGAAAAGCGACGAGTGGTGTGCCCGTAGGCCGGACGTGGTGCAGTTCACGTCATGTGCACTGTGCAAGGGGTCGCTTTACTCGTGCGCGCGTGTCTAGTTACTAGCTACCTCCGTTCCAAAAAATATAAGCCTTTCCAGCGGTGTAAATTAAACCACTACAAAAGCTTACATTATAGAACGGGGTAGTAATAATATACTTTCATCCTTCCCGGTTCTGGCTACGACTCCCAGTGCTCGATCGTCTACTTCGCTTCTGTTTTCTGGATTCACAATAGGATATCATTTCTCGCCGGTTCTGTTTCAAGAATTTAAACAATACACTTCATTAAAGAAATTTTTAAAACTGCTAGGACTACAAGTCTCCGTGGTTTTTTAAAACAAACAAAAAAAATGCTTCGGCTACACACGCCAGGATTGAAAAAGCTTCAAAGACGATTTCAGGACATCCATCCTCTAAGAGATCTAAGCTCCCTAGAAATAGGGAGTTGTGGTTGCTCGTTGGTTTTGGCCCTAATAGTCAACGTGTTACTCTTTTTTTTTCTAATAGCGTGGGCCCATGTATTTTTCGCTTTGCGTGCGTGCGTACATGACTACATGTAATTTTTTTCTGTTCTCGGGCGTGGGAACCGACTCGAGCTGAACCGACTCCCACCCACCGCTCAATAACTCTTCCACTCCAACAGCCGTGCCGTTTCATCGCCCATTGACACTGATTTCAGGTTCTTGTGACGGTAGCTACATCTTTCACCGCCGCCCGGAGGGCCCAGCGTAAGGCTTGCATGCTTCAAGCTTCGGCGCCACGCTGTGTGTTGCCTCTTGAGCATCTACACCGTGGCCGCCGAAGCGGAAGTGAGCGGCGATGTGGACGCAGCCGTGCGGCACCTCTACGCGCCCGATCTGAGGGTTGGGTTGGGCACGATCCACGCCATGCAGGTGCACGAGGTCACGCTGCACACACCGAAGGCCCAACGCGGGGAGCTCGATGCCGCTGTCCAGGAGTTTGTCGACATCAGCGAGGTACTGCGTATTCCGCATCTTATTGAGCTCGAATGGGTCGCCGTCGTGTGCCTGTTGTTATCTATCTAAAGGCATCGCCTTCCCTTCCAAGGATCCCTTCTTTCAAAGCAACGTCATGCTTCTTGCATCAACCTGATCCCCTCTTATTGCCTCGCTGTCAACACAAATAGTTACTTTGGTCTTTTGTGCATGTTTATATTCAGACCTTTAGTTTCTTGAATTTTTTATCCCACGTAGAAACACCAGTTTATGCAGTTTCAATGAATGATGAATCTGAAAGAATATCTTTACAGGATAGCTCAAGATCATGTTTGGTGAAGCTAGCTGATGCTTCGTGGTACTTCGGCGGTCCGTTCCCAACTTTGATTATAGATTTTTTTGGTTTGATTTATTGTTCCTTCTAATCCTGAGAAGTCGGTTCTGGACTATCGCTTTGAGTTTGAACATGTTGTAGGTGTGTGTGGTGCATGTCACGCGTGCTCTTTTATCTGATTATTGGACGAGTTAATGAGTCTGTTCCCGGCAAAACATATGATAAGCCATCTATATATTGTAGACAATCTATGTTTAGTACACGCAAAAGAAAATCATAAAACTGTGCAATCCTGAAGACAAACATTTACGAACCTTTTGAGATCAAATGTTGTAATAAGTTGAGAAATATGAATTCTGAGATTCTCCCCCAAAAGAGTAAGGGGCCTTCAAAAATTAGCATATGCTGCATATTAGTATGTTACCCTTGCTATAAAATGGTCAACCAAGGGATCATTGTTTTAGTATTGCCACAAATATGCTGATGTAATGACGAGTGTCAAGCCTGTTAATTATGTAATAGTCGTGATATACATTACCTGGTACTATAATGCTAGCTTGCCTGATGTTGGTACAATTAAAGTGCATATCGCTCACAGAATCTAAAATTCTTTTATAGTACTCCCTCCGATCTAAATTAGTGGTCTTCGCTTTGTCTAGATTCGTATGTATCTTGCAACAAAACATGATTAGATGCATCCGGATCTAGGCAAATCTAAGGATATTGATTTGGATCGAAGGGAATAATAATGCTAAACAACTGATTCTCAAAATTATATGTGCTTATAATCTTTATGATCTTCACTTCCTTGGAGGGAAATGGCAACAAAGACTATCTACAACTACACAGAGAGATGTATCATCGTGAACGACACAGACAGCTGGCCCAGTACATGTTTATTTCTGGTTCTGCAGAGGACGTGTACGGCATTATCACCCTGCAGTACACGGAGGAGGGTTTGCTGGCCATCGACGAAAACCAGGACGCCCGTGCAGTTGCATTTGGTGATGATATCCCCGTCGAGTGCCTCATCACCACATAGAGAAGTTTTTGTGGCAAAGTATATACTATGGTGTGCCAGATCGATTATGTGATATAACGCCATGGATCTTGCCATTTTTATGCATGCATCTATGATAGTTTATCTAGCATTTTGCATTGCACTATGATATCATTGACAATTTTATTTGCGTGGAATTGATAGATGAAAGCACATGGAGCAGATGTGATGGTTGTTGAGGACAACTGCGTGTTGTTATTATTCCTCCTAAGCGGTCCTAGAGTGAATCTTGTTTCTTTGCTTCCTTTTGCAAGTCTATATGTAGATAAATATAAGTCTTAGCCGATGAGTGTCATCATTAAGGAACATTTCTTCAGTTTTGTTTCAGTATTTCCTACTAAAGTACAAATCCAAATTGTTGGCCAGCAAGGGTGGTGTGGTGTTGGCGCATACCATGAGAGAGAGAGAGAGAGTAATGAGGGTGCTAGAAAGAACACCATGTCTTACATTGTTGTTGTTTCCATTGCTGGCCGGTATTTTAATATTGTCTTTTGTGAGTATTGTCCCGATTTTCCGGTTGCATATTCGTAGGAGGAAGATTGGACAGTCACAATGGAACTGTTTTTTTCTTTTTGTGTTAGAATGATTGTTGTTATGTGCACAAGTCACTTAGACTGGATGAGGATCTCTCACAAATTATGATGTGATCTTTATTATTACAACATCCGTTCCAAATTATAAGATGATTTGGTAGGCCATTCTAGACTACCATAACGTCTTATAGTTTGGGACAGAAGAGCAGTATATTCATCATGATTTCAATTATGTTTTTACACTGACAGTTAATGTCTTTAGCCTATGAAGATCTTGAGTTGTAATAAAGATTAAGAGAGGACATGGGTATAATCCTGGATGGGATCGTTTCTTGGTTAGGTGATGGAAGTATTTCTTTTTTTTTAGTTTCATCTTAGGCCTATTGATAAAGAAAAGCTTCTTCTTAATCATGTATTGAGATGTGAAGACTAACTGCTGATTTTCTATCCAACTTCCTTTTGGCATCTTCTAATATTCAACTTTGTAATCTACATACTGCAAGCAGTGGCGGACGCAGCGCCCCTTCAGCCCGGACAAATTCCAGCCGGCCGACAAAGGCTAATTTCATAAAAAAATGACTAAAAGTTGCAATTTAGACATTCAAATATATAGTTTGCCCGGGCTTTAAAATATCTTGGGTCCGCTACTGACTGCAAGCACCTATGCCTACCTTCAGATGATGGTATGTTGGTACCTTATCTGCTATTGCATAGGTTCTTGATGTTCCTGATTTGGTTTGTGCATGCACCCGTGGATATCCGAAGGGGCTTCTTTTTTGTGTTCTCTGTGGTGGCGGAGTCATTGGTGCATCATCCGTCTAGGGTTTTGGATGCGCCTCAGTTTGCGTCGAAAGGCTCCTTAATGAGATACTTGTGACTGGTTGCAGTCCAATTATTGTTGTCCTTGCTTAGTTACTCTATGTTTTTTTTCATGCGTCTTATTTAGCCGAGGACCACTATCTCAAGCATCAAGATATAAGCCACAAAAATGTAAATGCTACCAGAAAAAAGGGCGCATCAATGCGCGCAGGGTCCTTCTAGTACAAAACTACGGCCCATCCCGAAAAGAATCAGAAGCACAAAAGAACACCTCCATCCCCGAAAACTGTATCAGTTCCAAAATATATGATGACGTCTCAAAATCTGTCTAGCTGGCTGAACATGTCTAACTAAATCAACCTCATGCACTTCGCAATGCAACAAACATATGTACTCTTTACCTCGCGGGGAACACAGAATCTTTTGAATGTCCATGAGTAAGTTTTCACTAGAAAGTATTTTATTTCTTCATAACGACATCCGTAATGAATGAAAATGACTCCTTTAGACAAATTCGTGCATATCCTCCTCGAAACAAGCATACGTCCCGCTATATTAATATAGCAACCATGTGAGACCGCTGCTAGGCCAGACAGCACAACGCCTAAAGGACAACCGAACCAACCACGAGACCACTGCTGGGGCAGACAGCACAACAAAGCCCAAAAGAAAAAGACAAGAGAAAGAAAAAAGAAAGAAATGCTGACACCGCCGGATCGACAGAAGCGCTAATGTCTCGCAACCGCTGTGCCCTCCAGAGAATTCCCACCACACGCCTATGCCTTCGACCCGCCGTGTACCAAGCAACACCTTCAAGAAGGGATGCGACAACGACGACGCTGCTGCCCGGATTGGTCCTAGGATTTCTCCCGGTACACGGAGGGGCATGAGAGGGGATGCACCCGACGCCCTGCATAGGGAAGGTGGCGCCCGCAGGCGTCACTGCGTCGGTGCCGGCACTGCTGACAAGGATTTCTCCCGACCCCCATCACCCACCACCCGGACAGACCGAAACGCTCCCCCAAGCTAGACGCCCACCAGCATGCACCACCACGGTCTTGAGGACACCAACGCCGTCTCTCCGTGGCAAAACAAAGCGAGGCCGACTGGACCGAAAGCAACAAACCATAGACGAGGCACAACATTGCCGCAGCCCCGTGGGAGGGAACAACCTCCACCGCCATAGGCGATAGCCGGCCGGACGCAGCGGCGAGAGCTGACCCGGCCACTGGGAGCCGGAGGGCGCAGCCGCAAAGCCATCTGGAGGGCATCCTCCACCGCTGCAAGCGGGTGCCGTCCGGACGCGGTAGCAAGGACACACCAGGCCGTAGGCCCGGCCGAACCCAAGAAGGGTGCGTAAAATCCTTGCTACCATGTTGCAGCACGTAGGCCTGCCGCCACTACCCATCAGTGCCCTAGGCCCGGCCGGGCGGGTCCGTAAAGCTCTCGTTGCCTTCAGAACCGCGAAACTGATCCATCCATTGATAAGGAGATACTGCAAGAGAATCAAGAACCTTATGGTTTTGGTGTTGCTTGACTTAAACCAAAAAAATTGAATATACATCGTGTTTTAGCAACAAAACGGGAAATACATAACCATGAGTCCTGCTGGAAGTGTAAAAGGCCGGAACATAAAAAGGACGCCACGCTGAAAAGGAAAAATCCCATGTAGCTCACTCTCTTGTCTCCCTAGCGACTATGCCATGAAAACATGACCCTTGATCGGAAGGTTTTCAGGTTGACCGAGAAACCCCGAGA
Organism: Avena eriantha; assembly: GCA_910589775.1. Lineage (NCBI taxonomy): Eukaryota > Viridiplantae > Streptophyta > Magnoliopsida > Poales > Poaceae > Avena > Avena eriantha. Next base: position 402,858,688 of record OU342746.1, on the reverse strand, counting down.
AGTACTTGCTACGATCGATTTCGCAGTATGGTATGAGATTCCTAAAATACACGAAAAAAGCCAACAGTTTGCGTCGCCTTTGGCAAGACACCTTCCATTTACAACGTCTTGGTGTTCTACGACGACCCGATCGAGGCGTACGCTACGTACTAGCGTATCCATATATATGCCCGGCTGAATCTACAGAAGCACCGGCCGGCCGGCTGTTAGTTCTCCGTACCTTCTTCTTCTGTTGAGCCTAGTGGGTCCGTTCCTCTGCTGCATGTGCTGCTGCATATGCTTCTGCTTAACCGGCTGCAGAAACTGCCGCCGAGAAGCACAAGAACAGGACGCGGCCGCCCAACTGGCTCGGAACCCGCAGCCGCCGGCTGCGGCGCCGGTCGTCGTGAATAAGGAGCGGGGGTACTTCCCATCGGAGGGCGGCGGCGCGGCGGCGAGGGTGGAGTGCGCGATATGCCTGGAAGTGATGGTGCCCGGGGCGACGTGCAGCGAGCTTCCAGCGTGCCGGCACCTGTTCCATCGAGAGTGCATTGCGACGTGGATGAGGGCAACCACCACACTGTCAGCTGCCCGTTGTGCAGAGCTAAGATCGTGCCGCGGTCGTCGGAACAACCATCAGCTGCCCAAGACATGGTTTAGTTTGGATCTGTGTTTACATGTACTAGGTTAACCTTAATTTTACTAGTACAACAAAGAGAATCAGAGTTCGTTGCTAGCAAAAGCTTTCTCTCCCTCCTTTTTTTTTCATGACAAATTATGTACTCCTTCCGTCCCAAAATACGTGACTTGGGTTAGGCTAGATTCACACGTATCTAGGCTTAAAACATGTCTAGATACATACGAATCTAGACAAATCCGAGTCACTTATTTTAGGACAGAGGGAGTAATTTTTATTATATATGTTTTGGGTGTTTTATTTTCGGTTTTTCTCCTCTCATTCCTACTTTGTAATGGTCAATTTTTTTTTGCTGGAATAATATGGATCTATTCCATGAGTTCACAAGATGTACGGAACATCACAAATATGTATAATGAAAATAACATCGGGATACTTGAACCACCTAATAATATAATAAAAATTACATCAGGGTTGATTTATCAGTCAATATATGTTCATATACAAGTTAAAATAATATTTAAGAAATACTAGTAATAATACATGTTACAAACAATGCCGGAGGGAATTCCTCACAATCTCCGGCCCACAAGAACACATCCGACGAGAAAAATTACAAACATACGCAAGGAGAATTCATCGTCGTCTCATACTTGCACAAATCGATGGCACACCATGATGACCATACATTGATGTTGCACCTGCTATTTATCGTCGGCGCCAATTTTACAGTACCTTTTACTACTCCTAGAAAAGAGACTAGTATGAATTGATCTAACGGTTTAGAGGCGTGGGTAGTCTGGACATTCCCGCTCATACTGAGTTTTCGGTGCAACAACCAAGATTAGGCCCAGCTAAGCCCAGGAGGCTGTAATCTCTCCCGAAATCACACCACAACCGCCGCCTCCACCCCTCACGACGGCTCCGCCGACGATGCACGACGCCCGAGGGTGATACCGCCACCTCCACCGTGCACTCTGCCTCCGTAGACGCTTGATGAAGCTTGCGCGACGCTGCACCACGCCGGCGAACCGCCACGTCTCCCCGCACAACGCCAACGAACCCCCTCACCTCTCTCCAAAGCTCCATGCACTCAGCCGCCGCGAGCCTCCTGAACTTGTACGCCCACAAATCTAGATTGAACCTGCAGTTTTTTTGAGACATTTCTCTCCTAAGATTTCAATTCAATTAGTGGTGTACTCTTTCCACATCTGTTTCTCACAAACATGATTGTACTGTCGTGAGACGTACTAAATTACTATCTGATAGTAGAGTGCATTTTGGCCTTTTGCATATTCAGACAATGATGCCGTATGATTAGTTTGAATATGAAAATGATGCAAGTGTGTATCCTCTGGAGTGCTTTAACTAAGTGCGTCATTTATTTTGATGTGACATACTACTCTACATCTAGGTACCTTGCATGTTCCTGAAATTAAATCCCCCTGGTTGAACTATATGGAATTTTTCCATTGTCGAATTCATGTCAGAAGGACAAGAAGACATGTGCAAACTGATTAGGCTTCATGTGTTATTATTGCTTTTGAAATTCACCATGTAGTATGATCAGATTTATTTTCTATTTATCTTGACTTGGAGACTTGCACACATGTAATGCTTTCTGTTTCTCTAGGTAATGAGCTTTGCTTATGAAAATATCATAACTTTATGTCTCTTTGACAAACCTTGTCATTGTGATGACAACTGTATGTCCTCCTGAAAGATTATCACCAAAACATTAGTCTAGATGGATCTCACTTTATGTTATTCTTCATGTTAAGTCATTTTTTGTTCTTTCTATCACTCACTTCCATATGGTTGTAGTATGTTAAAAAGTTTGCTCAAACTTTACCATTCTGAAATGGTTGCTCTCTTTTTGACCATTTCTTGTAATTCGGCGAACATTGAGCTGGAGTACCAGGATATCTATGTAGAGTAGAGAAAGACCAGAGTAGGACTTCTGTCCGTTGCCTTACAACTCATCACCTAGAAGTATCGTTGTCTCGGACATGAACTACATGAGAATTCAGAACCTCACATTGAGATACAAGTTCAAGAAAACCGAGCAGCTCATGTTTAGGCTGATCCGTCAATGAACCCTAGTTCATATTTGCAAACCATCTTATTAAATTTACTGAACATCATATGAGGGGTGAAAATGAACTAGTGGCCTTATGGAAACTTCCTAGTTTGGGGTGGTTAAAGGTAAAATTTGATCCTCTTTGTGGATGGGCATTTGCTGTTTGTGAACATCAAAGAGCTTGGCAAATGTGGATAGCGAACTATCGGCATGAGAGAAAAACTTCAGCATATTGTCCACCATTTGAGGTGGTTCTGACATCATTTGTATGACTGGGATGGCCACTTGTCCACTTGTATAATCATGAGACAAAAGAGTTGTAAATAGAGTGGAATGCACGGCTCCTACATGAGTTAGACAATGTACCACTGAACAAATACTATACCTTGCTAAAACGTATGGTTTTAGTTGCCATTTGAAATGAGACTACAGGTGATCACATCTCATAATCTGATGACACTGAGAGCAAACGGAGCATCTGAAACACCAAACATGGCCAGGAGAGCACTTCGATAAAGATAATGCACATAAACATACACATACATGTTGGGTCCGCATCATAGAAAACAAAAAATTTCCTACGATGAGAACTACACGCCAAGATCTATCTACTAGGTACAGAGCAACGGGTGGATATACATCCAACGAGAACTTACCCTCGAAAACAATGAGTTTTGTTAACGAGTAGGAACTCGTGGTTGATGTAGTCGTACACTTGCCGATCTCAAGATCGTGAGGAAGTCCGACTGCCACAACTCAGCAGCGCATCCGCACTCGCACACACGTTCAAGCCACCAGCAACCTCCACCTCCTCGCTCCAGCGATCCAGCGGAAGCAGCAACTCCTTCCAGACAAAATGCCACCGGGAACATGTATCTCGCTAATCCGAGACCATGGGGGAATAATTCTAGAGGGGGAGAGAGATCCTTCACAAGGAGATGTGAGGAAGAAGGAGGAAGAGGGGGGCCTTTTATAGGAGGAGGGGGTGCCCCTCCTCTCCATGGCCGGCGCATGGGGGTGACTCCTCACCTCCCCCATTCATGTGGTGGTAACCCCTCCACATTAAAATGCCTCTTCACATTCCCCTTTAAAGTCCCTACTTAAAATGCATTAAAATTCTCCAAGTTTAATGCTCTCTCATTTAATAAAACTCTTTTATTAAATTTATTCAGAATTTTGTTAATTACTTTAATTAACAAAAAATCACATATAACCCCTTGCAATATTTTAATATCACATGCAAAACCACTTTCTGCAATTTCACCCGAAACAATTTCTGGTTTCTATCGAAACAATTCATGCGCTTTGCAATTCTTTGGTTTGGAACATATGTGCTCCAAAATGGTGTCCGATAACTCTTAAGTGTGTCACCCTACGGTTCGCGAATAATGCAGACATGATTGAGACTCCTCTCAGATCAATAATCACAAGCGGGACCTGGAGGTCCATACTGACTCCTGCATATTCAACGATGACTTCTGTGATCGTGAGAACCTTTAACGCTTGTAATTTAATCCCTTTATCTCTTGATATAATACATGTCCGAGATTCGATCATCGGTATCCAAATACCTAGTTTGATATCGTTACCGACATGCACTCTTTTCTCGTTCCTGTGATATAACATTCTAGTGATCACATCACTTGCTTGCAAGCTACCTTAATGTGATATCACCGAGAGGGCCCAAAGTATATCTATCCGTCATCGGGATTGAAAAATTCCACTCTTGATCCATGAGCCTCAACATAACACCTTCGTAGCACTGAACCCATCTTTATAGTCACCCAGTTACGGTGTGACGTTTGATGTTATCAAGATACTCTTCCGGTGTTAGCAATTAACATGATCTCATGGTCTAAGGATAAAGATTACATCGTATGATGTTATAGCAATGTAAACATAATGACTTGATCGTAATGCTATACTTCGGATGAATGTTCATCACATCATTTCACAAATGTTGTGACCTTGTTATTAACAACATCCAATGTCCATGATCAGGAAACCTTGATCATCTTGTTAATCAACAAGCTACTCTATAAGAGAGGCATAACTAGGAACCCTTTTTGTTTATTAAACACACATGTATTGATGTTTCCGATCAATACAATTATAGCATGCAAAATAAACATCTCTCATATATAAGGAATACATAATAACAACTTTATTATTGCCTCTCAGGGCATATTTCCTTCAGTCTCCCACTTGCACTAGAGACAATAATCTAGTTCACATAGTGATAAATCTAACACCCATGGAGTTCTGGCGTTGATCATGTTTTGCCCTAGGGAGAGCTTTAGTCAACGGATCTGCTACATTTAGGTCCGTTTGAACTTTACAAATCTTTATGTCTCCATCCTTGACATGTTCACGGATGGAGTGAAACCGGCGCTTAATATGCTTGGAATTCTTGTGAGACCTCGGTTCCTTGGCATTGGCTATGGCTCCATTGTTGTCACAATAGATCACCATTGGGTCCAATGCACTAGGAACCACACCTAGTTCTGTAATTAACTCTTTCATCCAAACCGCTTCCTGCGTCGCTTCTGAAGCAGCAACATATTCCACCTCCGTCGTTGATCCAGCCACCACAGGTTGTTTGAAACTCCTCCAACTAACTGATGCTCCGTTCAAGAGAAATACGTATCCAGATTGAGACTTAGAGTCATCCGGATCAGTATCAAAGCTAGCATCGACATAACACTTAGCGACTAGCTCTTCTTCACCTCCGTATATAAGAAACATATCCCTAGTTCTTCTCAAGTACTTGAGGATGTTCTTGACCGCTATCCTGTGTTCCGAACCTGGATCAGATTGGTACCTACTAGTCAAACTAATAGCATGTGCCACATGCGGTCTTGTACATAGCATGGTATATATTATAGAGCCTATGGCCGACGCATAGGGGATCTTATCCATTATCTCTCTTCCTTCCGCCGTAGCCGGACTTTGAGTCTTACTCAATGTCTTGCCTTGCAACATAGGTAAGAACCCCTTCTTACTTCCGTCCATATTAAACTTTTTTAATACCTTATCAAGGTATGTACTCTGCGATAGCCCAGTTAGGCGCCTTGATCTATCTCTATAGATTTTAATGCCTAATATATATGACGCTTCACCAAGGTCTTTCATCAAAAATTTGATGTTTAGATAACTTTTAACACTGTTTAAAAGATCTATATCATTTCCAATCAATAATATGTCATCCACATATAATATCAGAAATGTCACATTGCTCCCACTCACTTTCTTGTAAATACAAGCCTCTCCATAAGTTTGGATAAATCCAAACTCTTTGATCACCTCATCAAAGCGGAGATTCCAACTCCGGGATGCTTGCTTTAGTCCATAGATGGATCGCTGAAGTTTGCATACCTTATTAGCATCCTTAGGATCGACAAAACCCTTAGGTTGTATCATATACAACTCTTCTTCAATATTACTATTGAGGAACGCAGTTTTGACATCCATCTACCATATTTCATAATCGAAATATGCAGCAATTGCTAACATAATCTTAACCGACTTAAGCATCGCTACGGGAGAGAATGTCTCATCGTAGTCAACTCCTTGAATTTGTCGAAACCCCTTTGCGACAAGTCGAGCCTTATAGATGGTCACATTACCATCAGCATCAGTTTTTCTTTTTGAAAATCCATTTATTCTCAACGGCCTTTCGATCGTGAGGTAAGTCCATCAAGGTCCAAACCTGGTTCTCGTACATGGATTCCATCTCGGATTTCATGGCTTCTAGCCATTTGTTGGAATCCGGGCTCATCATCGCTTCTTCATATGTCGCAGGATCATCTATTACATCAACCATGAAATTCATAACAGGATTGCCGTACAGTTCAGGAGCTGCACGTGTCCTACTTGACCTGTGAGGTTCGGTAGTGTCCTCTTTCGGAGTTTCATGATCAATATCATTAGCTCTCTCTTCATTAGGTGAATTCAACTCCGAAACAATTTCCGGTGCTGCGCTACTCGCCATTTCATGAAGAGAAGGTTCAATAATCTCTTCGAGTTCTACCTTCCGACTACTCACACCTTTTGCGAGAAACTCCTTCTCAAGAAAGGATCCATTCTTGGCAACAAAAACCTTGCCCTCGGATTTGTGATAGAAGGTATACCCAATCATTTCCTTAGGGTATCCTATGAAGACGCATTTTTCCGCTTTGGGTTCGAGTTTATCCGGCTGAAGTTTCTTCACATAAACATCGCATCCCCAAACTTTAGGAAATGACAACTTAGGTTTGTTTCCAAACCATAATTCATACGGTGTCGTTTCAACGGATTTAGATGGTGCCCGATTTAAAGTGAATGCAGCTGTTTCCAGTGCATAACCCCAAAATGACAGTGGCAAGTCAGTCAGAGACATCATAGATCGAACCATATCCAATGAAGTACGATTACGACGTTCCGACACACCATTACGTTGTGGTGTTCCGGCAAGCGTGAGTTTTGAAACTATTCCACACTCTTTCATGTGCGTGCTAAACTCGTAACTTAGATACTCACCTCCACGGTCAGACCGAAGAAATTTGATCTTTCTATTATGATGATTTTCCACTTCATTCTGAAATTCTTTGAACTTTTTAAAGGTTTCAGACTTGTGTTTCATCAAATAGATATACCCGTATCTACTTAAATCATCCGTGAAAGTAACAAAATAACGATATCCACCTCACGCCGACACACTCATTGGTTCACACACATCAGTATGTATGATTGCCAATAAATCTGTCGCCCGTTCCATTGAACCGGAAAACGGCGTTCTAGTCATCTTGCCCATAAGGCATGGCTCACATGTATCAAATGATTCAAAATCAAGTGATTCCAAAAGTCCATCAGAATGTAGTTTCTTCGTGCGCTTAACACCAATATGACCTAGACGACAGTGCCACATATATGCAGATATATCATTATCAAGTTTAATCTTTTAGCATTAACATTATGAATATGCGTAATATTACTATCGAGATCCAACAGAAATAAACCATTCAACACAGGTGCATGACCATAAAAGATATCATTCTTATAAATCGAACAACCATTGTTTTCAGATTTAAAGGAATAACCACTTTGCATCAAACACGATCCGGATACAATGTTCATGCTCAGTGCAGGCACCAAATAACAATTATTTAGGTTTATAACTAATCCCGATGGCATATGGAGAGGTAGTGTCCCGACAGCGATCACATCAGCTTTTGATCCATTGCCGACCCGCATCATGACCTCATCCCTTGCTAGTTGTCGCTTGTTCCGTAGCCCCTGAACAGAGTTACATATATTAGCAACCGATCCCGTATCAAATACCCAGGTGCTACTGCGAGTACTAGTCAAGTACACATCAATAACATGTATATCATATATACCTTTGTTTGCCTTGCCGGCCTTCTTGTCCGCCAAATACTTGGGGCAATTGCGCTTCCAATGGCCAGTCCCCTTGCAATAGTAACACTCGGTGTCAGACTTAGGGCCAGCTCGGGGTTTCTTTTCAGGTGTAGCAACAAATTTGCCACCCTTCTTTCTCTTGTGCTTGCCTTTCTTGTCCTTCTTGAAACCGGTGGTCCTATTGATCATCAACACTTGATGTTCTTTCCTAATCTCCAGTTCTGCAGTCTTAAGCATTGACAGAAGCTCGGGAAGAGACTTCTTCATGCCCTGCATATTATAGTTCATCATGAAGCTCTTGTAGCTAGGTGGCAGAGATTGGAGAACATGATGTATGCCTAAGTCAATGGGAATCGTTATGCCCAAGGACACAAGCTTATCAGCGTACCCAGACATTTTGAGTACATGCTCACTAGCGGAGCTGTTCTCCTCCATCATGCAGCTAAAGAACTTTTCAGTAGCATTATAACTCTCTACGGCAGCATGGGTATCGAAAATCATTTTCAATTCTCCCATGGTATCAAAGGCATTGCCATTTTCGAAACGCTTTCGAAGTTCTGGCTCTAGCCCATACAGTATGTCGCAATGAACTAAGTTGTGGTCCTCCTGACAAGTCATATAGACATTCTTTTCCTCGTCAGGGGCATCAGGAGTTGGTGGGGGGCCTAGCAGCGCATCTAGCACATATTGCTTTTGTGCAGCAGTGAGGAGAATCCTCAAATTCATTGTCCAGTTGGTGAAGTTGCTACCATTCGCAGCAAGTTTCTCTTTCTCCATGAACACATTGAAATTAAAAGCAGGTGGTGCCATCTACAACAGAATTTGTAAAGTTTATTTAGACTAAGTTTATGATAGAGTGAGTTCAACTAATCCAAATTACTAATGAACTCCCACTCAAAAACGACATCCCTCGTGTCCTTTTGGTGATTACATGAACCAAATCCACTACATCAAGTACGATCATCACGTGAGTTGATGTAGCTTCAAAGGCGAGCATCTATATGGGCATCATATCAACTATATGACTCATGCTTAACCTTTCAGTCAGTGTTCCGAGACCATGTCTGTACATGCTAGGCTCGCCAAGTAAGAATCTTAGTATTCGCGTGTGTAAAACTGTCTTACACCCGTTCCTATGAAAGCGTAGATTCGAGTACACCCGATCATCACGTGATGTCTCGAAACACGATCCACAGAATGGTGCATACTCAAGGAAGAACACAATTTTATCTTGATATCTAAATGAGGGATCATCTTACAATGCTACAGAAAGCACCAAACTAGCAGTATAAGATGCTAATTTCTAATGTGTAAAGTGATATGATATGGTCTATGCATTTGATCTCTATCATTTGCATCGTGGTATGATCTCTATCATTCATTTGTGTGTAAGGCCAAGGTCTATGGAACTTACACGTTGAATGTGTTGTAAGAGTATCTATCATACATCTACTTACAACAATACCATATCAAGACACTAGCCCAGCAACGATCTAAACTAGATGCCTCTAATTTATCAATTGCAAGTTTTACGTGGCTTAGGGCTTTCGGAGATAGAACCGTTCTTACCTACGAACATGAACCACAACGAGGATAACCAAGTTATTAGCAACTCGTTGCAAATCAGATATTGACTATAGTAGGAGAGACAGACACCCGCCAGCCACTTATGCAAAACAAGTTGCATGTCAGTCGTGGAACCGGTCTCATGTACGATGACATGTAAGGTTGGTCCGGGCCGCTTCATCCCACTATGCCACCAATATCAAAAATACATAGAAGATGCAATAACATGATCATTATCATCCACATATAAACATATGTGTACTACCCGTGCAAAACACCTACGCATAGATTAGGCTCTGATACCACTGTTGGGTCCGCAGCATAGAAAACAAAAAAATTCCTATGACGAGAACTACACGCCAAGATCTATCTACTAGGTACAGAGCAACGGGTGGACATACATGCAACGAGAACTTACCCTCGAAGACAACGAGTTTTGTTAACGAGTAGGAACTCATGGTTGATGTAGTGGTACACTTGCCGATCTCAAGATCGCGAGGAAGTCCGAGCACCGCAACTCAGCAGCGCATCCGCACTCGCACACATGTTCAAGCCACCGGACAACCTCCACCTTCTCGCTCCAGCGATTCAGCGGAAGCATCAACTCCTTCCAGACAAAATGCCACCGAGAATATGTATCTCGCTAATCCGAGACCATGGGGGAATAATTCTAGAGGGGGAGAGAGATCCTTCACAAGGAGGTGTGAGGAAGAAGGAGGAAGAGGGGGACTTTTATAGGAGGAGGGGGGTGCCCCTCCTCTCCATGGCCGGCGCATGGGGGGTGACTCCTCACCTCCCCCATTCATGTGGTGGTAACCCCTCCACATTAAAATGCCTCTTCACATTCCCCTTTAAAGTCCCTACTTTAAATGCATTAAAATTCTCCAAGTTTAATGCTCTCTCATTTAATAAAACTCTTTTATTAAATTTATTCAGAATTTTGTTAATTACTTTAATTAACAAAAATTCACATATAACCCCTTGCAATATTTTAATATCACATGCAGAACCACTTTCTGCAATTTCACCCGAAACAATTTCCAGTTTCTATCGAAACAATTCCTGCGCTTTGCAATTCTTTTGTCTGGAACATATGTGCTCCAAAATGGTGTCCGGTAACTCTTAAGTGTGTCACCCTACGGTTCGCGAATAATGCAGACATGATTGAGACTCCTCTCAGATCAATAATCAGAAGCGAGACCTGGAGGTCTATACTGACTCCTGCATATTGAACGATGACTTCTGTGATCATGAGAACCTTTAACGCTTGTAATTTAATCCCTTTGTCTCTTGATATAATACATGTCCGAGATTCTATCATCGGTATCCAAATACCTAGTTTGATCTCGTTACCGACATGCACTTTTTTCTTGTTCCCGTGATATAACATTCTAGTAATCACATCACTTGCTTGCAAGCTACCTTAATGTGATATCACCGAGAGGGCCCAGAGTATATCTATCCGTCATCGAGATTGACAAATTCCAGTCTTGATCCATGAGCCTCAACATAACACCTTCGTAGCACTGAACCCATATTTATGGTCACCCAGTTATGGTGTGACGTTTGATGTTATCAAGATACTCTTCCGGTGTTAGCAATTAACATGATCTCATGGTCTAAGGATAAAGATTACATCATATGATGTTATAGCAATGTAAACATAATGACTTGATCGTAATGCTATACTTTGGATGAATGTTCATCACATCATTTCACAAATGCCGTGACCTTGTTATTAACAACATCCAATGTTCATGATCAGGAAACCTTAATCATCTTGTTAATCAACAAGCTAGTCTATAAGAGAGGCATAACTAGGAACCCTTTTTGTTTATTAAACACACATGTATTGATGTTTCCGATCAATACAATTATAGCATGCAAAATAAACATCTATCATATATAAGGAATACATAATAACAACTTTATTATTGCCTCTCAGGGCATATTTCCTTCAATACACATACACATATAATGTGTGTCTTCAACTATAGATTACATCAGCAATACATACATGGAATTGTCTTCAACTATAGATTTCATGAGAAAATACATACATGAAATTGTCTTCAACTATAGATTCCATGAGAAAATACATACACAAAGTTCACATACACGCGCTGTCTTCCACGTTATCTCGGAAAAATCTCAGATCATTATTGGTCTTTGTTATATCATCAGGGTACATCACTAACAATTGTTGAAAATATATACAAGCCTCTGCCGATGTGCCACAATAGTACATCAGCGATGATATATGACCTCCGTTCAGAAAAGTTAGAAACCACTAAGGGCACAAATATGATGTATCCAGTTATTACCTGAACAATAATATTAGTAAATAAAAAGGCTTGGTAGTTAGCATGATTTGATGGGTATTTTACGTAAGGAACAGAATATGTAAGGAACAGAATATGTATGTTTGCACTTTTCCTCAAACATGGATAAAATAGCATCAGTTTATGTGAACAAATATAATTGATGAACCAGTACCCATCCAATGTGGCATGCACCTATTTCCAAAAAAAAGGAGCATCCACTCAGTATGTTCATAACTTCATATTCAGCTGCGGTGATTTTAGACGCTATCTACACCTCTAAGATTGACTCCAAAATTTAACTGCATATACCCTTCTTTCTCGGTCCAAGAACACGAGTTGTATCTGCATGGTTTTATAATATTAATTCATGCACACACAGATGCACAACAACAGGATGGTAAGTTAACAGTAGCGTCCAGTCCAACCTAACTTCAACTTGTTAACCTGTGATAAAAATAAATTACAGCAAGATAAGTGACAAGGAAATACTCATCGTATGCACCATTGACCAAACTAGATAAACAATAGCACATCCAAGTATTATAGATGTCTGTCAGTTCTACAACCAAAATCCAGAATGGCATGTATGTTCGTGTCACTTCTGTGAGCTAAACCCAGACCACGAAAATTCCTAATTGCACAAAAATTGGAAGCACATATGAAGCATTTCCAGAAATTGGTAGCACATATGATTTGTATCAGACTACAAACAAACGCAACAAGAATTCATAATAATCGGGTTCTTTTAGTACAGTGTAGGGTTGCCAATTGCCATCCAAGTTCCAAAAAAATAAATTATGTAATGCATTTCAGCTTTGACATGATCCCATATAATATAGCTTGACAAATAGGAAGTACTAAAGAAAATAAGTTTATAGTGGCCATTATATGGTTCCATCTAATTGACCTATATTTTGCTCTAGCCTAGGCTCTACCAACCCCCTGTCAGCTGACCTCAAGCATCAGTGTTTTTCAGCATTTCTATTAATAGTAGACTATTAATCCAAGTTGTAACTATACTCTACAATACAATACACCACATATCTTAGACATTATAATTCCAGTTATAGAGCCTAGCTAGTACCACCAGCTTCTGGCAATGTCAATATTTCCTAGCTCTTCCTTAATTTTTCTAAATCATGCCCGTATTGCCAAGAGAGCAAGAGAAGTAACTAGGGAGACTCAAACGTTTCAGGTAAAACAAGCAACACGAAACAACAAGTATCAATGCACAGCAAGCCCGGCAAGGTGAATTTGACGAACAGTTTACATACATACGTCTCTTCCGGCTGTCACGCCAGCGGAGAGAGGCCGGAGACGTCTCCTAGAGCGTTGTAGGACGCGGAGGACGATGCCGTTGCCTCCTAGTCCCAGCGACGACCTCTTTGACCTCCTCCCTCCCCTGCAGCTCCACCTCACCATCGTCGGCTTCCCTCTACCTTCACGGCACCGCTGACACAACCGAGGCCGGCGACCGCGACCTTGCACGAGGCGGAAACGACGCAGCCGAGGTGGGCGGACTAAGCGAGGCGGACATGGTTTCACAAATGCGCCGTCGTCGAGGAGGAACACCGGAAAGCGGCGGCGAGATGTGCGTCATTGGGGATGGGATGCAGCCTAGGGTTGGAAATGTGTTTTCTTGAAATCCGGACTAGGGGGATGCAAAGGGGAAATGCAAGGCCCCCCGGCACCATCTGTGCCCTCCATTTGTTGGAGATTCGTGCTAGCATTTTTACAAACAATCCTCCCACCACACTTTCTAGTCCATTACTCTTTTGCTTATTAGCCTCCAGTGTTTTTAGATTTTATACATATTTCGTCGTTGTTTTGTGTCTCCACTGTTAAACCGTTAAACAGAGAAAATATTATTTATTTTATTTAATTAGTCAAATTTAATTAGTCAGTTTTATGTTCATACATGTTTCATATCCTCCATGTTCCTACATGTTTCATACATGTTCCTGTAAGGATACAAATAATGAATCTTCTATGTTTTTCGAGTGCAGCACGCCCATGGCCTTCACAAATTATTTTTCACATATTACTTTTCATAGATTTTTCATGTAATAATTTTTACAAAACAAACTCCAATTTAGTCAAGATACCAGATCCAAGCAATATAAACTTGGCAATACATCACAAATCCATTGAAGATCAAACAAATAGTCTCATGGTTCATCAAAGATTCACCACAAATTTATCAAAAACTTGACAATACATAAAAGATTCTTCAAAGATTCATTCAAAATCGCATGAACTAGATAAATCGCATGAACTAGATAACACATACAAGATCTGTGTCCAAAAGCATGAAGGAAAAAAAGGATCATGGATACAACAACCCAGTAGACGTCAACTGACTTTTTGGATCAAAGATGCATGAACATGATTTCATCCAAGCACCAACACAACAAATAATCGTATCTTCCAAAAAAATAAGAAACTCCAAGAACACATCAGGTGGCCATGGATCCAGACCCTCCAAGCCCAGATCCGGCAGCAGTTGGGAGGATCTGCTAGACTTGTACCCCGTCGTGGTCATTGGAGGACGGGGGGACTCGAGGGGTGGCCGTCGTTGCCCTGGAGGAGGGAGCCACCACTCCCGCCATCCCACGCAGATCCGTGATGTCGCCGGCCGCATCACCGGGCAGGAGAGGTCGCCAACACATCGTCGGGAAGGTGAGGTAGCCCTGGACGCCACGCCTCGATGGGGATGCTAGAGGAGGAGCTCACCATGTTCGACAGAGGAAGGGGAGACGACAGGGGAGAGAGGTGGAACGCCATTGGCGTGTTGGATCTGGTGGTGGGCGGCGACGCTGGAGCTCGCTGGGGGCGCTGGGGGAGCTTGTTGAGGGGGTGTAGGAGAGGTGGCCATGGGGGGCGGGGCTCACTGGGGGGAGGGGGTGGGGCTCGCTGGGGGGGGGGGGCTCGCCACCGATGAGGTGGGAGGCTTGCTGGGGGCGCGATTTGCGGGGGAGGCAGCGGGGGTTTCATCTGTAGGATGGGGAAGGACACCAGACGGGCTGGGCATTTGTCCTCTCCACGAGGACTGGCCAGTTGAATCAATATTTTCCGGGGGCTTAAATGCAAAATGTACTGCAGCTGACTTTGCACGAATCTCCAATAAATATGCGGCAAAGATGATGTCGGGGGCCCAACTTACATGCGGGAAATTCGTTCTGGGATGCAGATGATGGGCACTGTTGGTCTTGGGCCTGTTTCGTCCAAGCAGGAGCTGGTGTACCGCTTTTGCCCTCAGATTTGGAGTAGTATACTAGTCCGGCTTTTAGCACTAGTATAAACCAGACCTGGCCATCGGGCGGCCTGGCACGGCACGTGGCGGCCCGTGAAGCTCGCGTGCCGGGCCGTGCTGGCACGGGGCCTGCCTCCGTGGCCTAGGCATGTCACGGATGCTTGGCGGGCCGGCCCGTGGCACGTGGGTTGAATGTTGTTTCCGGCGGCCCCATCGAGATATTATACAAAAGTTAACAAGTTTCTCATATGAAAAGAACGTTTTCGTGGCCTGTTGGTCATAGGGATGTCGCGGGGAGGGCGAGGTTGCTGTTTCGACCCCCACAGTAGCTCTTTTTGCTTGTATATTTTCCAGATTTAGCTGTAGGCATGCTTAACGGGCCGTGCTGGGCCGGCCCGCATGCATGAGGCCGCGGCACAGGCACGGCCCCAGCCGGGCCATGTGCCGGCACCGGCCCATCTACCACATGCCGTGCCGGGCTTCTGGCGGGCTTAAGCCTGCGTGCCACGGGCCGGCACGCCCAGGCATGGCCCGATGGCCAGGTTTGGTATAAACTGATACAAGCCCTTGGGTTCACCAAAATGGATGGATCCTCATCGTCGGACTCCCGGTAAGTCGGAAATATTACAAGGAGATGCCAGCAACGACAAGCCAATGCATGGACCGCCGACCTGTATAAGAAGGAGATGGCTTGACGAGGAGACTCAACCCAAGAACACAATAACAATCATGCTTTTTTTAAGAAAGGCAAAAGGTTTGCCTTGATTCATTAATAGAGGGGAAAAAGGGTTCTAAGTTTTATTACAGCACTCCGCGCATAGAGATCACTCTCTCGGCACCACATTACCCAAATGTTTCACACCCGCAAGGACCCAATTCCTAGCTTCTACCTTAATCTTATCAAATAGGAGGAAATGCATTGAGGATTTGCTATTGAAAACTCTCGCATTTCGCTCTTTCCAAATATCCCACGCGACGTGCATGACGAGAGACGCCGTGTCCTTCCTTCTTGAGTCGTTGTTTAGCACCGACTTGCTCCAATAATCCAAGACATCATCATGTAGCCCCCAAGTCGATGGGTCAAGATGGCCGCACGATTAGGATTAGGTGGCATAGGAAAAACACCAAATATCTCAGAAAAAAAGAAAAATGCCATGAAAACATTGAAAATTACCCTGGCAACTTATATTTGTGTATGCTCCGGGAGACTAGGCAGTATGTTTTCTCCTTAGACTTTGGGTATTTATAAAGACGGACACTATGACTTTTATCTAAAAAGGAATTTTGATGCTTTGACTTTTTGAGGGAAACAGCTAGGACCCCGTCCTACTGCCATCTATATTAATCAAATAGTGGATACATTGTCAATCAAAAGAGAAACTAAAAAGCTCGGCGGATCATTTACCCAAACATTCGGGAGTGATTCCGTCTCTCTCGACAACAAATCAGCAACACAGTTTGCTTCCCTATTACAATGACTAAACTCACAAAACGAAAAAGTAGAAGCTTGAACATAGATATCTCGAAAAGAGCTGCAACAGCAGTAGACGGGAAATATCCTTTTTGTAGCGCCTCAATGACTTGCAAGCAATCAGACTTTATAACAATCTTAGAACACCCTAACCGGTTTGCCAACGCAATACCTTAGACTTAATAAACCGCAAAAGGGGAGAATACATAACGACAACCACAAGTCCTACTGGAAGTTCAATACTCCCTCCGACTCATATTAGTTGACTTGAGTTTGTTAAATTCGAATGTATCTCGACATGTTTGAGTACTAGATACATCCAAATCTAGATAAATACAAATCAACTAATATGGGTCAGAGGGAGTAGCTTAGATCAGAACCCACAACCCCATGAAAACGGCACCACAATGGAAAACGAATTCCACGCACACTTCTCAATCTTCACACGGTGGATCTTTGAAGCTCTCAAGGTCCCAATGGTGTCTAAACCCGCCGCTCGGGGAAATTCACCGCGCTGCTTTGGCGAACATACTTTTACCACCGAAAAACAATCTGGTGGATGGAGTTCTCAATCACGTTCTCGGAGGAGGACTATCCGAGCAGCTATAACATTGCAGGAGAGTCCCCACTCTTGGTGGCACCCCCAATCATCACGAACTCGCTCGTCAACCAGGTGTTGATTGACGGGGCTTGTTCATGCGCTCTTATGACAGCCGACACCCTCAATTGGTTCGATATTCCCCGAGGACTCGTGAGGCCGGTGGTCAAGAAACTAGTGGGGATAATCCCAGGGAGCACGGGAACTCGTGTGGAGTAGATCACCCTTCCCATCACTTTTGGAGAATGAGCAAACTTCCCCACAAAGATGTGTTTGTTCGAGGTCGTAGACCTTGATATTGCTATTTCCAGATTCAAAAGCGAATTATATAATTGCGGATATGAAGCGGACTCGGATCGTGAACAAATACACACATAAAATTATAAGTTTTTTCTTTTATGCATAAAATGTGGCTAGGTGAATTCACATGTATTCAAGTTTTTTTTTGAGAATAGAACACTTTATTATAGCTAACAAGTTGCCTCGTTAAAAACCTCTCAGTCCCTTCGATACCCTGGTGAGGAAAATAGTGCGTAAGAATATCTCGGGTGAATACGTGAAAAAGTGTTGCTTAGCTTAGTGAAATGGAATAAGGAAGAGAAAATATAGTGTGATAAGGGAAGATGCAAGTCAATTTTGAGGTTTTCAACCAAGGGCTGAGATAGATATACAAACAAGAAGAATTCACATCAGAACCCTTTCATGCTTCCCCTTTTTACCCATCGGACTTCTTACGCTTGCTTTCACAGTCCCCCTACGAGCAGCCCGAAATCAATGAAGGAGTTCATTCAGCACCGAGCCGAGTGAGCGTAGATTCAATATGTTTATTGTACCCAAAGGATTTGCCTTATCATGAAAGCCACATTCGTTCGAGAAAGTCACACGTCCTGTTCCCTATAAATAAAGAGATTCATTCTTTTCTTTTTTTAGAAATTCCCTCTTCTTCTTCCTCAAGCCCCTATGACAAGACCAAGCGGATCGCATCCTGCAGAAGACTCAGAGCGGATCTATCTAATGGCATGGCTGGCTGGCGGATGTGATCTATTCTCGTATCACATCGCTTTCTTTCTTCTCCCTCTATTTTCTTCACTACTACCGCTTCTACACATAAATCAAAGAAGCATTGTGGAATAGTGACATTTCGTTAATGACAAAATTGTTCTTAGTGAAAGGGTTGTCGCAAAACCGACAAACTCAGAGCGGTAGTGGTCTCCGAAAGTGAATAGGATCGTAGCGGCATCATCCAAGCCAAACACGTCTCCTCAGTCAAGGGTCTTCTCGCGCAAAGAAGATCAAAAACATAACAACTGATTTCGCTTAATGCATGTCACCCACCAGCTCTCAATACAACAAGTGACTCTCTCACACAATAAGACAGAGAAAGATTACCGATTCATCCAATCAATTTGATCAGAAGTGAGTTCATTGTTGTTGTATAGCTCCTTGACAAAACCATTTTCAGCTAATAGAAGCCGAGCTATCTATCCAGATCAGGGTTGAACGAAGCGAATGGAAAAGTCAAAGAAAACAGAAATCCATTGCGATTAGAAACCAGTGACTCTGCAGCCATGGCTCGATGGCGATGTAAGATAGAAAGAATGGGGAGTTAGGGCTTCAGTTTCCTCTGTAGCCAATTCCAATTCCAAATCATTTGCCGACATGCGCGGACTCAACTTCTCTTTTATGGGATGAAAGCCCTTATCCAAGGATTCACCCACGTAAATAGAATCAAGTACAACAAGTCAGGTCAGAGTTTGTGGTAGAAGATTGAGCTCTGCTACGCAGATCCACTCAACTAATACCCATGATGATGAGAAAAACAAATTATACCGGCAATTTGGCCCATAGCCCCTACAGCCCACAAGGCCAGCCTTGATCGGTCTTTCCTCAATAATGCTAAGATTACGAACGGATTGTTACGGGCCGTGGCTTACGACGAACGTGGCGTGCTTCTATTTGTCCTCTGCTGAATTCTCAGTGCAACCGTGTCAGCCTGAGCCAATCTTCTGAAGCCATGACCGCGTCCGTAAGTTTGTTCCGTAAGTCTTTTCTAAATGTAGCATTACTGGTCTTTCCTGCCTCGTACTCACGAGGGCGTCTCAGCGTTCAGCGACCAGACTTGACCAAACAGAGAGGCACCACGACTCCACGGCGGCGTGGCAAGGGCAAGGCGGCGGCGCGCTATGGGTCAACGGGAGGCTGCAAGCAGGCTGCAGGCGAAACTCCGCGAGGTCCGGCCAGAGCCAGTGCAACGCGGGCGTGCAGCTGTGGAGCTGTCCGTGAGGTAGATTTCTTCATATTTCAGCCCTACTATTCAGAATTCTTTAGATCTCAGCCACATATGCTGGTATGCATATCAGTCTAGCAGATTAGCAGTTTCACCATTTAGGAGAGTAGTGGATACTAAAAGTAGCAGACCTTTCTAGATGCTATTATTGCTAGATGCAAGGTTCCAATTGACTAATTTTTCCATTGTTTTCGTGTAATGAAAGAAGAACAAGAGTGCTGCTGGTGATGAGGGTGTCATCAATCTCTTCCAACAAGACGCTCGCAGAGTTAAATTATAATTTGTAATATGAGGATATGATCAAGGCTTCAATCAAGAGGCATTGTCTCAATGCAAAATTCTTACTTCAATGAAAAATTATTAGATTTCTATACTGTTTTGTGCTTCTGCTATCAATTGTTATACTCCAAATTTGTATTAAAGAAAAAATTGTATAATGAATACCCAATAGACATTTTCTGGCGCCACCACTGCTAGAAAGCATGTAATATTATAATTATAGCCCAAGCTGCTTGCTTGTTCCTTGTAATACAACATGCTAGCACAACACATTAATAATTTAAACTCAATGCAAGACGTTAAGAATGAGTAATAATAACAGTGTAAATGTGCAATAGTGATGATAGGATGACAAAGCGAACAGAGCTATTGTTGGGCCGATGGATTAACTGGGTTATCTGGATATTTGGGTTGAGCTATTTTTATTCAATAATCCTCTTTAAGAACCTTGATTATCCGGAAAAAAATCGGATAATCCATATCCGATGGATCTCCACTTGACCAATATCCACGTCCACATTCATATCCGGCGGATTCATAAAGTGCATACCATATTTTTAAAAAAGGGATACAGATGCAAATATGGAGCGAAAATTATGGACAGTCCTATTTGCAGCCTTCAACGGGATAGATTTCCTCTCGCCTAAGGGGAGACTACATGGGCTACGGCCCAGTGACATGTACGTGACACACGCGGTTCTAAAACTGCTGGGCCTCTATTTATCACGTGCATGACGCATGCGGCTCGGAGGCCCAACAAGATTGATTCCCCTGGTCCACCGATCGAGACGGGACGGGACGAGACGACAAGGAGAGAAGGGGAAAGCAGCGGCCGCGGCAGCGACCAGCGAGTCTTCCGATGCGGCGGTCGCATCAAATCTCCATCTCCTCCTAAAATCCCCAACCTCTCTACTCCAACTCGCCGTCGCCGTCGTCGCCAACCCGCAACCACTCCCGAAGACCACCGGTGCAAGCAAGCAAGCGAGCAAGCGCGGGCGAGGGTGATTCGCGATGGGAGGCGGTGACGCGAGCGGGGCCGGCGCGCCCGAGGAGGAGCAGGAGCAGAAGCGGGCGGCGGCGGCGGCCTACGACTACGCGGGCGACGCGCGCTGGGCCGACTACTGGTCCAACGTCCTCGTGCCGCCGCACCTCGCCGCCAAGCCCGAGGTCCTCGGCCACTTCAGGCGCAAGTTCTACCAGCGCTACGTCGTGAGTATTATCCTCCTCCTAACCACGCCCCCTCGGCCGTGCTCGCTTAACTGCTCCCTACCTAGCTAGGATCGGGATTATGCGTGTTGAAGATGGCTGGCAGCGACGACTGCATCTGCATCTGCTACTGCCTACTGGAGTAGCCGAGTAGTTGAAAACACTGCCCCCTTTTGCTGCAGATCGCGGTAGCATAATTGGAGTGTTTCGCTGCGGGATGCAGTTGATCACGATCTGTTGTTCCTGCTGCTTCCTTTTCGTTTCGCACTGTTTTTCAGCTGCTACCTACTACTCCCTCCGACCCAAGATACATCCGAATCTAGACAAATCCAAGTCAATTAATTTGGGTCGGAGGGAGTAGCTTAAATTAGCTCTACTTAGGTGCTGTCGCTTGGTGCTAGAGCCCTCTGATGTTCTCCCTTCTGCTGCATCCTAAGATCCAGCTCCTTGTAACCTGTATTATTTCTTAACATGAAATACGACGGACTCACTCTTAGCTAGGATGCAAAGTGCTTGCTCTATGGACGGACTCACTCTTAGCTAGGATGCGACTTGCTTGCTGCAAGTCCATCGGTGATGGGTCGAGGGCGTCCGATTGATGCGTTTATGTCGGCTTGCAGCGACTGTATCAGCTTCTGGAGCGTCGTGCTGCGAGACTCACTTTCCTGCTGATCGCGGTAGCAGAATTTGAGTACTTTGCTGCAGGGAGCGGACTGCAGTAGCTAATACCAATCTACAGGTGTTGCTTATTTTGAAAGTGGGTAGCGTACTTACTAGCTGATTAGCTAGATGGCAGATCTGTCACTTGTTGCTAGAGCCCTCTGGTGTTATTTCGTGAATATGGAACCATTAGTTACTTTGCTCGAACAAAACATGCGTTAAGTAGATAGAAGCAATTCCTTTTCCTGCCACTCTGGGGAGAAAATGGTAAATACTAGTTCGCCACTTAGAATTTGGTTATTTCTGAATCATCCCTATGAGTTTCTTGCAAATCATGATGTTGTCTAAAGATGTTTGCATTGCTTTCTTGATTTGATAGGATCGTGATTTGGTGGTCGAGCCAATGTCATCCACTGGTTCCACTCAGCCGAGCAGGCCAGACATAAGGTCTTCACCTTCAGCATCCAGTGAGAGTGTTAGGGCTCGCAATACAGGTGAACTATGCTGTGCTTTAACTAGCCATAAGATCCACCAAGTTTTCTTGACTGTGTCTGACACCTGAGTTCATATCATGTGTAGGTTCTAGTTCCAGGTCAGCTGCCCCACCACCACAACAGACGAACACGGCTGGAAACCCGTTGCGCTTTGATGCGCGGACTATACATTTTTCCATAAATGCCTGGGTAAGGAACAAGTCATCTTCTTCTGCATTATATCAATGCATAATTGTGTCATATTCGCTGAAAGGAGTTGGTTGATTGGTTCCATTTGCTCCAATAATCACCGCTAACCTTGTGTACAACCTGACATGACATAGCATTTTCCTTACCTATAACTTCATTCTGCATTGGAAAATTATCTTTTGTAAATGCCAACACAATGGTTTCTGTTGGATGACTTGCTCATGTTACCCTTGTTTTGACCATCATCTCTTGTTTGTTGGTACTTTGTAGCGTATATTAGAACACGATGACATGCTTAAACTTCTCTATCCCAGGTACTGGTTGTTGCTGGTCTGGGAATGCTTCCGATTTTGCCAAAACATCTTGCTGACAGGGCTTGTAAGCTTTCTTTGCTGGGAACAGTCTTATCCTCAGGATATTCTTTGTACAGTACTTATGGGGTAAATACCTGCCTGCCTGAATGGTTCATCTTATTTTGGTTGTGTTTCTTTCCCTGATTACCCTGTTGATCTAATTCTCCTTTTTGCTGTATGAAGAAACCAAGGGAGTTGAACATGGCTGCAATTCAGGGTTGGTTGCAGACAGTACTTGGAGCCAAGGACTTTATCCATTTGATGTTCTCTTTGTTGCTTGTCACATCTCAACTGCATTTAAAGAGTAAGATATTGTTTTTCTCTTGCATGTTCATGTTTCTGATATCTGTGTGCTGCTTTTACACAAGTTACAAGTACCGACCTTCCCTTTTTTTTCACAGTTGCTGCACTACCTGTGTTCTGCTGGGCACTTGATCATGTTGCAAGATTCCTAAGGCGTAATTTTGCCCACTCATCTTTCTATAGGTAATTATTTGCTGAATTATCTCTGGTTCATTATTGTAGCGTGTTGAGGCTCCACTGCCCTGTGCTAATATTGTCTTTCTGTGTGAAGGGGATACTTGGAAGAACCTTGTCTTTGGGTTGAGACAAATAACACCACACTCAGCCTCCTTAGCTCGAATGCCGAACTTGCACTGGGGTTTCTTCTGATCATATCATTGTTCTCGTATGTTGCTCCAACTTTACCTAACAACTTATGAAGATTTTATTTCATCTCAGTAGTCACATCTTATGAGGTACACTTTGTTTATCTGGCAGGTGGCGACGCAACATAGTTCAGACATTCATGTACTGGAATGTAAGTATTTTCTGCACATGTGGTCTTATTTATTTTCTCCCATTGCTTTCGTGCATTCACTCCATAGCAACAAGTAGTAACAACCATCAATCTACTTCCATTTAACAGTCACAAGTTCCTTATGCTAATAATTGCTATTAGTGCATCATTTCTCATTTGTCCTTAATCCTGGCTTGTTTGCCTGTTACTCGATCAGGTGCTGAAGATGATGTACCGCGCTCCTGTAACATCAAGCTATCACCAGAGCGTGTGGGCGAAAATCGGGCGGACCGTCAACCCGTACATCCACCGTTACGCTCCGTTCCTCGAAACGCCCATCTCCGCGGTCCAGCGATGGTGGGTCAGGTAGTTGAGTCTTGGTGGATGAAATCTGAACCTGGCGAACATGGTCTGTTTCCGGCAGAAAGGAAAAAAAAAACCCGTATCTACTAGCATTGACCTGGTTATTTGAACTCTGTACGCCCGAAATTCAGAACTGAAATCATTGCACCTGGCTGCTGCTTCTGTGATGCCGTTGCCCCATGTAATTTTCACGCTTGACTGGTAGACTGAACATGAGATGATTTGTCAGTACCTCTGCGAAGCGTTAGCTCTGGTACCATCATGTACCTTTCGATCACGATGCTGTCATGCTGCTTTAGTCACTGCTTTGGCTCTGTTACTTGGATTATCTAATCGTTTAGCTTCACGAGACATGTGCAATATCCGATAGCAAAAAATTTCACCACTAAATTGTACTTCAAAACTGAAAGCTGGGTTTGCATTTGCAGTTTAAGCGTACATACATATGCAGACTTTACTAAGGGCATCTTCTGAAATATTCCCTCTATTCCAAATTATAAAATGTTTTGAATATTTCAATATGGACCGCATACGGAATGAAGTATATAGATGCGACAATACGGTTGACTCTTAGTGATATGTCAATCAGAGTCGATACAAAAAATAGTTCACACAGTAAGTTGGTGTCTTTAGACTGACTGCATGAAGAGGTGGACAACAAGGTTAAGTTCACACAATAAGTACTCTCCCCGACCCAAATTAGTTTACTCAAATCATGTCTAGATACAATCGAATCTAGACAAATCTAAGCCAACTAATTTGGGTTGGAGGGAGTACTAAATTCTTTACCAATGAATTGCGCAATGCTACAACTTCAATGGGTTCAGTTCAATAATCTCCTGTTTTGTTTTTGCTCAGTCACCCGTGTGAACTAGTACCAAGTTGCCAGCTTGAAAATTCAGAAATATGAATTCAGCATATGGGATACGAGCAATGTTTCGAACTCAGACAACGCGCAAACACTCATCTGAAACTTCCCCACAGAAAATCACACACTGATATTTACATGCTCCGCCAGAAATTTATATGTTTGGAATCATCTGATTCGCATCTGAATGTTCAAAAAAGGAAAGAAAAAAAAACTCATTCGCATCTTTCCTGTCAGTACCGCGACCTATGTACTCCTTCACGTTTGCATGCTAACTGGCCATATCACTCGCCCAATCCTTGTCTGAAGCGAACTAGCTATACTACTACAAAAAAGAGTCCTCAAGAGACGGTAGAGTCTTCAGCTACTGTTTCGGTGACGTCTTGCAAGCTCTCCCCGATGATATAGTGGTCATCCCTGATAGAATCGTGGATCTTGACGCACAACACCTTGCCGAGACAGCAGACCACATAGGAGCCGACGATGCCCAACCACGCGAAACGGTAGACTGCTGAGTTCACGGCGGCAGAGTAGCCCAATCTTGGGAAAAACCCCTCGGCCAGCAAATAAGGAAGACCTAGAGCGGCGAGTAGCTTCGTGGCAATAGGGATGTATATCTCTTGAATAAACCAGCGCATCGATATTGCCCCTGAAGACCAATCCACCCTTGCCCGGGTAAGTTTCCCGTGCCACCTTTCATCGATGAAATAGGCCAGGAAAGGTGCGGCCACCGTGCAACGAGCCTTCAATAATAACAAAATATAAGGTTAAATGATTTCTATTTTTCATCCAGCTATAACCTAACTCGAATAATTTGAGAATTAGCTACATCCTGCATCCTACCCTAAAAGTGTGCCAATTGCAAAACCAGTCCCGACTAGAACTCATTATGGAGGTAAACAGTGATATTTATGTGAATGCTTCGGGTGGCTAATGTAGGAAAGAATAGAGAAGAAGCATGAGTTTAATCATGGGTAATGTATCAGTACAAAAAGCATCGTGGCTACAAATAGATCTTTGGAAATGAGATATGCTAAAATGAAAACGTGCAGGTGTTATTTTTTGTAAGTTATTGTGCCGAGTTTAGTACATATATCCCCGCAAGAAAACGTTTGGTAAATATGGGATATTACAACAAGTATAGGGCTCAGGAGAGCGACAAGAGATGTTACGACTCACCATGTTCATCCACAAATTCTTCACATGCCACCCCAGGGACCAAGTGCAGAAAAAGTCTAGAACTGGAAAATCGTCATCAGACCCGATGAAGGGTGATATCAGTGATAAATCAACCAGCAAACCCATCAAGTAGGGAGCAATGACCATCTGGAAGCAGAAAATTTCCAGTTACTGAGCTGTGTCATAAATAGAAAATATAAATGATGCCCGATCAATCGAACTCCTCACCCATAGGAATACAAGCAGATGCCTCTTCAAATCTACAAGCCGTGCCCTCCTATTCCTAGAAGTCATGCAGGCAAATATATCTCTAGAGGTGGCAAAAATAGTTGACATGATGAAGAAGCCAACCGCAATGCCAAATAAATCTAAGAGAAAAGATTTGCAAACGTAAGCCCAAACAAGATAAAAGTATTTCCATTCATTACAAAGGAAGTACAGTGATCATCTGCGAACAGTCATTACCATTGGACTTCAATCCTCCTGCTACAGGCGGCTGAGGGATGGCAAACAGCAGTGCACGCCAAACTGAGATTGGACAGAAAAGCATAGCAGAATTGAATATCACAGCAGTCAACCATGCTAGGACCACACGTAGTATTGTCTTAACAACAAGCAATGTCCTGATAAAGTGTGTAAGAAGGGTAAGCATCACTCCAAAGTTGTGTAACAAACACATCATGCAAAAGTCTCAACTAATCGATTGGTCAAAATACTAAACGAACAGACCAGTATAGCAAACAAACAGAGAACATGACAAGCAGAAAAAAAACATGGATTCTTTTGAAGGTTTTCCCGACCAAGGATGTAACAAGGCAAGTACCCTTTGTTTCTTCATGAGCCCTTCTCGCATGATACATAGTGCCCATATAAAGCATGTCAGCCAACAAAACCTTATTTCAATTTGAGTATCTCAATTGATTAGCATATATACAAGTTTGAGGCATCAAATACACAATCTTTTAGTTCTGGGGCATACAGCCTACACAAACCCCATTGCGAGTTTCCCCTATGGTCTAAATTACTAAGACAATTGAAAATGTATGGACAATCATAAGCCCCAAAATGTCTGAATGCTATTGGTGTAGCCGCTTAGTAAACTGAAACTGGCTGAACCCCCAAAGTATATGACATTTCCCTGCGAAAGACACATATTTTGGCGAGCGGCACTGAGATAAACAGAAAGGTACAGGAGCAAAGAAAGGAAATGCCAAAACTACCACTTATCCACCAGAATGCAAAGTATCCTAAATAAACATTTAACAACGATACAATATGGAAGTAAACGAAATATCAAATTATAAAATGGAAGTAGATGCAGTCAGGCTAAGAATATTATAGACTGCGGCTCCTTGAATGAACAAAATTGCAAACCTATGAGTATTTACCTTTTATCATTAGCTTCATCGCTCCTACCATTCTGGTCTTTTGGTTCAACACTGTTCCCAAGAGCCTGTCCAGAAGTGACAAACAAATACCCAATTGCCCTCTCCACTAGCCACTCAAGGTATACGATTGCATTGCCAATGAGATAGTTGATATGAAGAATAGCAGAAAGTGACACTGCAGAGTTTAGTGGCCCTTGCCAAACTGATGTGCCCTTGCCAGGATGATCGAAGTAGCTACAATAGACAAACACTAGAATAAATGTACTGAGCCACTAAGTCTCGCAGGTACACCAGATGAAGAGCGGAAATTGAATACTTACGTGATATCTAGTGGGAACACCTCTGGTGACAATCTGCCAATAATTTCAATAGGAACAACAATGACCAGAGCAACAAAGATAGTGTCGACCAGAAAACAAAGAAGCTTCTTCGAATAAAATTTGTAGAAGGGCTCGTAAACATTATGGTGGACAGAGGAAAAGGAAACGGTAACTCCTAGCCTGAGTACCTACTCACAAGAAAAATACAACATTTGTTATACCCCTGAATTACATACTGAATAGACTATGGACATGATGATACAACAGATACAAAGATGATAAAAACCTTGCGGAGAAATCTGGTCAATCTGGGGCGCAGATTCAAGAAGGTGCGGCCAAGAAGCCAATGGAGGGCAGTGGAAGATAAAGATGATGCAATCAGCAATCTGAACCTCTGAGACATTGTTGCACCAAACATTTTCGAAGTGCAGATATCAAGCAACCAACCAAAGAACAATGGCCGTAGTATCATTATGTTTAGGGTATTAAAACCAATATTGGCAGCAGTGATTAGATATACAATCCCTCTGAAGAACATACCACTCAGCCATCTAATGAAAAGTGCGATCACAAGTCGCTCGCCCCTCAAGTAATGACCAAAAGTATGTATACCAGCAAAAATTACACCAACAGCAAAGATAAACTCATATCCGATTAGAAGGGTAGAAGTTGTTGAAGTGTAGGCCGAGCTCCAGCACAGGATTATCCTTCCCAGTGAGAATGGGAGAAAACCGAAAACAAAAGCAAGGGTCATGTCAACTATTACTACCTGATTAGACAAGTATACTGTTAGAAGTTCTGAAAAAATAAGTAAAAAAGCAAGCAGAAGAAACATGAGGCACTCATTGCCCTAAAGGATGCAGCTAAGCTACAAGCCTAAAACCCTGTATATAGTACTCAGGGTAGAATTGACCTAAAAGGTAATAAAAATACTACATTAGCACTGCTACTAAAACACCAACAGAACAAGCTTACACAGTTTCGGTGGAGCAACTGAAATAGTAACCAGAAAAAATCTAACACCCATATTCCGGACTGATAAGCAACAGGAAAAACTGCAGTAAAGAAAAAAGCAAGGAACTGAATAGTCTTATTTTATAGAACAACTCATGCTGGTATATTCCATGTGACCATCACTTAAATTTTGCTACTATATCTGGCAATAACCTGAAGAGATCCAGGATGATACACTGTGAACTGGAGCCATACAGATTTGTCACCAACTATAAAATGATCAGGAAAAACATGGAAAGATGTGTTAACTGCTCCAGTTCCAGAACAGAACTTTATGAATCGATGCTTTACTACAATATAAGAACCTTGAATAAAGCGCCCATTTCCAAAAAAAATAAGAACCTTGAATAATCTTAGTATTTGCGGCTGCATCGAAGTTAAAATAATAATGTAGCAGACAGAAGACATTGGTCAAGATGAAGCTTACTGTAAGGGTAGCTTTAACGGCAATCAGCGCAAGGAAATGCAAGCCATCAAGTCCCCCAAACACCTGACGGCGAGTTTCCAGGCGTTCAACCCAGCGTGCAAATGGAGCTACAGCAAATGGCACGACACTTTGCGCAAACAAAACCCAGAGCGCAATCGATGCAAAGACCGAGGAGGGACAGAGGCGGATGGTGAGCAGGCGGAGCACTTGAAGGAAGTTCCTGGCGAACGCGATGCGCCATGTCCAGAGGGTGGCGAGGTGGATGAAGGAATCGCGGACGACGTAGACAGCGAAGAATAGGGAAATCAGCAGACCCGCGAGCTTGTTGGGCAAGCTCAGCATGAACTCCGACACGGGCAACCTCACAGGGGCGTCTGCGGCGTAGAGAGGGCGGGTTGAGATGGCGCGGTTGCACACCTGAAACGAGCCGATCGAGATACCAACATCAACATCACACCACATCGAAAGTGAACAGGAAAAATGAATTAAGTGTAACTACAGCAACAAGATTGACAGGAATAAATACACTGCATAAGGGGTAATTTTTCACTGAGGAATCATCGATCATGGCAACGATCAGCACCAAACATGATGAATAAGACCGAAAAATCACGTGGTATCTAAGTAGGACCGAAATTGTCACTAAACACGATGAATCTAAGCGGAATACAGCGCGCGCGACCACATCAGCAACATGAGGGAGAGGGGGTCAATCAGGGCGGGTATGGATGCAGGATGCCCAACTTAGGGGGAAACCCTAGGCGGCGGAGGAGGCGGGAGATAGTACCTCGCAATGGTCCAGGTTCCGGGCGGCGAGCCACCGGAGCTGGCAGTCGTCATGGACGAATCGGATGCTGCCGCGGCAGTCGCAGGGGCGGCGCAGGGGGCGGTCCGCCTCGGCGGGCAGGCGGCAGATGCGGCACTGGTCTTCTCCATCGTCTTCGTCCTCGTACTCGGGGCCGGGCGCCCCTGGGAGCGCCGTTTCCGGGGGAGCGGCGGCGGCGACGGCGGCCATTACCGTTCCTTCCGGAAGCTTCTCTCCGTCTCCTGTCTGTACCGACTACCGAGACAGGGGTCCGTGCCTTTCTCTCTTATATGGGGTTTTGGGGGTCGGGCGGTCAAAGTCAAGGGTTTATGCTGGCCGCTGGATAGAGATCAAACGGCTGATCGAGCTGACTGTTCTTTCCTCTTCTAAATTTCTGCTAGTATTTAATTGTGCATTGGACATGGTCATCTACGATGATTTATACAAGCAAAAAACCTAAATAAATGGACAATCGTCAAACCGTCGGATCACAGTGTATCGGAAGATATCACATATTAGAGAATAAATCCTTTTGGGCGTATTTTGTAGTCTGCATGTGTTTCCTGGGCCGGCCCGACAGTGCCACGAGCAGACCCAGACATCATGCCTGATTTTGCAGCCAGTTTGGTAGCTGAGTATGGATTGGGCATTTTTGTCCTTTGTGTTTGATTGCCTGCGACTTTTGGCCCATTGCATGCAAAAAACACTTGTTTGGTTGCACAAGCTGTTATGGTCACCCTATTCAAATTATGGTGTGCTTACCACCACTACAAACACATCCAATCATATGCACCACCCTAGAGGAAGATCAACTTGACGATCACCATAAAAATAATGACGATGATGAAGTCCTTGAGACTATCATGTTGGACATGTTGTTCTTTATAGCCAGCAATGTGCAGCTGTTGTTCTTCTTCCCCACAGCAACTTGCACCTGTTGTTGTTCTTCGTGGGTTGCATTGTCTAGCTAATGTTCTCCTTGGTTGATGTTGTTGTCATGAACAAGGTTGTTGTTGTTCTGCTCAGCTATATACCCGCGGTATGCCTCAAATGCCTCCTCCACGGTGTCGAACCTTTCATAACTGTTGTTGGAGTAACCTGACACTTGATCCTCCATTTGGCGTACACCCCTGGTTTCCCGCCTCTGAACACTGCATAGAAGTTTCTCTACAGGCATAAGAGTAACATGTCAATGTATAACATCACAAGATCATCATATACATCTACCATCCATAATAAGTTCATAACACAAATACATACTAACAGGTGTGTGCATGATCATTTCCAAAAGGGGATCACATATTCATCCTACACTACATGGTGTTAACCTACCACCACATCAAAAGTGGTTGTCATCCTACCACCGCAATCAGGTTCAGAACCGTGTGAGGGGTTAGTATATGACACCTCATCGATTCATACAAGCCATAGAAGTTTTTGGGTCCTAGCTACTGCCAAAATATATATCACAAAGATCGTAAGTTCATCATCAGCACCACCGCCGCCACCATCACGCACACCACCTCCAAGACCACAAGAGTCGAAGCTCTAGTCAAAGATCGTGTGTTAGCGGTGAATGATAGTGCCAATGTTGTTTATGAAGAGAGGGCGGAAGTGATCATTGGTGCAAACTTGAACATGTCCCTGGAAGTGCTCAGTGGCAAGAAGAATGGTGAAGGTGTCCTTATCTCATTGTGTGCCGCTAAGGTCTCTCGACTTTAATTTGGATCCAACGCACCCTCCACTTCCTTAGGTGGCTGTATAGCTGAGTGCCTGAAATCTCAACGCCATAATTCTCGAACAAAGCTTTGGCACACACATTGACATGGATCTTGTTGAACCCCTTCTCAGTACGGACGCCGCTCTTCACTATCTCACACATCTTGTTCAGAACGAAGGTGGACATGTAAGGGAGCCATTTCATGGTCCCCTTCATCTGAGCCTTCTTGAGCTTTGCCACGACCTTAGCCTCGAGGGAGGCGACATATGCCTGGACAGTAGTGTCGACAAACACGATGCCACTCCCTGGAGTGGGTGACATCGATGACATCACCTGGTTCTGTGTGAGAGGCTGGCTGTCATCCACATAAGAGGGCATTTGGGAGTCCCCAATGGGGATCAAAGCATGGCTGAACGAGTCCTACAACAAGGACGCAATAAAGACGCAAATGAATCAAGGTGTGAACAAGATGGTGTTCTAATGGAGGAAACTAGCATATGCATCAATTTCATAACATTCTCACAATAAGATGGTCTTCTACTACTCTACCTAGCTAACAATCATGTTAATCTATCAACAATAATAGTTCATCTACAAGATCGAACCGAACACAGTCGAACATTCAGATCCTACGGAGCAAATCCTATAAATCTGGCTCAAACCTACACATGCTATTTGCACAACAATCTAACATGTACTTGAATGAAGCTAGGAACTACGGCTCATAACCCTAACATCACTTCAGATCTAAGCTAACCCTAGGTTGAACTGGAGATGCTTACCATCATTGTAGATCACTAGTAGAGGAGGAGGAGGTGCCCTTCATGCCGCCGTCACCGCTAAAGCTCACCGGAGAAGAAGAAGCAAATTACCTAACGCGGATGGAGCGAGGAACATAACTTGATCTGGGGGGAAATGGCGGGTGCTGTTTCGGAGTTGGGCGGGGGCGGTAGAAATAGGGGCACTTTCGGTGGGAGAGATGAGCTCACCTCCTACCCAGCTTTTCGCTGCAGCCTAAAATCTCCCGCCATCGGCATCGTCGGTCGTGTTGGTGCAACGGGGCTCTGATTTTGCATCCACTATGAGAAGGATGAGGGTGGCTCCTTGGAAACAGCCGAATCGACCGTAATCGTTGGGCCTAGCTGTGGGCTGCTTTAAGGTTCGCATCAGCGCAGTCCAACCCCTAGTGAAGGCAACCAATCAGCCCACTTTCTATGCCAGCGGGCCTGTATGGAGCTCATGAAGGCTACCAAACGTGCCCTTTGTGCTCCTCGAAACAGGATTTCGCCTTTTATAAATAAAGCCACATGGTTATGCACACACAAGGTGATGATGAGAATCTCTTATAAAGCAGATTAAAAAATAGGTATAAGAAGAGCCAAGGTTTGCCACCGAAGCCAAACGGGACCAAAGGGGATCAGAGATCCACGACTACACCCCCAAGATGGTAACGATGCACACACCAATGTCATCAAGACCGCAAGGTCAAGGGTTTTCACCGGAGCCCTAGGTAGCCACAACGGTGCCCCCAAGTGGGTTGAGACACCCATGGGCATCACCACCGTTGGTGTCAAAACGCCGAGCTTTCACCCAGAAAAACCTCCGCACATGCTCAATAACTTGGACCGCCAATTGTCCCCGAGTCAAGCCTTCAGAACATGATCTAGGAGAAGCAGGGACTGCCTTGAACTCCAGGATCTCTTGTCGCCTTCTCGTTGCCATCCACATGACCAAAGAATAAGGCCACCACCACTGCCACGTCGCTCACTGGAGAGTCGCTCACGCACTCCACCTTCTAGGGTCGCCGCCCCGGCAACCACTACCTTGAGCTCAAGGCACCAAGACATCTCGAGACCATTAGATGAGGAAAACCGGGGATAGAACCAAGACGACATGGGCGGCAAGCAAAGCTAATCGAAGGAGATTTCGATCCTCCACCACCAAAGGCGGTCGTCGACCGGACATAGCAGCAGT
Organism: Avena eriantha; assembly: GCA_910589775.1. NCBI lineage: Eukaryota > Viridiplantae > Streptophyta > Magnoliopsida > Poales > Poaceae > Avena > Avena eriantha. The sequence continues at coordinate 402,825,058 of OU342746.1, read as the reverse complement.
GCCGGCCAGGCTTCAAATCCGGCAAGATTAGGCCTGGCTAGCTCTTCTTCCACACTACAGTGTCAAGATCACTGCTGCCACCATTCAGCGTCAAGGTCACTGCTGCCACCCTGAAGGTAGGTAGCCGGACGGAAACACCAAAAGAGGCCCACTGAGCCTAGATCAGGCTGACGGGCTGCGGTGACCCAGCATACCACTGTATGTTGTAGTACGCAAGTCATTGACATAACACTCACGAAACACTGTTCTACAAATATTACATCCCTCAAAGTGGTAAAACAGAAACATTGTGGGTCCAAATTACATACAAACTTATTATTAACATACCAAAAGAGCAATATTCAAAGGTTCTTCAACTTACAAACAGTGAACTCGAAGTTCAGCAAAGGAACAAAAGATCCAACTTAATTAACATGGCGGGAGCTCAATAGCTTATTCTATAGAGTTCATGCTACTTGACTCAACCTAGAAACTAAGTACGACTATAGGAACTACTCTGACTCATGGCCTTCTGCTCCGTACCGTATCTCGTAGTCCACCCCTTCAACTCCACCAGAGAGATCTGGTTCTTCATAGTAGACATCATCTTGACACTCCGTAGCATACATTGGGGTATCCTCCTGGTCTTTAGAGTCTAAGCAGGGGATCAAAGGAAAGAGTGAGTAACAGCGTTACCCAGCAAGTTCATTATATGTAAGGTGGGAAGTTTGATGCACTAGCTATCACCTCAGACTATAAGTCTTTGGTACTATGCAGTTTTCATAAATCTTTCTTCAAAGATTGCTTTTATTATAAAAACTATGCCCATCAGTCTTCACAGGTTGACTAGAACTTCATGGAGTTCCTTTCCTGCTGCATTCGTAGCTCCTTCTCGGAACAGGGAGTAACATCTCATGATTCTTACACTCTACAAAGATGCGTTGCTTTACACATGAGAGATCAAATCCTTGTTGCACAACCATATGTGCCTTCCCGTCCACATTTCCTTCATGTGGGGCCTAGTAGATGATCGAAGCCAATCATTGCCCTTCTTCATGACCCCACATGCCAACATGACCCTTCAGACCATCCCATCTCTGTTAAGCCCCTTATAGGCTGCTATAACTCTGATAGGCTCCTGAAGACTCTATGAGTCAGTTGTGCCCCTGACAGGATCCTTCAAAATGCCCGACCTGTCTCCGGCAGCCTCACACAGATAATCTAGACACCAAAACCATGGGACCTAAAGGTGCCCACCCATATGCTGGATCCACACAAGGAATCCCAACGTCATGTTAATGTTGTCCGTTGACACACGAAAGGAAGAAGATCCAACTGACTTCACCATCTCATTCCAAATCTCATGGTTAACGCATATTATACGATGCTAGAATCACTGATGTTAGGGGTTGTTAAGCCCTATCCGATGACTTCATTGCAAATGGAATCCTAGATTCCATTGCTAGCTATTATAGATTACCATCACATCAGATGATAACCAACATTTTATATATTGAGAAAGTATCCTTTTCTGTCTCCCTTTTGAACACAAGTGATCACACACCAAGTTTCAAATACTTTTGAAAACACATCAAAGGACATGAGCAAGTGATGAACTTGCCTTGTGACTGCAAGGTAGTGAAGTCGGATGCTTCCACTTGATCCTAAACTCTTGTTTCTACAAAACACCATCATTGTTCGATAAGAACAATGTTTAAAGAAGCAATGATGAATATGCATAGTAATGTCCCCTTCTTTGCATGTTTAACCCACATTATTAAATGTAAGGTGGGGAGTTTTATGTAAGGTGGGAAGTTTGATGCACTAGCTATCAGCTCAGACTATAAGTCTTTGGTACTGTGCAATTTTCATAAACCTTTCTTCAAAGATTGATTTTGTTATAAAAATTATGCCCATCAGTCTTCATAGGTTAACTAGAACTTCATGGAGTTCCTTTCCTGCCACATTCGTAGCTCCTTCATGGAACAAGGAGTAACATGTCATGATTCTTACACTCTATAGAGGTGCGTTGCTTTACCCATGAGAGATCAAATCCTCGTTGCACAACCGGACGTACCTTATAGTCCACATTTCCTTGATGTGGGGCCTAGTAGATGATCCAAGCCAATCACTGCCCTTCTCCACGACCCCACATGCCAACAGGACCCTCCAGACCACCCATCTTTGTTAATCCCCTTATAGGCTGCTACAACTCTGATAGGCTCCTGAAGACTCTATGAGTCAGTTGTGCCCTTGGTAGGATCCTTTAAAAGGCCTGACCTGCCTTCGGCAGCCTCACATAGATAATCTAGACACCAAAACCGTGGGGCCTAAAGGTGCCCACCCATATGCTAGATCCGCACAAATCCCAATGTCACGTTAAGGTTGTCCGTTAATGCATATTATACGGTGTTAGAATCACTGATGTGAGGGGTTGTTAAGCCTTATCTGATGACTTCATTGCAAATGGAATCCTAGATTTCATTGCTAGCTATTATAGATTACCATCACATCAGATGATAACCAACATTTTATATATTGAGAAAGTATCCTTTTCTATCTCCCTTTTGAACACAAGTGATCACACAATAAGTTTCAAATACTTTTGGAAAACACATCAAAGGACATGAGCAAGTGATGAATTTTCCTTGTAACTACAAGATAGTGAAGTCGGATGCTTCCACTTGACCCTGAGCTCTTGTTTCTACAAAACACCATCATTGTTCGATAAGAACAGTGTTTAAAGAAGCAATGATGAATATGCATAGTAAGTCCCCTTCTTTTCGTGTTTAACCCACATTATTAAAGGTTAAAGTTTTTTTTAACAAATAAATAAAGAGGCATTAATACTTAAAAAATCTTAAAACCTTTTGAAATACTATATTTAGTATTTTTTAAGTAATGTATGCTCAAGATCTTAAAAATGTTATTTATTTATTTTTAAGTGCAATCCTAATTTTATAAAATTCCATGAAGGAAATAGGTGTTTTTAATTATTCATTTCAGATTTATCAAATCAAAATATAATTTAGTATTTTTCTTAGATAGATTATATGTTTGTGATCATTTAGACATATTATATGTATTTTTGGATTTTATTTATTTTCCTAGGGCCAAAATACCTTCAGGGGTATTTTTATAATTTATTAATTTCTCTCTTTCTTACTCCCTCCGATCCATGTTACTTGTCATAGAAATGGATGTATTCAGACATGTTTTCGTGCTAGATACATCCAATCCAATGATAATTAATATGGATCGGAGGGAGTATGAAAATCTAGGCCTAGCCCTGGATCAGCCCACGAGGTTGGGACAAACCCCACTGTGTTGCCCTGGGTCGGTCGACCAACCCAGACCACCTGCGTGTCTTCTCCCCTCCCCGCTCTTCTCTCTCCTCTAGCGACTCGCATCACTGCTGCTGCCGCCACTCGATTTCAGCTGGCTTCATCCGCTCTGGTCGCCGCCATCGTGTTTGCCGATGTAGTCGATGACGCTATGTCGACTGGCCCTGCTCGATTCCCCACTCAAGTCCTTATCTTGCCACGTCATCCCCTCTCTGGTGACTAGGGTTTATGACCTCCACTTGCGGTGCCATGCTCGGGTGATTCCTTGTTGCCGTGTTGGGGTTTTAGCGGTGCGGTGGTGCCTAGAACCGTCGTGCTCTTCCTTTGCCACCGTGGTTGCGGCATGGCGTGGGTTGCAGCACCTCCAGGTGCTCCCCGTGCCGCCATGACTTCATCGCCGTCCAACCCCTTGCTTCCTCTTCTAGAATTAAGCGAGGACCATGGGTAAGTTCTGTTGCCTCCCCCTGCTCTCTACCTCTCTCATTTCCTCACTGATTTCTAGCTATGAACCCTAATTAGGGTTGCTCTCTATTTTAGGCTAATCCCTCTTTCTTTTTACTATCAGTTGTGGTAGTGACTTGCCTTAGTATATTTCATCTATTAAGATACTGTGAGGAACCCAATTCTAGAACTGGTTTAGGTTTACTGACAATGGTATTCCGTCAGTTGCTTGTTGTTCATTTAGCAACTTGCTATTGCTTAGATGCCCTAATGATGATTCTATTGATACCCTCTTGGATGTCTGTACTACCTGATGATATTTGGAATATATCCATACTAAAGAAAAATAGTGATGGCTATTGATGCTGAGCTATGTTGCTAATTTGTACATGATGGTTTCCTTGTGGCTTGCTGATGGCTCTGAAATATATCCATCTACGCCCACATTTAAACTTGATTATTCATATTTTGATGAAATATCTCTCTAAACCCTATCACTAATGCCAATAATCAAAGGGTTATGCAATCCTTTCTTTCTATTTTTTCCTACACATATAATGACGTTTTATGATGGGAATCACTACATTAAAGTCAAAGATACGAGATTTCCAACAACCAGAAGAAACCAGGAGTCGTGGGTGATACGTCCAAAACGTATCTACTTTCTCGAACACTTTTGCTATTGTTTCTTCTCTAATTTGTGTGATTTGTATACAACTAATGCGGACTAACACTATTTTCAGCAGAATTGATTTGGTGTCTCGTTTTTGTGCAGAAAATCAACTTTTAGGAAAAATCCCGGAAAATATCGCAAAACTCTATTTTACCAGAAGACTCACGGAGCTAGAAGACGAGACGAAGAAGAGCCACGAGGGGCCCACACCACCTGGCCGCGCGGGCCAGGCCAGGCCATGCCAGGGGGTGGCGTGGCCGCCTTGGACTCCGCCTCGACCCCTTGATGACCCACAAGTATAGGAGGTGTATCGCAGTATTTTCGATAAGTAAGAGTGTCGAACCCAACGAGGAGCAGAAGGTGTTGACGAGTGGCTTGGAGCAGGAATTCTCTATAAATACTTAGCAAACAGATTTTTAGGGGTTTTTGATAATGTAGATAAATAAAATACGAGTAAATAAAAGACAATAATAATAGATGCAGCAAGTGGCCCAATCCTTTCTTTAGCAAAGTACAAGCCGGTTGTATTACTTAAGATGACCAAACATCCTCGAGGACACATGGGAATACTATCATATAGTTGATTAATCTTCTTTAGTTTGATAAGTGTTGTGTTGGTGAACCTGTGCTAATGTACTGAACTTCCTAGGACTAATACATACTTGTGATTAAACCCCTTGTAAGCATCCGCAAGTACAAGAAAGTAATTAAGATAAAAACCTAACCACAACTTTAAACTCTGAGATCCTACGCTCCCTTGTGCAAAGGTTTCCTAACGGGGGTTCGGGTTTCTGTCACCCCGGCAACCCCTACGATTAGTAGCCAAATACACAATGCATTCCCCTAGGCCCATAAAGGTGAAGTGTCATGTAGTCGACGTTCACATGACACCACTAGAAGAATAACACAAGTTAAATAACAAACTATTGAATCTTTCTCAACACAATTCCACTATTAACAACATGACTTCTCCCATATCCTCAAAAACTAAACGAACTACTCACAAGACATCATATGGATCAAGATCAGAGATGGAATAATGATAAGTAACAATCTGAACATAACAATAATTCAATGGTTCCACTCAATAGCATCAACTACAACAAGTAATCAACACCGGGAAAGTTTCCCCTAAGAACTATGCAAGATTCAACCCAATTGTTACAGCGATATGGAGTGGTGATGATGGTGCTGGTGGAGATGATGATGGAGACGAGGATGATGATCCCGACGAAGTTTCGCTTGATTGTGGTGTTGATGGCGACGATCTCCCCTCTTCGGGAAGGAATTTCCCCGGTAGTTTTCTGCCTGCCGGAGAGCTCTTTCTCTCTCTGCAGTTTTTCCGCCCTGCAGAAGCGGCGGAATCTTTCTGTGGTCGCTCCCCGAGTCTTAGGGTTTCAGGAGGATAATATACGCCAAAGAGCAGAGCTAGAGGTGGGCCAGGGTGGCCACACCACCCAGTGGCGCGGCCAAAGGTGGCCCGCGCCAGGGGGTGGTGTGGGCCCCCTGTGGCCCATCTCCGCTCCCCCTTCTGGCATCCTTCGTCTTCTGAAAAAATAGGATTTTCCATGTATTTTATGGAATTTTCTGATCTTCGTGAATTTCACCTCCAAATAGTGCCTTTTCCAACAGAATCCTGACTTCGGCGGTCCATCCTCCAAAATTCATCAACCATGCAAAAACAGGTGAAATAACATAAGTATCATCTCTTAATATGAAATATATCAATGAATAACAGTAAATTATGATATAGAATAGTGATGAAAAATGGACGAATCAACTCCCCCCAAGCTTAGACTTCACTTGTCCCCAAGCGAAAACTGAGCTCAATAAACATGACCTAATGTTTATGGATTGAAGTGTCGATAAAATAATACGTACAAGAAGCATCACATTCATCAATACACAAATCATAATAGAAGACAACTCACTATTATATAACTTAACTTGTAATAAGTAAAGGAAACACAATAAAGATACATAAAGTAAATCATAATTGGTAATGGCAAACTTTGCTCTTGGTCAAAGAATAGTTAACAATTTACAGGAGTTCAAACATAATGGGGGTTTCAATGATAGCTTTCAAAGTAGTACTCACTAAGATAAGAGCAATGTGCAAAACAAGGAACATAAGAAACATGACTGAATAAATCATCATATGAATGAATGAAACACCACAACTCAAAATACTTGCTGAGATAGAAAGGAATAGGTTTACTGACTCAACTACAAAGTAAAAGATAGGCTCTTCACAGAGGGAAGCAGGGATTTCAAGTTTCATAAAGAGCTTCCAAAAATTATGGTACTTATTAGTTTTTAGCTCTCATTGCCCCTATCATAAGCATCTTGAAGTGATTAAGGTTAAAGTGAACAAACTATGTAGTATATGCTTGACAAAGTATAAGTTGGCAATCTCATGTCCCTTGAATACGAGGGCCGTTCCTCATGCTACTAAGTTTAGTTACCGGTAAGTTCTTGTCATAGTAAGTACATGTGTATCATAGAGAACCGCCAACGGGGTACCCCTTGCACATGATATAGGAGATATCTCATAATCAAAATGACAAGGCAAGCAGACAATGAGGATCTTAGCAATCTTCTTATTTACCATGGGAAAATGGTGCTTTTTTCTCTGTTTCCTCTTTTCTCATCTTTTTTTCTTTTTCTCAATCTCTATCTCTTTTTTATAAGAAGAATGCTTTATAGATTGCTCACTATGGTGATGCTGCAAGTTTCCACCATGATTAGGCATGGTTTAGGCTAGCGGCCCAAGCGTTTCTCTAACACACATACATAACTCCATGGACTTACAAGCTCCCCTTTCATTTCACACCGATGACATCCATAAACAAAAGAGCATGATATCAACTGGGTACAATGTACAAGTGCAATGTTGAAAGCGTTCCCCATGACAACATGGTTGTGCTAATCCCAACGTATAAGTGCAAGCATATACAACATAGATGACACAATGGTTCAAGTTTATTAGGGGCAAGAAAAGTAAAGTGTGCCATCAAGCTCGTGAGAGCTTTAATCACTAATTTTCACATAACAAGTTTAATTCAGAAGGTAGATAAAAACATGGATTTACTTGGAAGAGCAATATTGCTAATAGGTAGGTATGGTGGACACAAATGGCATAGGTTTTGGTTTAAGGATTAGATGCACGAGAAGCATTCCCTCTCAGTACAGGTTTTTGGCTAGCAAGGCTGGGTAGCAAGCATAATAGTTGAAGGAAACAAACAAACATACAAGTGATAAAAACAAACATGCAATCTTCCTTGGAAGCACAGAAGATCTTAACTAGAGAATACTAAGCTTATGAGCCAATCAAGAAAGAAAGATGATGAAATTATATTTCTTAAGAGTACTTTCATCTTTTTCATTCAATTCTCATAATAGTGTTGCTACTGACCGAGCCAGGTTTGCCAAAACCAACTAAATTTACTTAATGATCCCAAAGTGATACCCATACTAACAAAAAGATCAATCATATAACAGAAATTGAAAACTAATATAAGACGTGCAAAAGAGTAAATGATAGAACTTCTCATTAATATTCCATAACGGCAACTCACACCAAGGGATACATAAATATCTAACGAGAGGGGGGACACTTCCATAATGCAAACCATCCTACATGATAAATTCTCTATTCATGATATGACTCTACTTGAAAGGTAAAAAGATAAAAGATAGTGACGTGATACCGCAACACTCCCCCAAGATTGGAACAAACCAAGGGGATACCAAAACCTGATGACGAATTACTCCTTCGGTGGTGGTGGTGTTCTCTCGATGAGCTTTTCAATCAATTCCCTCAAGTCCTCAATCTCGAAGGTGAGAGTACGAATCAACTCCGAATTGTGATCTATGTGGTTCATGATCATGTCGGGCTGTGAATCCCATCTCTTGCGATTCTTTCCCCACTCTTCCTCCTTGAAGTCTTCTTTTCCTGCGTGGTTAGAACGAGGCATATCCCAATTGGAGGGTAGTTTATCCTTGGGCATATTCTGGAATTGCTGCTCATGGATAAGGCTATGGAAGGGATTCTTGGTGCGTGGAGAAGGTGACCGTGTAGCCAAGCAATGACGCGGAGTCTTCCCTCCAGTGGACATCCGTGCGGTCCTTTTGAACCTGGCAGGGTTTGCCACCACTCCAATGCTTGCAATGGTGGTGCTGGCATGCGGATGCTGGGCTTCCTTTGCCTCCTCTTCAACTTCACTATCGATTTCCTCCTCCCGCTCAGAGTCTTGGAGATCCTCCTCCGCAAGCTCCTTGCCTTTATCGTTGGTGGAGACCATTGTGCTCCTAAACTTTAAGAATAATTCCTGGCAGAAACAGATCGAAACGAAAACACAACGAGAACATGATATACGAACCTCGGGGGATCCGGGGGATTATATATTACGAAGTTTTACAACAAAAGGAAGGTACTGGGAGAAAATGGGTTGGAGACGGGCTTTGGGGTGGCCACACCCCTGGTGGAGCGGCTAGGTGGGCCTGCGCCACGGGGTGGTGTGAGCCACCCGGGCTCCGTTTCCGTCCCTATTTCTACTCATTGCTTTCCCTGTTAGATAAAAACTGCAAAAATATAACTTGACAGATTTTTCGCGAACCTTTCCTTACCAGAACTGTTACCTATTTGAAAACGGACTCTACAGGTCTCTGAACTTGGTCTTTGATAAAATTTTCCGGAGTTACCATTTGAATAGCATCAATATCTTCATCTTTATACACATATTGTTTGAGTCATTTAACCATTCACCATCCTATTACACCATTTTCTCCTATAACCTGGAAATTTCTTCACACAAAACTTCACACAATTCTTATTAGCAACATTAGTGCATGCAAGATAATAAACCTTTTAAGTTCAATTTCAATTGAAATCCATCAAAACATAATATACTGAAACAACTCCTCCCGAAAGCCCAAAAAGGAATTCAAAAAGGAAATCGATTTAAGAGGCAAATGCGAGACTGGCAAAAATCTGTCATAACAGACCAGTAGGTAAAGATCATTTTTTTGAAAATCTTCAGTTGCTCAAATCAAAAGGTGCAAAACTAATGAAAGTTAAATAACAACCTGGGGCATGCACACAAAAAATTACAGATCAGTATGACGTTCTGGGATTTTTAACGATTTTTATAGTGAAGCACAAAAATCTGTTTCGGGACAACAACTTCCCCAAATCTTACTTCTCTCTCATTAGAGGTTGATCTTGACACAAAAACCAAACAAAAAGGATAAGGAGAGGTTATTGCCGAAACAATAACTTCCAAGACTCAAATAAACAAAAACAAACTGAAAGCAAAAGAAATATATTGGGTTGTCTCCCAAAAAGCTCTTTCTTTATAGCCATTAAGATGGGCATGATAATTCCGATGATGCTCACATAAGAATATGAATTGAAGTAAAAGAGAGCATCAAGAAGAAAAAATATACATGTTTAAGTCTAACCCACTTCCTATGCAAGGGAATTTTGTAAGAAAATAAATTGTTGAAACCAGAGGCTACTAGCATAGGAAAGCAAAACAGGTGCAACATAAAGGCTTTCAGCATAAAACGAGGAAACTTAATATCATTGAGATGCGTAAGACCAATCTTCCTTCTCTCATAATAACTTTCAGTATCATGCATAAATTTAACGATATAACTATCACATGAACCATTGTAGCAATGATCACTTATCCTAACAGAAAACACAGGGACACTAGCTCTCATAACACTACTTTATAAAACAATATAGAAGTATCCTTACAGAGGATAGTGTGTCCATCTTCTACATATTTAGTGACAAAGTCTTTCACATTTGCTATTACAGGTTCAACAGCTATTTTTTCATCAGGTTCAATAGTTTTATTTGTACTTTCATTAACCTTACTAGCTATCATAGAATGTTCCTTTACCTTGACTAGGAAAGTCATTTTCTCAATGTAAGGTTCAGGTGAAACATGATTAGCAGTATAAACTTCAGTATTTCTTGCGGGGACACTATTAATAATATCTTTATATGTCTCATGATACTTATTCCATTTCTTTTGAGGAATTTCAATATAGGAAGCAAAAGCATTAAAATAAGTTGCAATAGCTTGATGTTGGGTTCGCAGCATAGAAAAGAAAAAATTTCCACTCACACATGCATTACATTTCCACCAAATTTAATGCAAGCTCTCATTAAATAAAACTATTTTATTTATTTTATTCAGAATTTTTTCAATTACATTAATTAGCAAACATTCACATAAAACCCCCTGCAACATTTCAATAACACATGCAGAACCAGTTTCTGCAATTTCACCCGAAACAATTCCGGTTTCCATCGAAATGACTCCAGCGCTTTCTTAAATCTTTATCTGAAACATATTTGCTCCAAATGGTGTCGGTATCCCTTAAGTGTGTCACCCTACGGTTCGTGAATAATGTAGACATGATCGAGACCCCTCTCCGATCAATAGTCAGCAGCGGGACCTGGAGATCCGTACTGACTCCTACATATTCAACGATGACTCTTGTGATCGTGTGAACCTTTAATGTCGTAACTAAATCCCTTTGTCTCATGATATATTATATGTCCGAGATTCGATCATTGGCATCCAAATACCTAGTTTGATCTCGTTACCGACATGCACTCTTTTCTCGTTCCAGTGATATAACATTCTAGTGATCACATCACTTGCTGGCAAGCTATTTCAATGTGATATCACCGAGAGGGCCTAGAGTATATCTATCTGTCATCGGGATGGACAAATCCCACTCTTGATCCCTCAGCCTCAACATAACACCTTCGTAGCACGGAACCCACCTTTATAGTCACCCTGTTACGGTGTGACGTTTGATGTTATCAAGATACTCTTCCGGTGTTAGCAATTAACATGATATCATGGTCTAAGGACTAAGATTACTTCGTATGATTCTATAGGAATATAAACATAATGACTCTAATCGTAATGCTATACTTCGGATGAATGTTCATCACAGCATTCCACCAATGTTGTGACCTCGTTATTAACAACATCCAATGTCCATGATCAGGAAACCTTGATCATCTTGTTAATCAACAAGCTAGTAAATAAGAGAGGCATTACTAGGAACTTTGTATTTTGTTTATTAAACACACATGTATTGACATTTCCAATCAATACAATTATAGCATGCAAAATAAACATTTATCATAAACAAGGAATAAGATAATAACCACTTTATTTTTCCTTTCAGTCTCCCACTTGCACTAGAGTCAATAATCTTGTTTGAAAAACTTTGCATATTGAACACCTATGGCTTTCTGGTGTTGCATATACGCGATTGCGAGTGGTGAACATAATCTCCGGATCTGACAGTTTCAGGTCTGTGTGTATTTGCATGTCTTTGCGTCTCTACGCATCACTCATTCTCAAACGAGATGGCATTGTATAAATTTGGTCCTCTGGTGAGACCTTTAGTTCGTTCGGGTTAAAATATGTTGATATTATTGTCATACAATATATCTTCATAGTATTAGACCACTTTGAACCATACCTAGTTTGATAAGAAACTACTTAACACAAATGCCCTCCTTTGCTGCTACTATAGCAGTTATATACTTAGCCTTTTGTTGTAGTATCCGTCATAATGTCTCTACTTTGGAACTCATCCAAATGCATCATGGAACATCCTTTCCATTACATTGTGCTACCCATAGTATTAATTGAGATAAATTTAATTTGTATCTTGTGACAAAACTAGTATCAATGTAACACTTTACAATGAACCACCTTTAAGTATTTGTCACTTATACATGATATATTCTTAGTTCCTCCAAAGCTCATAAGAATATCTTTACTATCGTCCAATGATCATCTTATGAATCATTCTGGTATGTGGTCATAACATTTAGAGCATAGGACATATCTGGATATATACATATCACGGTATAATCGATCAAAATATTCATGTGATTTTACTCACCAAGTGTTGAAACACTTGAATCTTGATACAATCCTTTCCATGTAGCAAGAACCTTTCTTGTTGTTTCCTTATTGAACCCTTTCAATATCTCATATATGTAAGGCTGGCATAACCATATCAGCGCCTCAATCTATCCATATAGACATTGATGCCAAATATTCCGGTTTTGCCCAAGGCTTTCATCGAAATCCTATTTTAATGAAATTCTTAACTTGTGTCAATAAAAGATACATCATTTCCAATCAAAAATATGTACTCTGCATAATGTATTGGAAATTTGTCTCAGCGCTCCCACTTAATTTCTTGCAAATGCAAGCATCTTCATCATCTCCGATGAAATTAAACTCCTTTAACATTTTCATCATGGTGAAGATTCCAACTCCGCCATGCTCACTTCAACTATTGAAGTTTGCATGCCCTTTCAACACCCTTTGAATTAACAAAAACCTTCGGACCGTGTCATGTACGCGTCCTAGGTAACCATTCTATTAGAAGAACCTTGTTTTGTTTATTCAACTACCATATACCAAATTATATGTAGTGGTTGCTACATTAATCCATCAAGACTAAATATCGCTATAAAAGATCAAATCTTGTCATAGTCAACTCCTTGAACATTGCCGTAAACTTATTTCCAACATGTGGACTATTTCATAGATGTTAAACATCCATGTCTATTTCCTTATAGATCCAAACACGACCGATAGGCTTCACGCCTTTTCGGAGGGTCTTCCAAGTTAAGAAACTTGATTTCTTGTGTATGGATACTATTATAGATTCTATGACTTCTAGTCATTTTATGGAGTTAGGGCCCATCATCGCTTCTTTGCATGCAGTCGGTTCATCATTGTCAAAACAATAACGACTTCTGTTTCAAATCTACTATTTGATTCTTACCGACCCACATGGTTCAATAGGAACTCTAATCTCCAAGATCACACCCTTTGTAATCACGGGAGCCATGAGCATTGTGGCCGCCACCGGGACACTTTCCGGCGCTGCGCTACTTAGTACATATAGCTAAGGTTCAACAACCGTATCAAAGTTCTATTCTCCTCCCACTTAAATTTTCACGAAAAATTCCTTCTCAAGAAACTTGACATTCCAAGCGACAAACTCTTTTGTCCTCAGTGTTATGGAGGAATTCCCAACAAATTCTTTGGGATAACCTACAAAGATGTGCTTATCCGACTTTGGGTGTAAACATTTCATACCAAAATTTAAGAAAAGACAATTCGGGTTTTATCCCAAACCATAACTCATATGGTGTCATTTCAACGGATCACGATGGTGCTCTTTTCAGTGTAAAAGTGGTAGTCTCTAAAGATTTAATATTTAAAACATAATGGCATTTTTATAAATGGCACCTTTGATATTACCATGTCAAAGAAGGTTTGATTTGATCTCTCGAACATACCATACTCCTGTGGTTTATCGGGAAATGCAAATTCATGGAACAATTCCAGAAATCTTAGGTGTTTTGCTAAACTTGTAACTCAAATATCTTCCTTTATGATCAAATCATAAACTCTTTTATTTTCTTGTTACAATTATTTTTCACTTCATCTTGACACTACTAGGAAACAGCCTATCTGTGGCGCATGAAAAGGGGACTTCTGTGGCGCATATCTTTGTCGCCACTGTTACCTCGCCACTGATAACTACTTCCTGTGGCGCATATGGATATGCGTCACAGAAGTTCCAGACTTCTGTGGCACATTCCTTTATATGCGCGACAAGAAGAACTTATGTGGCGTATTTACGTGTATGCGCCACAGATATGCCATGCGCCACTAACTATATAATTATATGCGCCACTGATTGTGTAACATGTATTCAAAGTAAAATACTTTCCTGGTGTATAATCAGGTATTTATAGAGGATTTATACAGGATTTATCCAGATGAGTATAAAATAGATTGCACAAGTAGTAGATGCATGAAAATCGACATATATATAATACAAACACTTAGAGCCCGATCGAGATACATATATAGTGTCAAGTGCCAAATTTTTACACAAGCGCCAAATAAAAAGTTCATATCATCTCACATTACAAATATGAAGTGGCCACCGCCGCCTACACTAGGATCAAATAGAATACACCTGTGATAATGGTGAGAAAAGTAGCCCGACCAATATCTTCATCCGGTTCTTCTTCCACAAGTGGTTCCTCCACTTGGCTATCGCCTCCTCTCTAGTCGTGTATCCTTTGTAGATGTTGCCGCTGAACTTGTTCACTTGTTTGTGGCAATCCTCCCACTTCTCGTAGACTCCTGGAACCCTACCCATGTACACCACATACCACCTCGTCGCCATCTCTATAGACGACAAGGCATATTAGTAAAAATACAACGAAAAGAATGAATAAAGGGTTCAAATCCATATATATATGTTCATAGAATATAAAACAAAGGATCCATAAACCTAAAAGTTAGATCATCATAGAAGCAATAAGTTTAACGATAGCACGACCACAAGGTAGTTTAAGTCTAACAACAATGACCATTTCGACCACGAGATAGTAAAGTTTATGACACACACACACTAATACAGCAGGCGTCCATCAAGAATATACACACACTGGATCATGCTAGAGGCACACATCGATCATGATGAAGACTTCCTCTTTTGGCACGGCTTCGGGAACGGTAGATAGCCCTCTTTCGTCATCCACGTCCTTGTGTCACCCTGCTTACGGAGGCGTTCTTCGATCTCCCTCTTACTCAACCCTCTGGCTTGTTGTAGGGCACCGCCCCTTGTGTTGACATCTTCAATGATGATTTGCGACAACTTCATCTGAATGCGATGGAAGTCTTCTCTAAGATCAGCATCGTCGATTTTCGCCAAAGTTTCGGCCCATCCTCGGAGACTAGATGGCAACGTTAGGTTATGGCAATCCCGAACATAGCCTTTAAGGTGATGGAGGACGTAGAAGGCCTCCTTGGCACCAGCAGTCGACTGCTTGACGCAGGGGAAGTCGAGCACGTGCTTGAACACGTGTTTGCCATCCTTGATACATTCCCCCTATCTACGAAGGTGCATCCCTTCTTGGTGTAGCCCTCGAGAGCCTCATTGAGAACACCCCTTATTCTAGTGTAGTCTTTCTTCTTCGTCAAACTCCCCAGTCAAAATACGTGGCTAGCGAATACCTCGGGGCAAGGACGATGAGCGTGCTGTATTTGTCTCTGCGCAACACAATTGGAACGGAATGTTGGAAAAAGAGCAAAGGAAAGAAATCTATAAGAAATGCATAAGTTACGGTGACGATGAGCGAGTGTGTGTACTTACTCGGGAAAGAAAGGCAAAAGAAGTGTGCCCTTCCTCTTGTTGTCCACCATGAACTTCTCGAGGTACGCCGTCGCCTTGGTCAGTGTCTCTGATCCTTCGACCAACTGGTTGTCCCGCATGTAGTAGGGATCCACTATCGCGATTTCCGGGGTACTTTCTCTCTTGATTGTGAGCGCCAGATTGAGCGCGTATAGGCGGACCAAGTTATAGTCCAGCCGTTTCGTGAGAAACAGCTTGAATATGTCCTCGAATGCTATGAAGAATATATCCGCGGGGGGTTCATCGACGAAGCCCACGTCCAATGGCACCTTGGCCGTGAAAACCGGGTAATTTGGATCGTCCTCTTTAAGAAGGAGGGCCTCTAGTGTCTTGACACCCTCGTGCAAAGTTAACATGGCTCCAACCGCAATGTGGATCATATCCGGAGTCAATATCGGATCACCAGCTACATGCACTCGGGGCAAGCCAAATTGTGTGAATGGTACGACGACGGCGTCCTGACCCCGGATCCTCTTCGGAAGAGGCTGGCTCGCACCCTTCTTATTATTATTATTACCTCTCTTCCTGTAGTGCTTCTTCTTCACAACAGTGTCAGCCACTGCCATCTGCTCATCAGTCGTCTTTCGGAGTGTGTTGGGGCTGAAAACCAATCCCGGTTTCTCTTGTGGTGGATCGGCGGCCGGAGGCGTCTCTTGAGAAAGACCATGGAAGACCAGGCGCTGCGTGCATGTATTGGGCCGATCAGCTTGATGGTCGTCGCGAGCTGTGAAGGGTTCTTCATTCACAGAAGGCATATACAATCCTTTGGCGGTGCCGGTGTTGATGAAGTCATCAACGTTGACCAATTCATCATCATCTTCATGGGTGCCATCATGTGGTGGTGGTAGCGGGGGCGACGGCGGTTGTGGCACAACGTCTTTGCCATGTGGCGGTGCACACGCTGCCAAGAGTTGATGGTGACGGCTGGTGGTGGTGACAACGGCGGCTACTGGCTTCCGAGGTGGTGGCCGGGCGATGATCGGTCGAGAGGTGGCACCGGTGCTCCCCCCGCATGACGAATCTGGGTCTTCGGCCATGTCAAGGGCTAGTTGTAGCATTCCCCAAGGGTCTTGTGTTTGTCGGCTCCCTGAGGTTGAAAGGGGGGGGGGTCCATGTCGTCGCACCCTGGCAACACCCGAGCCAACCTGACCCTCATCACGTCATCATCCATTGGATTGTTGTGCATCGTGCGTCTTGCCGGTTGTATAAGAGTGCCCTTGGCAACATCCTTCAACTCACCACCGACATCTTTAAGCAGGAGTACGCAAGAAGTGTCCTGAGGCAAAAACATGTTGTTGGGCGTCATGAGATGGCAACAGTCATGCATCAAAGGCATAAAGGAGATGACGTGCACTAACTAATTAGTTACCTTGGTGATGGCGTGGATCTCGGCTAATGTAGAGACACGGCGGATGCCGGCGGCCGGCCTATCATCATCTGCAATCTCCCGCTCGGGTGCCTCATGAAGCACCGCCGCCGTCGGCTGCGCCTTATTGGTATCTTTGGCGGGAGGGGGCGTCGGTGTGACCAAAACGAGGGGCTGCGTCCCGATGTTGATGGCCGGCGGGGTCACCAGGTCCGGCGACACGGTAACATTGATGCCCGAGTTGCTGCCGCTTAAGCTAGGCAGATGTATCGGCCCCTGTCGACCTCCCGCATTCCAAGCAGTAAGCCCCTCGAAAAACTCAGGGGGGATCATCGAGCGGAGCTTCTCTTCCACTAACTTGTCCACCATTTTCTGGTCCACCGCCTTCTCCTCCAGTGTCTGCACCTTCATCTTCAGCTCTGCAACATAGGCTTTATCCTGGTTCTTCCTCTCCCTTCTTTTCCTAGCGTCCTCTTTGTAGAACTCCTTGAACTTCATGCTCGTACCGAAGCCGGACACACGGCCAGCTGAGGACGGCGGCAACCCCTTGTCCCTCTTCTTGTAAGCATTGGTTGCCCTGTTGAAAACCGTGTCCCACGGCTCCGTCGAATCCTGGGACGACTCAGTGGCAGTAGCGTTCAGTTCCTCCTCCTGCAGAGACAAGGAAAGGTGAACCCATTTAGATTCTTGGCTTCATTAT
Source organism: Avena eriantha (assembly GCA_910589775.1). Lineage (NCBI taxonomy): Eukaryota > Viridiplantae > Streptophyta > Magnoliopsida > Poales > Poaceae > Avena > Avena eriantha. The sequence continues at coordinate 402,807,275 of OU342746.1, read as the reverse complement.
CTTAATTAGAATGCAATAGACTTGAGATCAGCGATAAATTCCTTACCATATTCTTCTCGAATTCCTTCACCTCCGGATCGTCGGTGATGAACTCCCCTATTTCCTTGTCCAGGTAGTAGTAGGCCCGAACAAATTGCCTAAGCTGCAAGTCCATGATTTTAAGCTAAGGGTTGTCTTTACCAAGGCGTTCAAGCTCGGCGTCCTCCTTGTCCCAAATGGCCTGTTCCCCCGGTAACCGCCGCTTCCAAGGTGGTGGTTACCTATGTTCTGTTCCCGCATACTCCTTCCCCATTGAGTCCATTTTATAGCGTCAACGGTAGCTATATCCGCCTTGAATATCCTAAACTCCTCTTCGTCGAGCATCGGATTTTTCTTACTAATAACTTCCCATCTTTCACCTTTGTCAATGCTATTCTTCACCTGGGTTTTCCAGCTGCTCAAGGCGTTGCTCATCTTCGTGAGGGCTAGTCTGTTCACCGGGTTCTTATTTCTCTCGAGGTTTCTAAACTGCTCTGGGAATCTGTATCGCTTGTGAAGCTTCTTAAGGAGGTTATTGACCAAAGCTGCACGGTCAACATGTCTGATGTACTTCGTGTTGATCGACATGCTTTCCCGGACGATGCACCCGAGTTGTAGGCCGTACCCTTTAGCAATCGCCTCTGGCGCAATGGGTTGGCCACTTTCTGTGACCTCAGTGAACTCATCGCAGACGGTGGCGAGCACTGGCACCTTCTGCTCCTTCTGTTCCTTCTTCTTCTTCTTCTTCTTCTTCTTCTTCTTCTTCTTCTTCTTCTTCTTCTGAGAAGCGGCCGGGTTGCCGCTACCGCCATCCGTCCTCTCGCCGCCATCGGTGCGGGCACCGCCATCGGTGGTGTCATCCTCTTTGCCGCCACCTTCACTAGTTCCATCGTAGTCGTCTTCGTCCCCCTCGTAATCAGGATCTCCGCCCTCATTGGCCCCAGCAGCTCTGGCGACGGTCGCCTCCTCCTCCGGTGGTGGTGTCATCCTCATTGCCTCCTCCTCCTCCTCCTCCTGTTGGGACCCCTGCCAGAATGACTGGTTGACCTGTCTAGCTTGTTCTTCGATGCTGATCATGTGCTTAGAAGGGCCAGACTCCTTGTTGCCCGACATGTTTGCACTACTCTATTTAAAAGAGGCAAAATGTTAGCACAAATCTCGGCCGAAAAATTCGGCATGACCTTTGCTAATTTTTTGACCTAGGAGTGCCCATTTCTCAACCGAAACGGAAGTGAATCGACACTTCGGGAGAAATGGGCAACTCAAATGAAATCCCTGCAAGACAAAACACCCCATCCCCATATAGACAGCCCCATCCCCATATGACAACACCATATAACAACACCATATAGCAGCACCATATAACAACACCATATAGCAGCAAGAAAATAGCCCCAACCCCCATCCATAGCCCTAGCAGTAGTAATAACCATATAGTACCAATATTTGTAGTAACAGCAGCACCATATAGTAACAGCAGCACCAATCACTATACTGAGACCAGGATTTAGGTTGTTCTGGTGGCAATCTCATACAAGCTTATGGGTTTGAGTGTTGGTCATTACAGCAGGCCCTAGTACAAGTGTTATTCAGTACTCTAGAACTACAAGGCACCATATAGTACTAGAACTCTAGAACTACAAGTAACCCAGGCCCTAGTACAGTGTTATTCAGTACTCTAAGTACAGTGTTATTCAGTAGTCTAAGTTCAGTATGTATAGTGCAGTATTGAATATATTACTCCCTTTTACCTCTACCATGGATAGTGCATACAGACTTCATAGTTTACTGAATTTGAGTACTCAGTACGGAGCATTAGTACATGATGATTGCAGTAGCACTGGATCTATTTTCGGTGTTACAAGTAGCATTTCACAGGATTTCGTACTACCATTATCTCCTTGCTGTTGGCCAATTGGTTTCCATTTTTTTAGTTTCACTGTGCTGCATCTGTTACAAGTATAATATTGCACCTGCTATTTCCTAAAAAATTCCCTCAGCTTATTGATCCAGCACCAGCAGTCCAATATATGACTCTGTTATTTGCCAAAAAAAATGCCTAGGTTTATTGACCCAGCAGCAAGGTTCTATTAAGTGCTAAGCGCTGAGCGAGCGTTTTGCATCCGCCTTTCCCTTTTCTGAAGGAGTAAATCGCTAGGCGCTTATCCCCTGCTCAGGGCTTAAGTGTGTGCTTAGGAGCGCTTAATTTAACACTTCCCAGCAGTCCATTATATGACTCTGTTACTAGGATGTGTGGTTAGTCATCTGTATCTCATCAAGTACTCTCCAAGAAGATTGATTACAGTAATCAAGTACTCTCCAAGAAGATTAATCTAGTCCTCAACTTACAGTAAATAAATCCTAAGTAATCAACTTACAGTAATCAAGCCCTAATTGCATAGTTGATTGATTGCATCTACCAAAATACAACTGCAAAATAGAGGATGATGAGTAGACGGCTGAGAAGCTGCTGCTGTTGCTGCCACCCAGGCCCTGTCGGCATGGTGGCGTGCTCGACGTCGACGTGATCATCGTCGACATCGCAGCGTTGCAGTTGGCCTCCTAGGTCAGGGGAAAGAAGAGAGGGGGAAGTGTACCTGTGGATGGGGAGGTGGTCGTCGACGAGGGTGGCGGCGGTGCTCCTCCTAGGTCGTAGGCGACGCGGGCGGGCCTCCTCCTCCACGGGCTCCGGAGCAGCGGTGGCGGGCCACCTCCTCCTAGGTCGCAGGCGGGGCGGGGCGGGCCTCCTCCTCCACGGGCTCCGGCGCGGCGGTGATGGGGCTCTCCTCCATGGCGGCTTCGGCGGCGAGGGCGAATAGCTAGGGTTTGCGCGCGGGCGAGACGAGGGAAAGAAATGGAAGAAGGTACAGGGGCCGAACCGTTTATTTTGGCTAAGTGTGAAAGTTCTGTGGCGCATGTCCTCTAAAATGCGCCACTGAGTTTACAACTTCTGTGGCGCATTACTATGTTATGCGCCACAAAACGTTTGGGCATAGTCCAAAACAAAGTGGCATCATAGTTTGACAAGATCAGCTACATGTCCTAGTGGTCCATGCTCGCCAGCTTTCAACTTGGGGCAGCTAGGTTCGAATCGTGGCTGTCTCAGACTTTTTTTCCTTTTTAAAAAAATATTTTATTTATTCAAAAAAATCAAGAACCTATACACACATATGCATATTTATTCAAAAAAGCAAGAACATATACACATGCATACTTATCAAAAAAAACCTCCTGAATCATATATATGTGTGTGCTTGTCACACATAAATGTGAATTTGTCGAATATCACATTATATGTTTTTGTCTCTAACTAATACCCCCACACTAATAATATCACATTATACCCACACGAATTAATACACCAAAAAGTCACACAATTGCTAGTGTCTCTTCACAATCTTCTTGCCCTTTTTCGTCGCGGTTGAATACTTTAGCCCGTGCACTTTGAGATTTCTTCTTGTGAATGGACAACCTTTAGTAGGCAGTGTGGTCTTCCTTCTTACTTTAGTAGTAGTAGGCATGTCGAAGTACTTGTCGAATTCCTCTTCGATCTTCGGGTCGCCGTTTTTGTCGAAGTTTTGCTCGTTGGCGGCTCCTTCCATTCCGATGATGCTCCTCTTGCCCCTCCTAACTACAAGACGGTTGGGCTTTGACGGGTCGGTAATAAAAAAGCATTGATCAACTTGGCTAGCGAGTACCCAAGGATCATTTTTTGCGGAGGCGTTCTTTGTTGATTTGGCATCTGGTATAACCATTGTGGTGAAATAGCGGCCTTCTTTTTCCACGTTCTTGGCCCATCTAACAGGGAACATCGGTACGATCTCTCCACAGTAGTCGAGCTCCCATATCTCCTCGATCCTTCCATAGAATCTTTCCATCACAGTAGTCTTGTCATCAGCAAAGGATAACATAGTTACTCCTGAGTTTTGATATTCACTATTCTTGTCCTTTTCCTCAGTGTAGAATCTGTAACCGTTTATGTCGTATGACTGATAGTTCCTTAGGTTGTGTCCTGGGCCCTGTGACAAGGAGAATATGAGTTTTTGATCTTCCGTAGAAGGCGTCTATGGGGGATTGTCCAGTTGCCTTTTCTTGAACCAACCCGTGAAGCTGGAGTTGTGCTCTCTGGTTACGTCTCCCTTCTTCCTCGGCCGGCCCTGGTCGACGTACTCCTGCTCGATTAAGCTTCTGTGCTCTTCGACCCAAGGGCCGACCACTTCAATGTGTTGTAGCACGACTCGGTGTGCCCTTTCAAAATCAGTGCGTCGACCATCAATGCCGACATGTAGTGAGCGGCTGCCCTCACGGTGACCATATCCACCGAGCCTGCCAAGGTGCTTCTTTGTGGGTATTCCAACATCCTCGTTCTCGGTGGTTAGATAATTCTGGCAGAAGGAGATGCACTCGTAGATCAGAAAGCCCTTGGCTATGCTTCCATCTGGACGAGACCTGTTGCGAATGAATCCTTTGATGACACCGTTTAGCCTTTCAAACGGCATCATGTTGTGTAGGAATGTCGGCCCGAGCTGGATGATGTCATCCACGACATGTACAAGCAGATGCACCATGATGTCGAAGAATGCGGGCGGGAAGTAAATCTCAAGCTCGCATAGTATCATCACGATCTCTTCCTGTAGCCTGTCGAGCTGCTTCACACCGATCGACTTCCTAGATATGACGTCGAAAAAGTTACAGAGGCCAAACAACGTCTCACGGACATGCTCGTCCATTATCCCACGGATCGGAATGGGGAGTATCTGCGTCATCAGCACGTGACAGTCATGAGACTTCATACCACTGAACCTCTTCTTCGCCATGTCCAGATATCTGCTTATCTTCCCCAAGTAACCGTGAGGAACTTTCACTCCTAAGAGGCACCTGAAAAATTGCTCGAGCTCCTCCAGACTCAGAGTGAAGCAGGCAGCGCGAAGCACCACCTCATTCTTCTTAACTCTTTTGCGGCGACCTTGAGTCCCTTCCTGATGATGATCATCATCATCATCATCATCACTATCAGGGTACTGAAGATCTTTCTTTATGCCAAGCAATTTAAGGTCCTTTCTTGCTTTTGGCCCGTCCTTGGTCCTCTCCGGCATGTTCAGTAGAGTGCCAAGCAGACTCTCGGTAACGTTCTTTGTGATGTGCATTACATCGAGGCTATGGGGAGTGTGAAGGACCTTCCAATACGACAGGTCCCAGAAAACAGACCTTGCTTTCCATACACCCAGCAGCGGCTTTGTCCTCGGTCGTTTTTTTCTAGGCGCAGGGCAATCTACCCAATTATTCAAAAGCTCCTCGATTTCTTCGCCGCTCCTCGGACGCGGGGCTCTTTCGAGCTCGTCCTTACCATTGAACAGGTCACCACGTTTTCTCCACGGGTGATCCATGCGGAGCCACTTTCGAGTACCTTGGAACACGGTTTCGAAGACCCGGGATCCCTTGGTAGCTGGAGATGCGGTGTCTCATCCATGCACTTGACGCATGCATTGTGTTCGTGGTGCACCTGGGCCGATACATATACGTAACCAGGATAGTCCTGCACGGTCGTGAGCAACGCGGCTCTCAGATGGAAATATTCTTTAGTGTAGGCATTCCACGTACGGGCCGGCGTCTCCCACAAGCTGGCTAACTCCTCTCTCAATAGCCCGAGATACAGATGCATATCGATACCTGGTTGTTTTGGCCCCTGAATAAGAATGCTCATGTGTACATACCTTTGCTTCGTGCATAGCCATGGGGGGAGGTTGTATGGCCATACAAACATGGGCCAGGTGCTATGCGTGCTACTCTGGTTTCCAAAAGGATTGAGTCCATCGGTGCTCATACCCAGCCTGATGTTCCTTGCATCGCCCCCGAACTCTTCGAACTCGATGTCTAATGCGTTCCACTGGCTAGCGTCTGAAGGGTGTGTCAGGATCTTGCCCTTCTCTAGATCATCTTCGGGTTTCTCTCTTTCCGCGTGCCATTACATGAGCTTTGCTTCCTTAGGATCTACGAAATATCGCTGCAGACGAGGGGTGATAGGAAAGTACCATACCACTTTTCGAGGAACTTTCTTGTTCCCTCTCTTGTACCGTCCTTGGCCACACACCGGACAAGTGGTTCTATCCGCGTACTCGTTTCGATAAAGTGCGCAATCATTGATGCATGCGTGGTATTTAATGTGTGGTAGGTCGAGAGGGCACACGATTTTCTTGGCCTCCTCGATACTTGTTGGCAATGTGTTCCCCTTAGGAAGTCGGTCGTGCCAGTATTCCATGTTCGCGTTGAAGCTCACATCGGTCCATTTGTGTTCGGCCTTCATCTCTAGAGCCTTGAGCGTTACACTCAAACGTGTATCCACGGGGCGACACCCTGGATACAATGGAGTCATCCCGTCTACCTCCATTTGGGCCAGCTTGGCTTTCTCTCTGGCTGCAGCTTTGTCGTTACTCGTCTCCTTGACGAGCAGTTCTTGAACATGAGGGTCCTGCAAGATCGAAGTTAGCAGCGTCTGTGTGTTCGCGTCTTCTCCTTCTTCATGATCATGCCCGTCGTCATCTCCTTCTCCATGCTGATCATGCCCGCCGGCATCTCCTTCGTCATGATGATCATGCCCGCTGGCATCTCCTTCGTCATTATGATCATGCCCGGTAGACTCTTCGTCTTCTCGCCCGCCCACGTCTTCGTGACCACCACCATGTCCTGCCAGCGCCTCATTGAGGTCGCGCATGAAACCGCGCCTAAGCAGGTGACCCTCCAATTGTCCAGATTCAGGGTCGATCCAGCGCTACAGTTTGCATGTTCGACATGGACATCTTATCATGGTCTTGTTGTTCAGAATCATGTCCTCCTTCGCGCCTTTCTTGTACCTAGCAATTCGACCTTCGCTCATCGTGAGGACCATGGTTGCCTGAGCGGTCAAAACAGAGAATATAGGTGAGAACCACACCATATGAACACACACATGCATGAATGCTAGCCGGAAAAAATTCGGCATGACCTTTCCTAAAATTAGGACATATGGGTAGTGCAAAAATTTGCCGAAATGGAAATGAATCAACATTTCGGGAAACATCGATGCAACCACACCGGCCGGGCCCGACAACAACAAGCAAACAACAAAAAACTTCCTCCCATTGCAAACATTCATGCACCACACACAAGCATCGTCTCGCCATGGATCGCACACACACACCGCCCGCGCGACAAGCTTCACCTACATGTTCATGATGGCCAAGTACTCACCTAGCTATAGTAGACACAATAATAGCGAGACGAGACCACGCGATGAGAGAGTATGGACAAATAGATCTACAATGCAAGTTGGTGGAGAGGAAATTAGTAAACAAATAGAGAGATGTGAGAGAGAAAAGTAAGGAACTTTTAGATCTAGAAGTTGGAGCGAAGCTTCTACTTACCAATCTATGGATTAAAGTAGGTTTAGATATAAGAAAATGGAGAAACTATGGGCAAGATGGGGTGTGAGGGAGGAGGAAGACGAGTTTGGAGGAGGTAGAGATGTGAAATGGGTGGTGGTGGGATAGATAGATAAGAAAGCTAACTCATGTCACCTTTTTAACATATGGATCTGGACGCCCTCATCTATGGTGCATATGGAGGAAATGTGCCACAGATGCTGAAACTTCTGTGGCGCATTTCTACCATGTGCGCCATAGAAGTGGGTGAATAAGATTCCCTCTATGGGGCCAACCCCCAAGTTCTGTGGCGCACGTTGACATATGCGCCACATAAGTGAAACACTTCTGTTGGCGCATATGTCAACGTGCGCCACAGAACTTTGCGTCTCTACGCATCACTCATTCTAAAATGAGATGGCATTGTATAAATTTGGTCCTTTGGTGAGACCTTTAGTTCGTTCGGGTTAAAATATGTTGATATTATTGTCATACAATATATCTTCATAGTATTAGCCCACTTTAAACCACACCTAGTTTGATAACAAACTACTAAACACAAATGCCCTCCTTTGCTGCTACTATAGCAGTCATATACTTGGCCTTTTGTTGTAGCATCCGTCACAATGTCTCAACTTTGGAACTCATCCAAATCCATCATGGAACATCCTTTCCATTACATTGTGCCACCCATAGTCTAAATTGAGATAAATTTAATTTGTATCTTGTGACAAAACTAGTATCAATGTAACACTTTACAATGAACTACCTTTAACTATAAGTCACTTATACATGATATATTCTTAGTTCTTCCAAAGCTCATAAGAATATCTTTACTATCGTCCAATGATCATCTTATGAATCATTCTGGTATGTGCTCATAACATTTAGAGCATAGGACATATATGGATATATACATATCACGGTATAATCGATCAAAATCTTCATGCTATTTTATTCACCAAGTGTTGAAACACTTGAATCTTGATACAATCCTTTCCATGCAACAAGAGAATTTCTTGTTGTTCCATATTGAACCCTTTAAATATCTCATATATGTACGTCTGGCACAACCATATTAGCGCCTCAATCTATCCATATAGACATTGATGCCAAATATTCCGGTTTTGCCCAAGTCTTTCATCGAAATCCTATTTTAATGAAATTCTTAACTTGTGTAAATAAAATACACATCATTTCCAATCAACAATATGTACTCTGCATAATGTATTGGAAATTTGTCTCAGCACTTCCACTTAATTTCTTGCAAATGCAAGCATCTTCATCGTCTCCGATGAAATTAAACTCCTTTAACATTTTCATCATGGTGAAGATTCCAACTCCGCTATGCTCACTTCAAGTATTGAAGTTTGCGTGCCCTTTTAGCACCCTTTGAATTAACAAAACCCTTTGGAACGTGTCTTGTACACGTCCTAGGTAACCATTCTATTAGAAGAACATTGTTTTGTTTGTTCAACTACCATACACCAAATTATATGTAGTGGTTGCTACATTAATCCATCAAGACTAAATATCGCTATGAAAGATCAAATCTTGTCATAGTCAATTCCTTGAACATTGCCGTAAACTTCTTTCCGACATGTCGACTATTTCATAGATGTTAAACATCCATGTCTATTTCTTTATATATCCAAACACAACCGATAGGCTTCACGCCTTTCCGGAGGGTCTTCCAAGTTCAGAAACTTGATTTCTCGTGTATGGATACTTTCATGGATTCTACGACTTCTAGTCATTTTATGGAGTCAGGGCCCATCATCGCTTCTTTGCATGCAGTCGGTTCATTATTGTCAAAACAATAACGACTTGTTTGTCAAATCTCACTATATGATTCTTACCCGATGCATACGGTTTAAATAGGAACTCTAATCTCCAAGATCACACCCTTTGTAATCACGGGAGCCATGAGCATTGTGGCTGCCACCGGGACACTTTCCGGCACTACGCTACTTAGCACATATAACTAAGGTTCAACAACCTTATCAAAGTTCTATTGTCCTCCCACTTAACTTTTTGCGAAAAATTCCTTCTTAAAAAACTTGACGTTCCAAGCGACAAACTCTTTTGTCCTCGGTGTTATGGAGGAATTCCAAACAAATTCTTTGGGATAACCTACAAAGACGTGCTTATCCGACTTTGGTTGTAAACATTTTACTTATGCATAGCATACCAAAATTTAAGAAAAGACAATTCGGGTTTTATCCCAAACCATAGCTCATATGGTGTCATTTGAACGGATCACGATGGTGCTCTTTTTAGTGTAAAAGTGGTAGTATCTAAAGCTTTAATCCTTAAAACATAATGGCAGTTTTATAAATGACACCTTTGATCTTACCATGTCAAACAAGGTTTGATTTGATCTCTCAAACATACCATACTCCTATGGTTTATCGGGAAATGCAAATTCATGGAACAATTCTTGAAATCTCAGGTGTTTTTCTAAACCTATAACTCAAATATCTTCCTTTATGATCTAATCATAAAATCTTCATTTTCTTGTTACAATGATTTTCCACTTCATCTTGAAAGTCTTTGAACAATTTTCAAATGTTTCATACTTCTTCCTTATTAAGTAAATATATAGATATATTCACTCAAATTTCCAAAGAAAGTACATGAAGTCGAAAGATGCACCGCACATGGCTACACATAATGGACTATGCACATCAACATGCACAATTTCCAATAAGTTAGTCGTTCGTTCCTCTTTGGCCTATGAACGGAGTTTCAATTATCTCAAGGAAAGTTTCACAAGCGCCAATTGATCAAAATCAAAAGACTCCAAAAATCCATCAACATGGAGTTTCTTCATGTTTACTTTCCAATATAATTCAAACAGCGATGTCACTTCATAAGTGATCTTCCAATCATTGGTCTTACGACATTTTAGCAATTATGTTTATGGATGTGATTTCTCCAACTAGACTTGTAAAATTTCATCCATCCTTTATGGAATATGGTAATTTTGTGGACAACCATTATTCTCATAATACCAGAACAAAAAACAATTGTTAAAACAAATCTTGAAGGATAGGTTTGATGACAACGGAAAAAACAATAACACTTTCTTTGTTTTCGATGAACATCATCACTTATTCTCTTGCTAGTTACTTAGGCCATTGCAGTTCATGAATTGTGTTGTTCTGTATGACACTTCACACCAACCAATTTGGTATCCAATACCGGTATCCAATACCTAAGAATCACATTGTTTAACAAGCAAGGAATACAACCATAACATGTATATCTTCTATATACCTAAGTTGGACATCTCCAACCTTTTCTTTTCTACCAAATATTTTATAGATTATTTTTCAACAATTCTTTTCCTTTTTAAAAGAATCTATCAACATCATTAGTGGTGTCATTCACATGACACATAGTACAAAGAGTATATAGTCAAATACTAATACCTTTGGATTTACACTTTGAAGTGGATCACCATCATCAAATGGTTGGCGTTCTTCTAAAAATCCATTCTTTAGTAATATTATAGTGTAGTAAACATTTTAGCTACATATTCTATTCATCCCTTATCATGACAACTTTCATGATCAAGCTACTATAGCCTATAAGGAAGAAACGCGAGTATAATGTTAGTTCCCAAAACCTTTTTGCGAGATCCGAATGCCTAGCATCTCCATCCTCCACAAATTCTCATACAATATGAGAACATGTATTTTGCTAAATTATACTTTATCATATTGCAACCAAAAACATTGTTTCAGATATCACAATATCTTCCACACATGATGGTTTCTGAAACAATTCTTCCAGCTCCTATTTAACCTCAATATTAAAAATAACTTTTGAATATCAATAATCATGGAGGCATAGATGATACTTTAGATACTAACATTGGAAATCTTACTCTTGATTTAATACTACTTATTAAACTTCATGGAGTAAATAGAGTTTGTTGAAAGTTTGCAATAGGACTTCTAAAATTTAAATTGACATTCAAAACAATACGATACTAGTTCGTAAAGTAAATATCCAGAATTCTATAGTTCTATTATCTCAATTAAAACTAAGCATAAGGTAGCGAACAGATGCTAATGACTACAACAAATTATGCAAATTCACTTCGATTTAGTTTATGACAAATTGAGTTCGACTAATCCAAATTAGAAATGAACTCCCACTCAAAAACGACATCCCTCGTGTCTTTTTGGTGATTACATGAACCAAATCCACTACACCAAGTCCAATCATCACGTGAGTTGGTGTAGCTTCAAAGGCGAGCATCTATATGGGCATCATATCAACTATATGACTCATGCTTAACCTTTTGGTCCGTGTTTTGAGGCCATGTCTATACATGCTAGGCTTGCCAAGTAAGAACCTTAGTACTCACGCGTGTAAAACTGTCTTACACCCGTTGTATCAAAGCGCAGAGTCGAGTACACCTGATCATCATGTGATGTCTCGAAACACGATCCATAGAACGGTGCATACTTAAGGAAGAACACATTTTATCTTGATATTTAAATGAGGGATCATCTTATAATGCTACTAAAATGCCAAACAAGCAATATAAGATGCAAACACCATATGTGTAAAGTAGAATGATATGGTCCATGCATTTGATCACCATCATGTGCATCGTGGTATGATCTCTATCATTCCTTGGTGTGTAAGGCCAAGGTCTATGGAACTTACACGTTAGGTGTGTTGTAAGGGTATCTAGCATACATCAACTTACAACATTACCATATCATGACACTAGCCCAGCAACAATCTAAACTAGATGCCTCTAATTTATCAATTGCAAGTTTTTACGTGGCTTAGGGCTTTCGAAGATAGAACCGGTCTTACCTACGAAAATGGAACCACAATGATGATAACTAAGTTATTAGCAACTTGTTGTAAATCAGATATTGGCTATAGTAGGAGAGTCAGACACCCGCCAGCCACTTATGCAAAACTAGTTGCATGTCAGTTGTGGAACCGGTCTCATGTGCGATGACATGTAAAGTTGGTTTAGGCCGCTTCATCCCACTATGCCACCAATATCCAAAATACATGAAAGAAGCAATAACATGATCATCATCGCCCACATAATCTTATGTGTTCTACCCGTGCAAAGCACCTATGCATAGATCAGGCTCTGATACCACTGTTGGGTTTGCAGCATAGAAAATAAAAATTTTCCTACGATGGGAACTATTATACGCTAAGATATATCTACTAGATACAAGCAGCGGGTGGATACACATCCATAGAGAACATACCCTCGAAGACAACAAAGCTTTGTTAACGAGATGGAACTTGTGGATGATGTAGTCGTAGTCTTGCCGATCTCAAGATCGTGATGAAGTCCTTCAGGTCCAGCAGTTTCAGCACCATCAGGTCCAACACCATCAAGTCTAGCACCGCAAAGTAGCGATGCATCCGTGATCGCACACACGTCCGGTCCACCGAAAAACCTCCACCTCCTCGCTCAAGCGATGCAGCGGAAGCAACAACTCCTTTCCAGATAACGCCACTAGGAACATGTATCTCGCTAATCTGAGACCATGGGGAATAACTAGAGGGAGAAGAGAACCTTCATGAGGAGGTGGGGCAAGAGGAGAGGATCCATGGGGCTCCTTTTATAGGGGAGGGGGCGTAGCCCCAAGGCCATGGCTGGACGCCCATGGTGGGTGCCCCCACCTCTCCCTCATTCATGTGGGTGGAGCTTCCACTAGGCCCACTCACATCAATTTAACTCCACTCACTTTGCATTTAATGTCCACCAAATTAAATGCATTTTCTCTTAAAATAAAACACTTTTATTTATTTTATTCAGAATTTTGTTAATTACTTTAATTAACAAACATTCACATAAAACTCCCTACAACATTTAAATATCACATACAGAACCAGTTTCAGCAATTTCACCCAAAACAATTCCGGTTTCCATTGAAATGATTCCAGCGCTTTCTCAAATCTTTATCTGAAACATATTTGCTCCAAATGGTGTCAGTATCCCTTAAGTGTGTCCCCCTGCGGTTTGTGAATAATGCAGACATGATCGAGAACCCTCTCCGATCAATAATCAGCAGCAGGACCTAGAGATCCTTACTGACTCCCACACATTCAACGATGACTCTTGTGATCGTGTGAACCTTTAATGCTAGTAACTTAATCCCTTTGTCTCGCGATATATTACAAGTCCGAGATTCGATCATCGGTATCCAAATACCTAGTTTGATCTCGTTATCGACATGCACTCTTTTCTTGTTCCCGTGAGATAACATTCTAGTGATCACATCACTTGCTTGCAAGCTATCTTAATGTGATATCACCGAGAGGGCCCAGAGTATATCTATCCGTCATCGGGATTGACAAATTCCACTCTTTATCCATGAGCCTCAACATAACACCTTCAGAGTGTCTGAACCCAGTTTTATAGTCACCCTTTTATGGTGTGATGTTTGATGTTATCAAGTCACTCTTCCGATGTTAGCAATTAACAAGATCTCATGGTCTAAGGACTAAGATTACTTCGTATGATGTTATAGCAATATAAACATAATAACTTTGATCGTAATGCTATACTTCGGATGAATGTTCATCACATCATTTCACAAATGTCGTGACCTCGTTATTAACAACATCCAATGTCCAGGATCAGGAAACCTTGATCGTCTTGTTAATCAACGAGCTAGTTTATAAGAGAGGCATAACTAGGGACTTTCCTTTTTGTTTATTAAACACACATGTATTAACGTTTCCAAATTAATACAATTATAGCATGCAAAATAAACATTTATCATAAACAAGGAATAAGATAATAACCACTTTATTATTGCCTCTCGGGCATATTCCCTCGAGGTGTGGTAAGAGGCTGGTATGAACTCTATTCGTTTTCATTTTTGTACATATACTCATCATTGTGAGCATGATTAGTCTATTTATGTGAGGTGTGTGCTATTTAATGGATACTTAGTAGTTCTTGCCTTCATATGATCAGTTCCAATCCATTATAGTTCATAACATGTCATATAAATGTTTGCTCGCATTATTCTGTTCATAACTTGGTATGACATTGTGGTGTCCTCCTCTGAATGTTCTATTTGAATCGACTTGGCACATGCTCACGCATGCATATGACTAAACAAAAAGTCAGTTACGCCTCAATGATTTATTCTGCCTCAGAGTTCTTGTGTCACTTTTATGCCACTATTAATTTTGTTTTGTCGCAAGCATGATTATGACAATTACTGCTCTCTCGATTATCGCTCCCTTTCTATTGCTAGCCTTCACTTGTGCTGAGTACTTTACTCGTGCATCCAACTCCCTAAAACCAAAGTTGTCAAAAAGTGTCCACCATATCTACCTATCAGCTTTATTGCTATTCCTTGCATATTTATTATGCTTTGTTTTCTTCCAATAAAAAATGTTTGCTTGTCATGTGAAAATTAGTTAGTAAATCTCTCACGAACTTGATAGCACACTTTACTTTCTTGTACTGAATAAACTTGAACCATTGTGCCCATCTATGTTGCGTATATGCTTGCGCTTTGTAAGTTATGAATTAGCAGAACCATGTTATCACAGGGAACGCTTTCAACGTTGCACTTTATTTAGTTAATATCATGTTCTTTTGCTTATGGATCCTGGCGGTGTGAAATGAAAGGGGAGCTTGTAGGCTCATGGAGTTCGTATATGTGTTAGAGAAATGCCTAGGCGGCTGGTCTAAGCCATGCCTAATCATGGTGGAAACCTACAGCATAACCATAGTGAGCAATCTGTGAAGCATCCTCAATAAAAAAACCTATACAAATAGGAAAAAAAAAGAAAAAAAACTATGCAAATAGGAAATAAAAGGATCGCTGAGATGCTCATTGTCTGCTTGCCTTGTCATTTTGATATGGGAAAGCTTCCGTATCATCAGGCAAGGGGTACCCTGTTGGCAGTTCTCTATGATACACATGTACTTATAATGACAAGAACTTACTTGTGACTAAAGTTGAGTAGCATGAGGAACGGTACTCGTAATCAAGGGGCATGAGATTTTCAGCTTATAACTTGTCAAGCATATCCTCATATTTGTTCACTTTAACCTTAATCACTTAAAGATGCTTATGATAGGGGAAATGAGAGCTCAAAGCTAATGAGTACCATAGTTTCAACATTTGGAAGCCTTTCAAACTTTTCAAATATTTTCTTTCACATTTATGTTGAGTCACCATTTATTCTTTGAGCACCTTCGTGAGAGCATAGCTGTCATTCTTAGTGTAATGTGCTTGTCCCAAAACATGGTTAATTATGGCATAACTTTGACACTTGAATCTTTGATATTTTTATTTCTAGTCTTCACTTAAACTTCAGAGGTGCCCTGGCATTTATGTTTTGCTCCAAAGAAAGGCAAGCGAGACACCACTTTATCATATCTTCTTATGAGCACTACAATCCTGCATATGCTTATGTGTCATGATGCTTATTATTAATGGGTTGGAATCTCTTCATAGCTTGCATGACTACTGGGTAAACTTATTTGCATACTCTTTATTATGAATTGCCCAAGTATTTGATCATATGCTGGGAATATATACATCTTATGAAGCAAATGTGTTCGTAAAAGTTTCTTTTATCTCACTCAGTTTTCAACTGAATTGCTTGAGGGCAAGCAATAAGCTAAGCTTCGGGGGAGTTGATACGTCCAAAACGTATCTACTTTCCCGAACACTTGTGCTATTGTTTCGTCTCTAATTTGTGTGATTTGGATACAACTAATGCAGATTAACGCTATTTTCAGCAGAATTGCTTTCGTGTCTCGTTTTTGTGCAGGAAATCAACTTTTTGGAAAAATCCTGGAAAATATCGCAAAACTCCTATTTTACTAGAAGACTCACGGATCCAGAAGACGAGACGAAAAAGAGCCACGAGGGGCCCACACCACCTGGCTGCATGGGCTGGGCCAGGCCGCGCCAGGGGGTGGTGTGACTGCCTCGGACTCCACCTTGACCCCTTCTTTCGGCTATATAAGCCCTCTGACCTAAAAAGATGAGGGATGCGACGTTTTTCCAAATAGAGTTCCGCTGCGCCGCCACCACCAGATACCGCGATTCGGAACCAGAAACTCCGTTCTGGCACCCTGCCGGGACGGGGAATTGGAGGAGATCATCGCCATCATCATCACCATCTCTTCTCCATCAACCATCCATGATTCCCCCATCCATGAGTGAGTAATCCCCCGCAGTAGGCTATGGGGATGGTAGGGATTGGATGAGATCGTTCATGTAATTGCATCAGATTGTTAGGGCATGGTGCCTAGTATCTATTGTTAGTGCCTTTTGACATTGTTGCAACTTGTTATGCTTAATGCTTGTCACTAGGGCCCGAGTGCCATGATTTCAGATCTGAACATGTTATTGATTCATGAGGATATTATTGTTTATGATCTTACCTACAAGTTGTATACACATACTATTGTCCGGAACCAAAGGCCCCAAAGTGACAAGAATCGGGATAACCGGAGGGAATGGCTGTGATATGAGGATCACGTGTGTTCATGGAGTGTTAATGCTTTGCTCCGGTGCTCTATTCAAAGGAGCACCTTAATTGCTAGTAGTTTCCCTAGAGGCCCCGCTGCAACGGGCTGCCAGGACAAAAGATGTTGTGCAAGTTCTCATTACGAGCACATATGACTATATATGGAACACATGCCTATGATTATTTCATACTTGGATGCTTTACCTTATTTATCTACAAATTCCCTATATCTTGATTGCTATATGAATTGTCTTGTCCATGCAACGCCCATTCGTCCATCCCTATGCCTACCATGCTTTAATCCTACTGTTGACTGCAATTGTTACTACTATATTTACTTTTACTACTGCTACCACTTTGCTATTGCTACAAAACTATTGCTACTGATAAACTACTACGAGCAAGATTGTTTCCAGGTGCAGCTAAATTGACAACTCAGTTGTTAAGGCTTATAAATATTCTTTGGCTCCCCTTGTGTCGAATCAATAAATTGGGTTTTACTTCCCTCGAAGACTGTTGCGATCCCCTATACTTGTGGGTCATCAGTGGGTCAGTGGCAGACACTTTAACGACCAACTATATGACCAGAATAAAATTCCGGCCATATAGTTTTGGCCGTATAGTTACCAATGACGCCGCTAGGTCAAACAGAACAACTTTCGTGAAGGGATCCCTATATAAAGAAGCCTCAGGCAATGAGAAAAGAGCCTCGAGAGTCCCTGCCCTAGATCATCAGCCACCTCCAGATCTCCATCCACCAAACCGAAGAGCCACCAAAAGAATAGACTTAGATCTAATCTCCAAAGCCCTTCTCCACCACCATAGCCATATTCCACCACTTGTAATAGTAGATATCTTCTTCGATTGGCGACATTGTAAGACTATTTGCTATCAATCTCATGATTTCCATTACAATGTTTGTGATTGTTGATCTCATCTCTATGTGTGAGTAATTCTCCTTGGGCTAAGGGCTTCGGCCTAGCCATGTAGCGTTTGTGCATGTTATTTATCATAGATGGGATCATGTATTAGTTTGTATGACATGATGATTATTGTATCCTCTCTTGCCTCAATCTAAGGACTTGTCAGGTACCCAAGACACCGAGGATTGAGCTAGGTATAGGGAGTATGAGTAATGACTAATCTGCAGGTTGGGATCCTGTAACACCCTCAAATCGGTCCTATGCAACTTTTAGCGCTTCCCGCCAAACCCGCATAGAAACGATTCAAGGACGCCCACCAGGCACTTGCGTGTGGGTGGAGAACGAAGTAATACCATTACACATTAGTCCACGATGGAACCCACAGAACATATATATACAACAACGACTCCATGAGTCAAGAATACAGATATACACTACAAAGATCCAAATCACCTTGAAACCGATACAACATCCGAATACGGATAAGATGCAAATGGGGCTAAGAGCCCTGAAGAATAACCAATGGCGTCCATAACCCTGCCTAGGCCAATCCGGAAGGGTAACCCTGCTAACGACATCGATCTCAAACCTGCTTAAACAAAAGGGGTGCCGACAAAGGCAAAGGAAAAAGAGGAGCGTCAGTACTGAGGCCAGTACACGACGAGGCCTGAATTCGGCGGCTCTCACCTACATAGGTATGGTGGACTGAAGTGGCAGCGCAGCATGCACTAAACAACCTATAGAGACTCGATTAACTGTCGGCTATTAGAGAGAGATAAGAAAGACCTATTCAGTCCCAACCTGATACTAACACCAAACATACCCATCCTGGTATTCCCCCTCGAGACCAAACGAGAAAGTAAAACCGAGGAACTCACACAGTTGGCAGTTTTATTCATTCGATTATAGTTGCAACACTTACTAATCAGAAATAGATAGCATGAATCATTCTGAAGCATAAGTAGTAGGCAGTTTTAATTAACCATTCCGTGGTAGTTGGAACATTTACTAGTCAGATATAATTGTCCTAAGGAATCCCAAAACCCAGCAGTTGTTGGCACTTTTATCACATTCCATTGGAGTTGCAATACTTACTAGGCAGGTATAGTATGACACAAATCACCACAGATCCACCAGTTGTTGGCAGTTTTATTATCCATTCCATTATAGTGAAGCTGATTACTAGTCACATATTGAGTCAAATTTATAACAGTACTTTAGTTATGCTTGTCTATGATCGAGATACTGTGATCCAAGTCGTCCATAACCGCGGACACAGCTTTCAGAAAGATTTACCCTGCAGGGGTGCACAAATAGCAACACGCACACGATCAACCTCGGAAAAACCAACTCAAAACCCAACGAGGCTTTCACGACAAAGCAATCACAGGATTCAGAAAATATTTCAGGGGGCCACCCCATTAAGCTACCCGCAACGAAGTTGGCCGGCTTCGAGACGGACCCAAGGTTTGTGTGGACGGCTGTAAATGACTGGGAACCCGAAAGTGTGACTGAGCTTGTCGATACATCGAAAACGTGTCACGATCCTAAACAGTACAGGTGCTCCATGCACAATCGTAAATAAAGCAGTAACATGGCATAAGTACAGGATAGTAAATAAAACCCCAAACTAGTTTGTGGCCCCAAGAAATAAGAAATGAATCAAGCTCTGGCTAAGGGGGATCCATAGGGTCTCCCGGATGTGGATAGTGCGAATAGTCAAGGAACAAGTATCAAGTACTCGGGGCCTACGGGACACAAGTGGACATGAAAAACCAAATAACATGTATTGTCCACCGGTGCCTCTTTCATTAGTTATCCCAACAATTTAATAGTTGTAATTAAAGACATGATCAACTCCACCACAAACATCTGCCAGCATTCCAACAACTGTAGTACTTGACAATACGAGATCGCACCTGAGCAAGTAACTACGACTCGCAAGGCCAGTTATCTACCAACACAGGTAATAGGAGGTGTCCAAGGCAATATAGAGGCTGCACGGGATATAACTGGTATACGGAAAACTAAAGCATCACGACATGGATAGTAATAGATCAACAAGAGGAAATAAAGACTATAAATGCAAAATAGGTAGAAGGGGAAGAGATGCTCGCCTGGGAAACATAGCCGAAGATGTATATCTGAAGCACTTGTCGAAGCTCACAACATCTCATCGTCCTATCCGGGAAGAAGCAAAGCACTAAAAGAAACAAGCGATGCAACAATTACAACTAATGCGGAAGAATCGGCATGATCATGATATGATGCGTGACATGGCAAGTTAATGGTGCAACTCATGATGGAAATGATGTCATTTGCAAGATTTAGATTTACAAATTAGAAGTTAGGCAAATATCAAGTTTTACTTATATTCAAAAGCATTTTAATTATTTTACATGTTTCAAAGTGGTCGAAACTGAAACTGATGTATATAGGGATTCCTCATGCCCTTCTGGCTTTATAACATTTTAAAGGTTCAAACCGGATTTGAATGGCACAAGATTCATTGGATTAAAAAGAAACACCAAGAACCTTGAAGAAAAAAAAGGTTATGTATTGATCTCTCAGACCTTCTACTTGTGAGATCCCCCGGTCAAAAATGGCAGAGTGCCAACCAGCGTAGTTCGATGGGGTTGGTGTAAAATATAGGGTCTCAAACATTCAAAAAGGCCAAACGTGACGTGTAGATAGCAAGCAAGCATGCAGCTGAATCGGAAGACATGGCGAGGCTAACTAGCTGAAAATGTCGTGCTCGTGTGAAGCATGTTGCCGAACCAAAAACTCCGGTGTAAAACTAGCTAGCTCACTAGCAGGCATGTGAAAGAACAAGAACAGATATCGAGCTAGGTTGAAATCGACCCGGGAGAAGGACGATGCGCACGACCAGATGGAGTATCTCCAGGCGCGAGAGGCGACGCACACAGCTGGCCATGACGACGAACCGGTGGCACAGATGCATGCTTGTACGCATGCTCTGGATACAGAGGCACATAGACAAGATGGGGCGACCACGATCTTGGGGCTGGTTAGGAGAATCGTTAGACTGATGAACTGAAATCTTCAGAGGCAAAAACAGCTAGCTCGACCCATGTTCGGTAGGCGACTCTAGGCTCATCATAGATCCGTTTGAGGTGCCGGTTGCGGATACATGTAGCTGTTACATCGGAGATTATTAGAGCATGAAAAATATTGACCAGAGATCCTTCGTGTGATAAGAGATAAAGCGATGAACATGGAAGTTTGAAAACTGTCGGAAACTGTCAAAACTGTAGACGCGGGGTGACTTTGAAAGAAGCAAACAAGAGATTCAGGGGTCAGAATCAAGAGCCGCGAGATGTTCTGGATAGCTGGAAGATACCTCTACGCGTGCGTATGCGGTTCGGTGCCGGAGGTGCATGGAGATCGCCAGGAATCATGGGGGAACAGGAGTGCTATAGGCTATGGCTGGGTGTGCGTCGGGCTGTTGACACTGCTGTGCTACGCGTGCCTGTGGTTCAGCAGCACGGAATGGTGTGCGCATGCAGGCCATGTGCGAGTAGAGACAAAAAAAACAGCAGCAGAGCATGGCCATGGAAACGACCGACGCGAGCCATGGTGCACGGAATCAAATAAGGACGAGGGGAACGGAAAGAGGATGCTCACCATGTTCTCCTTGTGCAGACGACGGTGATGGAGAAGGCTTGGCAGCGGCGAATTTCGGTGATGAAGTGCAGCGACTGGAGGAGGTCGAGAATGACCTTGGCGATGAACATGGCCGAATTTGTTCTGCTTTGCGCACTGGATCGAAGGGGACGACATCGCAGAGCTTCCCGCGGCCTCGGAAGGAACTGTTGATGACCGAAATTGATGACGCCTCGGTGAGGTGATGTTCAGGTGCTCTATTTGGTGTAGTAAAGAAAGCGAGGAAACAATTGCCGATGGGGGGCGACGGAAGGATGGGAGGAAGGCTAGGGTTCACAGGAGGCTCTCGGATTGGATTTAGGAGGGGGAAAAAGAATGGGGAGCAGGTGCGGTGGTGGAGGGTCAGGCAACTCTCGTGCTCTTAGCAGGAAGAGGACAACATTAGTGTGGCTAGGCTGCATTGTTGTTGGGTTCTTGGCTGGGGAGGACAAGGCCGGTTGGGCTGGGCTGCTCCACGTATATCTTATCTTTTTATTTTTATGTTTTATTTCTTAATGTTTGTTTTGATTTGTTTAGATTTTAAATATCCTGACTAAGCCAAACCATTTGAATTCCTTTCAAAGGATTTCAATAGGGAATTCAGGGCAACAAAATAGACTAGAGAAAAATAGCATATGAGACAGAGGGAATGCCCACATACATAATATATGTATGTGCCAAATTGGGCATTTACAAGATTAAGATTTTAGTACAAGAACAAAATATCCTTTGAAAATATTGGACCCTACCAATGGTCCTTGTTTGTAGAAAACAAAATAGAGATACAAAGAGGGAGAGAGAGTATTTGTGATAGCAACAACACAAGCAAGGCAAAACAAATGCAAGGTTTGATATGATGCTCAAATGCAATGTGGCATGATGACATGAGCATGCAGTCATGACGATGCAGAAAAATAAAAACAACACGCGATTTTCTAGTAGTGGTTTTACCGGGGTGCTACAGATCCCCAGTGACAGAAGGGGTAGTACAGCTGTATGTGAGGGATTTACTTGGGATTAATGGTGACATCACTATGCATATCATTAGTTCTCTTTCTTCTATGGTGGAGACTAGTAGGTTATTGCTATAAGAGGTTGCGGAGGCAATAGCAATTATGGATGCACTGCCCACATATAATTTATCTTTCTCTAACAATTACATGCATACTTTATCTTTATCTTTTATTCCCATCAGATGTTTTGCACAGCTACAGGTGAAACCGAATGCAGAGAGAAAGGAAATAAACGCAATTTGACTGCATCAGAGTCAACATCTTTTATACGCATCATATCACATATTTCAGTGAAAGTATTCAAGTGCATACCTGCATCCTCAATAGCAGAGGCTCCAAATTGATTCTGTTGAACCACACTTAAATAATGGGGCTTAATTTCATAGTGATCGACAGTAATTGCGGGTTGAGTAATAGGAGTACGCAAATAATCATTTTTGGGAGTAGCAAACTCCCCAAGCTTCTTTTCAGCCATATTTCCTACGTTTTTGGGTTTTCTTAAACAGAGACTTATAATAGTAAAAGCAAGAAATTAAAGACTAACTATTTTTTTTGGTTTTTCAAATAAAGACTCAAAGCAAACTAACAAAATTAAAAACAAGAATGGTTGCTATCTTTGCCTAGAAATACTATTACATCATGGGTGGAATGCACTTCTTTATTTATGACTAAAATTTTCCCACTTGCAAAGACTATGCAACTAAGATCTAATATTACTGGTTTGAGACAGAAAGAGCGTGAGCCACTAGCGCTTGCATGGGAGAGGATGAAAGAATGCATGAGAAACTATCCTAGTCATGGGATGGAAGACTGGTTAATTCTCCATCTATTTTATAATGCTCTTAACCCTGTGTCTAAGTCTATGCTTGGTACTGCAGCTGGAGGAACATTTATGGGTAAACATATTACCGAAGCAAAGCAGCTGCTAGACAATATGCAAGACAACCATGCCCAATGGCATGTGGATAGATCAAACACGAAGAAGGTGAACTCCATCGCACCACAAGAAAATGAAGAACTCAATGCTAAGTTGGATGATCTCATACTAGCCATAAAAGGTAAGGAAACCCAGGTAAGAGCTACCCCTGAAACAAATATTGAAGAAATAGACATCATAGCTCGTAATGATTATAACCCTGCTTGGAAGAAGAATTATAATCCTAATTTTCATAAACATTATTCTAGTCCTGTAGGTAACTCTAATAATAATATGGGAACTAGTAATGGTAGTCTCCAAGAAACACTTAAGTCTTTTATAGACACATAAAATGAACAAAACAATATTCTTATTAAAATAACAGAGAACCATGATGCTATGCTTGGTAAATTGTATAACCAAGTTGTAAGTTTGAGAAATGATTTACATGCCCTCCAAGAAAGAACGAGGATCGTTGAGGCACAACTAGGTAAGATAACCGAGAGTCAAACTCTCATTCTAGCTAAATTTGCAGGTAAAGCTGATCCCAATCCTGTTGAAGACCTAAAGATGATGAGAATCCAAAGGGAGGAGCCTAAAGAACTTGATTACAGTAATGCTCCTTCACCAAGTTATACCGTTGAAGATATCGTAAAAAGGATCAATGTTAATATTTCGGTAAGTGAAGGTAGTGAGGAAGTTATGTACCAACACTTTGTTAATCAGGTAGCAATAAAGGTACATGAGCTTGAGGAAGAATATAAGCAAATTGCTGGAAAATTACCTGTGAAGCTTGATGACATATTTGAACCTACTATTAAGATTAAAATTGGGACCAATGAGGTAGCTGCACTTTGTAATCTAGGTGCAAGCCTCTCAACAATTCCAAAGAGTCTTTTTAACAAGTTAAATCTTGGATCTTTTGAGATCACTGAGTTAAAATTGCATCTAGCAGATTCTACCTACAAACAAGCTGTAGGAATTAAGGAGAATACTTTAGTATACATTAAAGGCCGTCCTTCTCTTATTGACTTTGTTATTGTTGACATGCCTGAAGATGCTACTGCTCCTATTATATTAGACTGTCCTTTCTTAAGAACTATTAAGGCTTTGATTAATCTACATGAAGGGAACGTGAAGCTTCAATTGACTTTGCGGGATCCTTTTTTATTCATTTCCCCAGGAAGAAGAAAGCCAAGTATGATGAAAAGGAGGCCATCACTTTGAAGGCCAGCTATTTTGGAGTGGGTGTTCCACTCATTTGGCCTAAGTGAGCAACACTGAGGTCAAGCTATTGACCATAAAAGAGCGCTGGGAGGCAACCCATGTGAAATAAAGGTTTGAGTAAAAATTTTCAATTTTAGTTTAAGTTTATGTTTCATAAAGAGTGCTAGAAAACTCCAATTGAGGAGAAGAAATTCGGTAGTATGAAAAATCCTGCTTTATTCATGCTGTTGTTGGTCAACAATATTTACTATCAGTTTTCTATCAAAAACAAGGTGTATCACTAAGTTACAGGATAAGAAATAATTTTCGAAGAAACAGAATTTGAAGCTTGAAGCATATAGAGGGTTTAACGACCAACTATACGGTAGGAATAATTCCGGCCGTATAGTTCCGGTCGTATAGATATCTTTGCCATTGGTAATTTTTCTTTCATATGTACTGACGGTTTAATGACCAGCTATACGGTGGGAATAAAAATTCTGGCCGTATAGCTCCGGTCGTATAGATATTGGTGCTTTCGTACAAATTCTTTTCAAATGTAGTGACGGTTTAACGACCAACTATATGGCGGGAATAAAAATTCCGGACGTATAGTTCCGGTCGTATAGATATCAATGCCTTTGTATAATTTCTTTTCCCAGGTACACACGGTTTGACGACCAACTATACGGCAAGAACATATTGTTCCAGCCGTATAGTTCCGGCCGTATAGTCGCGCCGCCGGGTGGAAACCCTAAAATTTTGACAACAGGCCAACTATACGGCGCGAACACATTGTTCCGGCCATATAGTTCCGCCCGTATAGTTGTGACCAACCACAAAATCGCACGGGAAGGTACCTCCAGCCCCAAAACTTCAATTTTTCTCTCTCTTCTACCTCCAAACTCTCTCAAAACCTCAAGAGATCTTCATCTCTACTCAATTTCGTTCGATTTCCTCGCACACAAGTGATCTACGGTATGTTTCTCCTCCGATCCTCCAATTACTTTTTGTAAATTCATCTTTGATCTATTGTCATTAGCAATCTAGGGTGAGACCTATTATGAACTAATTTCCATGATTCTCTTGCCTAGATTATTATTTTGAGGAGATTTTTTAGTGTGCTATGATGAGGAATATGTTATACTTACTGTTGTTGGATCAAAACGTTTTATTTTTCTCTTTCTTCAATGTTTTAGATGATGAACACAAGGAGCCAAACTCGTGCTCGTGCCACCGCTAGCGCTTCTCGGGTTGTCGCTCAAGAACGCATGGGGATACAATTCAGGAATGAGCTCCAACGTGATCGCTTCAACAAGATAAAGAACCGAGTGAAGGCCACCAAGTGGGCTTGCCCCATTTTATTGAACCAACTCGGTATTTCTGATGACTTTGATTTACTTTGCAATAGATCTGGCCTGCAAAACTTTGTGTACAATGATGTGCCTACTTATCGCCGCTTAACTATTGAATTCCTAAGTTCTTTGCAAAGCATAGTTCAACTGTGGCAAGGAGAGGACACAATTTGTTTCCGACTTATGAACAACAACTACACTTTAACATTAGATGAATGGTGCACATGTTTTAATTTGCCAAACAATGATGTTAATGCCTTATGCGCATCCTTTACTGGCTTAGACCCTTCCCCTGAACAATATTATAATGGAATAAGTTTCACTACTAGAGTGAGCAAGGGGAAGAATATTCAACATCCTGCAATTCGCTATTTGTTCTATGTTATTGCTAACACCTTGTAGGCAAGAAATGAGTTCACAAGACTCAATGTGGAGGACACCTTAGTCCTTACAAAGGCTGCTTACATCAACTGCGACTTGTCACTCAACTTGGGCACCATCCTTGTGCACTACCTAGAGCACCAATCCTCCCAAAGCCAAGGACCAATCACAGGTGGATGTATCATCACCGTGCTTGCCACTACCCTAGGCATCGACCTAGGTGAGTTGCAACTTGTGCTAGGTGAGCGACGTGTTGGTTTATCTACTTTAAAGGCTTGTGGAATGCTCACTAGGAGAGGTGGTGTTTATTACCTGCACATTGCTAGAGCTGGGTCTCTCTACCCCGTTCCTATGCCTAATGGTCTTTTCTCTATCGAGGACGGATGTTTGCTATATGACTTGCAGATTGAGCAACACCAACACGAGGAGGAGATTCTGGAGGAGGATGAGGACCAAGAAGAGGAGCAAGAAGTTCCTTATCAAGAGGAGCAACCATCAACCCGGTTCGCCACATACCAAGACTTCCAAGAACTTGGAGGGACTGTGGAGAGGATGCATAGCCTCTCTTTGAACCTACGAGGAACAACTAGTAACCTCTCAACTCAATTTGCGAACTGGAGTAATGACTTTTTCCCGCCATCACAATTATTTGAAGGGCTTGCAAAAGCCTAAGCTTGGGGAAGTTTCCTCATGTATCTTTATTTGGCATTCATTTTCTTTTATTTATTTCGAGGTTGTGTTTTTAATATGAGTTTATAAGCACTCGTGTTGGTTTTCCCAACATTTTATTTTTAGTTCTTTCTATTTGTTTTCGAGATTTTCTAGCCGAGCTTTGCCGCCAATTTTCTATTCTTTAAACTCCCTCTCTTAAAAACCACAAAAAGATTTCTCCATTATTATTTATTTTCCCTCTTTCTTTTCTTTCCGCCTCAAGGTTTTCATGTATTTGCACGAGAGTGATCAACTTCGGGTTTCCAAGAAGCAAATAAAAAAGGAAGAGAGAAGTGGAACCAAACATGAAAGGTATGCCTTATGACTCCCCACTTTTGAAGTTTGAGAAACCCATGCTAGTTAGTAGTAAATGTTGAGATGTTATATTAGTGGAGTGAGTCTTTGTATTGTAGTAAGATTTTTTTTCCAGCTCTCGTAGTTAACCGAATCTTGCCTAAAAATTGCTAAACAATTGTAATAAGAAAAAGTCTCACAATTGAAGGCTTGGGTGTTGTAGTGCTTAGTCTTGAAGGCTTATTTCTAGAGACACTCAACACCACTAAAAATGTTGATTGACTTAATAGCTCTCTTTAACAGGATTTGTTTGAATGAATTAATGTTTAGCAGTTTTTGTGAGCATGCCAATGTTTGACTTGTTAATCCTAAGAATGATATAGCTTTATGCGTTTCAAACTTCATGGGATGCCAACAACTCCGCTAGCCTACGAACGATCTTCATGGAGGAAACTCCTAGATTTCGGCTATGAGTTGATTAAACAAATGTAGCAGCAATGCTATAGTTTGTAAGATTCTTGGCACTCCCGGGTAGCTGTAATCATGATGGAATCACTCCTCTGGCTGTTATGAGTAATCATTATGCAAAAGGAACAAAAAACCTTAGCGATGTCACGAGTGTCCATCACTACTCGATAAACTAATAAAAATGTTTGACATTCTCTCAATTACTCAAGAACTGAAATTCTTGAAGGACAATGAATAGAAAAGTAGTGCTTGAAAAGTCTTGATTTATGATGTGGGAGAATTGAGATACTCTAGTGTATATGCTTTTCATGACAACTCTCACACTCTCAATTTACATGATTATACTTTATTGTTCAAAGGAAAGCCTATGAGTTGATTACATGACTTGGAGTAAAGTTTACTCATTTGAATTATCCATGTTAACAATAATTTTGCTGCGCTATAAGGATGCATAAAACCCGTATGATATGCTTGCCATTACTCTATCTATGCTGAAGTTTTTCAGATTTATGAAGTGGAGGAAACATGAGACTACCAATCATGAGTAAGATCATCATCTCGTTATTTCAATTTAAATCCTGAGTTCCTTTTTGATTTTAGTTTTCTTGCTCGGGGACGATCAAGTTTAAGCTTGGGGATGTTGATGGCTCTGAAATATAGCCATCTATGTCCACATTTAAACTAGATATTATTCATATTTTGATGAAATATCTCTCTAAACCCTGCCACTAATGCCTAATAATCAAAGGGGTATACAATCCTTTCTTTCTATTTTTTCCTCCGCAGATAATGACATTTTATGATGGGAATCACTACATTAAAGTCCAAGATACGAGATTTCAAATAACAGAAGAAACCAGGAGTCGTGGGTCGGAGGAAAACGCTTTAATGACCAACTATACGACCGGAATAAAATTCTGCCCATATAGTTCCGGCCGTATAGTTGCCAATGACGCTGCTAGGTCAAACAGAACAACATTCGTGAAGGGACCCTATATAAAGAAGCCTCAGGCGACGAGAAAAGAGCCTCGAGAGTCCATGTCCCAGATCATCAGCCGCCTCCATATCTCCATCCACCACACTGAAGAGTCGCTAGAAGAATAGACTTAGATCTAATCTCCAAATCCCTTCTCCACCACCATAGCCATATTCCACCACTTGTAATAGTAGACCTCTTCTTCGATTGGCAACATTGTAAGACTATTTGCTATCAATCTCATGATTTACATTACAATGTTTGCGATTGTTGATCTCATCTCTATGTGTGAGTAATTCTCCTTGAGTGTCGTGGTATTGCCGACGAGTACGCCATGGAGGGGTCCTCACAGTGCGTGTTTAGAGACGTGGGGTAAGGCGGAGAGTTGGCGGGTACGAGGTAACATAGCTTACCCAGGTTCAAGTACCACAACGGTGGCGGAACTCTACTCCTGCTATAAATCACTATAATGGCAATATGCCGAGTTATAGAGATAGATTTGCCGGGCGAGGTGTTGCGCGTTGTACGCAGCAATCTATTGCGTTCTGCCCTAAAGGCTCCCGTAGGCCGATTATAAAGGTGCCAAGACCTAGGGTTTATAGGGAAAGGGCCTTGCCGAACAAGGTAAAGAGTCCTACACCTACACGAACTAGTCTTTCGTGTCTTGTACTCCAAGGCTCCGAGTATGTCGGTGACTCCCGCGTAGCCTTCCTTTATCCAGCATGGGCCTCCCTTAAGGATCCATCTAACTGGGCCGCCCAACAGGCCATAGGCCTTGCCACCAACTATGGGCCACCCGGGTTAGGTGGATTGGTGACATGCTATGAGGATACCCATATAGCATATCCCCAACAGTAGCCCCGTAGGACTTTGAAATCTTGCGCCGTCTTGCTCATCGATCTCTGAATATCCCGTCTAAGTGATGCCGGCAATCCGTCAAGCAATGTCTCAAAGGTCTCCCGAAGAACCCTGCAATCCTCTCTGGCTTCGCAATGTAGCTCGAGATTCCTTGAGTCTTCATTTCTAGAGTCGGGTAGTTTCCGTCTTCGATGGAATCTTAGGATCTGACCCTTCATTGCAATTGTCAGGAAGATGACGTAGGGTACAACCTACTCTTCCTCGAAACTCATAGAAACAGAAAATTAATCATTAGCTATTTTCACGCACGCAAAATCTGAAATGGTGGAGCGGCAAAAGATGGAGGACATGACAAAATTACCACGCACGTTCACTTCCATGTCGGCAACGTTCCATCCATCAGATATTTTAGCACGAATCTTGACGTGAGGCTTATATATTTCCATCACGGTCATTTTATTTCTTTTTACCCGCATTCGCTCCTAGTCCTTCATCTTCCTCCAGCCGCATGACCGTTCGAGCTCCTCTGCGAAAACCCTAACCAGAGCCTTTTCTTCCTCCACCTTCTCCCTGTTGCAATGGCTTCCAGTAGCTCTACTCCTTCCACGGTGGCGATTCCCGAGGCTACGACGGAGCCATCCCAGGGAGTGATCGTTTCGCCGGAGGGGGTGGTCGTTCCTGTCTCCGCCGTGACAGAATCTGCCGGCGATGACCAAGAACAAGCGGCACATGAAGCCGCTGAAGAAGAAAGCGATTTCCACAAGGGGGTGTGGAGAGGCTCTGATCTCTCTGTTGAAGATCTCCAAGAGTTGGTCGACGAGCGGTACCTCCCTGCGGCGGAGAAGTTCGTCTGGCGGGCGGCGCCGGCCGGCGAGGTGGTCCCTTCTCCCCAACCTGGAGAAAAGGTGTACCTCAAGTCTCAGCTGGTACGCGGCGTAAGCCTGCCAGTCTTCGACTTCTTCTTGGATGTCCTCTGGTACTTCCGGGTACTCCCCCACAACCTCTCTCCTAACAGCATCCTAGTCCTTAGCAACTTTGTAGCTTTGTGCGAAGGATATCTAGGGATTAATCCTAGATTAGATCTGTTTATATATTTCTTCACATTCAAGAGAGAGTCTGTGGAGTCCAAGGACGAACTGCGGATCTGCGGAACCATTAACTTTAAGATCCGGCCTAGCCGGCGCTTCCCCGACATCGTAGGGTAGTCTTGCAAGAACTGACAGCGCTCGTATTTCTACGGACCATGTCCCTCTGCTAGACCGTCTTGAGACCTACCTTGACTTTGTCAATGGAGCTGCCACCGAAGTGCCCACATGGCGGACCCTAGCCTCTCTTCCTTCTGATGACAAAGCCAATCACGCCATAAGGAGGATCGAATGGCTCGTAGACGGAGGTTTGACGGGCTTGGACCTTGCCATGTGTTGGTATGTTAGGCGGATCCAGCCTCTGCAGCACCACGCCCAGCTGATGTGCAAGTATAGCCAAGACAGGAGGGATCCCATGCGAATTTCGCGGGATAACTTCTCTACTAACTCCATCAAACTCCGGCTAAAGGACATCGTCAGAGTGAAGGACAAGAAGCGTGGCTTCAAGATCACTTTCGACATGTTCGATTGCGGCAAGTGCCCAGAGGTAGCTTTTGTTTCCTTTGTTGCTCGTTATATGCTCTAAGTTTTTTCCGGCTTGAAGTTTGTCCATCTAACATTTCCATGTATCCCAGCTGGCGACCTTGGAGGCAGATCAAATGGCCTCCCAGGTCTATGATCCTAAGCTGAAGGATATCTAGGTGGTGTCCGATGATGACGCCTCTAAGGATCAACCAGCTCCGGCAACGCGAAAGCGGAAGAGCTCCACCTCTAACGCTGCTGCCGAGGCCAAGAAGAAGAAACCGGAGAGTGGAGTCTCCAAACGTTCCACTTCCGCCTTAGAGGCGGAGAAGAATAAGAAGTCCACTGGCATTCCCCTCACCAAGGTTCCTACCGTGGAGTAAGTACTTTCATTCTTCGACTTGTGCTTTTCAGCCCATACCTTTTTTCAACTCTTGTACTTATAATTTGTACGTTTCAGGAGGAAATCTGGTGTTAGTTTAAAGCGATCCTCCAAAGATGTTGGAGGGTCAAAAAACATTTGTGATATGCTGACCAAGGATTTTTCCGCCAAGTCCTCTCCCGCCACCGCTCCCCCTACTCCTGTCGCCAAGCCTTCTACTGGCCCCGCTGGGCCGTCATCCCCCGTCGTCCCTAAGACCTCTGCCATGGAGACAGATGTCAATCCAATCATTGATGTCTCAGGTTCGGTCAAGGCAGATGTTGCTCCCAGCAGCCAAGCGACGCAGGAGAGCACTTCCTCAAAAGTGGCTGAAGCTCCGGCTAAGGATGCCACCGAGAAAGGGAAGGAAGTGGAAGAGGTGGACCTGGAAGCGTCGATCGAGGCGGGAGCCTCTGAGCCATCGACTACTTTGAAGGTGCAGGAGGCAGCTAGGGCTTCATCCATGCCTCCGGCTTCAACCTCTCCATTGGCTGTGACTCCTCCGACGTTGAGCTTGGATGATCTCATCATGCAGGCCAATGCAATTTATAACAATGCCAGGACCTTCCATGACTCCTATGCTCATCTAGCCAACAATCTTAGGGTCATTGCCATCATAAGTTTTTTGAACTTCACTTGCTTTACTTTGTGTAGTATATCCCACTGTAGCCCCGAGCTCTTAGGCAGATAAGTCAATAGTTATTGGCCTGAGTGCTCTAGAGAACTAAGTGTAGAACTTGTCCTTGTAGCCCCCGAGCGTTTAGTTGAAACTGAACAGTTCCGACTAAGTGCTCTAGAGAAACTAGCTTACTTCAAAATCATGTACTGTAGCCCCCGAGCGTTTAGTTGAAACTTGAATTTTTCCGACTAGATGCTCTAGAGAAACTAAGCATGTCAATATTTTGTGTAGAATGAGAATACACGGAGGATTTCTGCCAATGAGAGGTTTGCTGTTATTTGGAAAGAGCTGGATCTTGAACAAGGTAAAACCAAATTCCTGAAGGAACAGATCAAAAATAGCCAGAGTCTGTTTCCGACAATAGCTCCTTGCTTTTTTCATTAAATTATCCTTTCCATCTTCTGATTGCACTTCCTGATTTCTGTCTTACAGAAGCCATTGCCAAGGCCAAGAGCATCATCGAGCAATCCAAACATATCCAGGAGCTCGATGATGAAAACAAGATTCTGAAGAAAGACCTAGTCGAGGCCGTCAAGGGGCATGATGCTGCGATGAAGGCTATGCAAGAGTCTGCTGACATCGAGATGCAGCGCCTGAAGGATGAGATTGCACAACTCAAAGACCAGATCCATGATGCCAAAGAGAAAAATGCTAGGAGTCTTGAGATGTTCAAGTCAGTCTAGAAGGAGCACGATGTCTTGGCAGAGACATGCATGCAAGCGGAAACGGGCGTCTTTGGTAACCTTTCTCCGTCTTGGTCTTTTTCTATAAGCTGAACAACCACTTTAATTGTTTGTACTCATGGTCCTTGTGTTTTGTGCAAACCATAGCTCCCATTGGCTTAGCCAACTTGGGTGAGGGTGCTCCGGATCCCAAGGAACACATGATTCTTGCCAGCAACTTCGTCAGCACTGCCATCGCCCAAGCCAAGGAGATAGCTCAACCTCTGGGCATAAATATCCAGGCGGCAGATTTGGCGGCCAAGTTCGTGGAAATCCTGCACCGAGCCCCCGAGAAAGTCAAGGACTAGAAAGCCTCTTGCGTCCGGGCTGGTGCAAGGGTGACCCTGTGTTTGGTCAAGGCGCACTATGACAATGCCCACATCGACCTGGTGACCTCTGGCTTGCCCGAGGTAGACGAGGAAGGTCAGGAGATCTATAGCGATGCTATTTGGAACTCCCTCGCCGGCTTTGACACCAGTGTCGCCAAGATGGTCAATGCCAATGTGTTCGTGCCTGCCGAGATCCTTGATGACGACATGGCCTCGTCCGAATCTAGCTCCTCTCCTTCAGAGTTTGATGATCTCTCTCAGCCTGGCTCTCCTGATAATGCCGCCACGAAGCCCCTGCAGCAGAGTCATGAAAAACAATATTTGTATTAAATGTGTCTCTACAAAAAATGTATGTGGAAAAAACTTATGTTTGTCTAAGGCGGAAAAACTAGTATTTAAGCTTCGTGCAACTTATCTGTTTCCAGCATGTATATATTTTTTAAGCAAGTTCTAGCTTATCCATTATTCTGGTTCATATGCTTGACCTTTCATGAGACGGAAGACTCACAACACAGAACTATGTTCTCAGGTGATGATGCTTATTAGCATCGTCTAGAACCTAAGAACAAAATCACTAGCTTTGAGTGCCGAAAAGTCACTACTCCGGAATCCACATAAAAACTTCAGAAAACGTGTAGACCAGAAAACTTAAGTTAACGCCCGTAGGCGGAATTTTCACAAGGGCAAATGCAACCTTGTGCATAAAGGTTTTATATGATCCAAAGATGAACAACTAAAGGAGGTAAAAGACTCAGGGAATATGAGTGAACCAAATGCTTTGTTTCATTAATCATATAAGAAACTTATTACATAATATAAATGTGCTAAGTGTAAAAGGAACATAGCTGTGCTATGTTCCATGGCCGATGTGTCTCCGGGTAATCATCATTGGAGTCACGTTGCTTGCGCTTGCAATTTTTTGGCCTATCTTTCAACTCGCGAATATTGACAAGGTAATAGGAAGAGCAATGCTTTGCTTATGACGAACGGTCCTTCCCAAGGCGGGGATAATTTGTATGATTTCTCCTTCTTGAGTCTAAGCACCAGATCCCCTTCTTTAAATGAGCGATGCTTTACACGGGGACTATGGTAGCCGTGCAGCTTCTGCTGGTAGACGGCAGATCTCTGGCATACCAGCACGTGCTCTTCTTCAAGTAGGTCCACAGATAGCCGTCTGGATTCTTCAGCGTCATCTTCCTTGTAGGCGGAAACTCTTGGTGCATCGTGGAAGATGTCGGATGGGAGAACTGCTTCTGCTCCATAAACCATGAAGAAAGGAGTCAAGCCAGTAGATCTGTTGGGTGTTGTTCGTAAACTCCACAAAACAGATGGTAGTTCCTCTGCCTAGACTCCAGCGTAGTGGTGCCTCTAAGTGTGGCTTGATTCCGTGCAAAATTAGTCCATTGGCCCTTTCAACTTGCCCATTTGACTAGGTGTGCCACATATGCCAGGTCAAGGCGGATGCCTTTCTCGTGACCGTACTCCTCAACTTCTCCAAGGGATAAGTTTCTGCCATTGTCGGTGATGATGCTATGTGGGAGACCAAATCTCACCACTAGATCCCGGACAAACTTTACGGCTGTTGCCCCATCAAGCTTTCTAATGAGTTTAGCTTCAATCCATTTTGTGAATTTGTCCACTGCTACAAGCAAGTGTGTGAATCTACATGGTGTTGTCTGCAAAGGTCCCACCATGTCCAGCCCCCAGACTGCAAACGGCCAAGTTATTGGTATTGTTCGCAATTCTTTAGCTAGAACATTTGGTTGTCTTGCATAAAATTGGCACCCGAGGCATGTTTGTACCAACTTGTCGGCGTCTGCCTTGGCAATTATCCAGTAGAATCCTTGTCGGAAGGCCTTTGCCACTAACGATTGGGGAGCGGCGTGATGCTCGCAGTCTCCGAGATGTATTTTTCTAAGGATTTCAATACCTTGCTGCTAGGAGATGCACCGTAGGAAGACTCCTGTGGTACTTATTTTGTATAGTTGGCCGTCAATGATGATGTAACCTTTTGCTCTACGTACTATTTGCCGGCTTTCGACTTCGTCGGTGGGCAAACTTCCGTCTTGTAGATATTCCATGAATGGCTTCGTCCAAGCCAGAGAGGTCACTGTTACCGCGTTAACAAATGAGCCCACTCTATCCGGGTTGTCGGGGTCTGCTCCCTTCACGGATGGAGTCCGTAAATGCTCCAGGAAAATGCCTGGCGGAATTGGTCGATGAGCTGATCTAAGTTTTGACAGCAGATCTGCCGCCTCATTATCCACCCTTTTTACGTACTTGACTTCGTAGTCGTCGAAGCACTTGTCTATTTCGTCTACTTCATCTCGATATGCCGCCATCACAGGGTTCCGCGCGTTCCAGCTGCTGGCTACTTGCTGGGCAACCAAGTCGGAATCTCCACAGCAAACTATGCGCTTGATGCCAATATCTTTGGCTACGCGAAGTCCGTGAATGAGGGCCTCATACTCTGCTATGTTATTGATAGCGTTGAAGTGGATCTGTAGAACGTATTGCAACTTCTCTCCTGTTGGTGATTGCAATAATACACCAGCCCCCGAGCCCTTGAGTAACTTAGATCCGTCAAAGTGCATGACCCAATACTCTGGCTCTGGTACATGAGTGTCTTCTGGCAGTTCTGTCCAATCCGCAAGAAAATCCACCAATGCTTGTGATTTGATTGCGTCGCGTCGCTTGTAGGTTGAAGGCGGCAAGTTCAATGCCCCACTTTGCCACTCTCCCTGTAGCGTCGCTGTTGTTGATGATGTCGGACAGTGGAGCTTTGCTCACTACTGTGATGGGGTGCTACTGGAAATAGTGCCATA
Source organism: Avena eriantha (assembly GCA_910589775.1). NCBI lineage: Eukaryota > Viridiplantae > Streptophyta > Magnoliopsida > Poales > Poaceae > Avena > Avena eriantha. The sequence continues at coordinate 402,771,009 of OU342746.1, read as the reverse complement.
ACTTGCGGGAATCAAGGAAAACTCCATAAGCTATCTTCTGGTAGTGTGGGTAGCGTTGCTTGGATTTTGTCAAGACCTCGCTTACATAGTAAACGGGTTGCTGAACTCCATATTCGTGCGTTGGTTCCTTGCGCTCCACCACGATGACGATGCTGATTACTCGGTTGGTCGCCACTAAACTAACATAGGCTCCCTTGGCACCGGTGCTGCAAGTATGGGTGGGGAGGAGAGTATTCTCTTCAACTCCTGAAGTGCCGCGTCAGCTTCGTCCGTCCATGTGAATTTTTCCGCCTTCTTGAGCAACTTGTAGAGCGGCATAGCCTTCTCACCAAGTCGGCTGATGAATCGGCTTACTGCTGCAACGCAGCCTGTGAGCCTTTGTATGTCCTTCAGGCATGTCGGGCGTTTGATGTCGAGGATGGCCTTGATTTTCCCCGGGTTCACCTCAATTCCGTGATGCGAAACGATGAAGCCCAACAGTTTGCCGAATGTTACCCCGAAGATGCACTTCTTTGGGTTTAGCATCATGTTGTATTTCCGGAGATTGTTGAAGGTTTCCTACAAGTCAGCGATAAGATCATTTGATTTCTTTGACATTACCGCGATGTCATCCACGTAGGCGTGTACATTGCAACCTATTTGGTCATGTAGGCAACGTTGCATCGTCCGCTGGTACGTGGCACCAGCGTTTTTCAACCCAAAGGGCATTGTGACATAGCAATACGTGTCGTAGGGTGTGGTGAACGAAGTGGCCAATTGGTCCGACTTTCGCATCCGGATCGGGTGGTATCCTGAATAAGCATCGAGAAAACACAAAAGTTCCGAGCCAGCCATCGAATCAAAGACTTGGTTAATGCGAGGCAAAGCAAATGGATCCTTCGGATACGCTTTGTTCAAGCCGGTGTAATCAACGCACATTCTTAATTCATTGGTTCCCTTTTTAGGGACAAGTACAGGATTTGCCACCCAACGGGTGTGAGTAACTTCTCGGATAAAGCTAGCCTTAAGTAACCTAGCTATTTCTTTTCCTATAGCCCTTCGTCTTTCATCACCAAAGCGTCGTAGAGGTTGTTTCACCGGTTTGGCATTAGGATCAATATTCAAGCTGTGCTCGGCAAGTTCCCTAGGTACACCTTTCATGTCGGCAGGTTGCTAGGCAAAGATGTCCCTATTCTCACGGAGGAACTCGACAAGCGTGCTTTCCTATTTGGGATCCAGGTCCGTGCCAATGGCGGTGGTCTTGGAGGAATCTCCTTCGACAAGCTCCACCTGCTTGGTCTTGATGGCGGCCTTGAAGGCGGGTTCGGCAGCAGTGATCTGCTTATTCGAAGCCAACATCTCCGAGGCATCGACCTAGTTCTGGATCTCTTGAACTCCTCACCGTAGAGGACTGCTTCAGCGAAGGCAAACTCGCTGAGCTCGCACTCCCGTGCCTTGGTGAAGCTTCCGTCAATGGTGATGACGCCATTTGGTCTAGGAATCTTGAGTTTGTTGTAGACAAAGCATTTCCTTGCGAGGAAGGAGTGGAAGATGTCGCGCCCGAAGATGACGTGGTACACGCTCTTGAAAGGCACCACTTCAAAGGTCATGCATTCTTGGCGGTAATTGTTTACATCACCAAAAGCGACCGGAAGTGTGATGTAGCCCAGGGAATTTGCTTGTTGGCCAGGGACAACCCCGTGGAACATGGTGTTGCTCTTCCTTAGCTGGGTCTCTGTCAAGTTCATCTTGTGCAGTGTATCCAGGTACATGATGTTGATGCTGCTTCCACTGTCCATGAGGCACTTGGTGAACTCCGTGCCGTCAATCAAAGGGTTGATGACCATGGCATACTGGTTCTCTGTTGGGATAAGTTATGGGTGATCCTTCCTATCCCAAGTAATTGGAACTTCCAACCACCTGACGTACTGGGGAACCGGAGGGAGGGTAGCCATCAGTATCCTCAACGAGGTTTTCTGGGCCCGAACGGTTGGGGTGCCAAGGAAGGTGTGGTAACATGGAGCCTTCTTTTCGAAGGGATTTTTCCGTTTATCCTCTCCCTTGTCGGAAGATTTTGGGTCCATGTCCTCATCCATATCACTTGATTCCTTGGGTTCTTCCTCCTTCTTCTTCCCTTTGCCTTTTCCACGGGGTCTATTTCTCTGACTTTGCTTGTAGCCGGACTCAGGGTCCTCCTTGAGATCATTGACAAACTTGCACTGGCGATTGGTGTGGGTGGATTTGCCATTGGTGTCAAGATGGACGAAACACGGCATATCGCGGTACTCTTCGTACGTTTGGGGAACACAGGGCACCGAGGGTGTACTGTCACTCCTCTGCTGGCCACTGCTGGCTCCCCTGCCACGTCCATGTTGTCCGCCATTGCCTCTACCAGTGAATGTTGCGGCGACCATGTCGGCTACTTGATTCTCTTCGAGCGCATTCTTTCGCTTGTTATTGTTGTTCTTCTTGGCCTGGGTAGGGATTACTATTGCCGGCAATGATCCACGCGCGTCGTCATCAGCAGCGGCAACTTGCTAGCTATGACGATCATTGCATTGAGGTTGAGGTCATTGTTGTCCTGCCTGCGCTTCGACGTATGCCAGAGTAAAGTTCCCTTTTCCAGACCATCAATGAAGGCGGCCATAGCGGTCTGTTCGTGCACCACTGCGCAGGAATTTTTCATATCCAGCCAGCGAGAGAGGTAGGCACGGGAGGTTTCATCCTTCTCTTGCACACACCACTGTAGGTCTCCGACAGTGCAAGGACATTTATATTTACCTTCGAAGTTCTTGGTGAATGCTTCATGCATCTCCAGCCAATTGCATATTGACTTCTCTGGCAAGTCATTGATCCATTCCCGGGCCGTGTCGGTCAACATGAGTGGGAGGTACTTGACAGCGACATTGGGGTTTCCCCCTACGATGTGGATCGCTTTGCTGTAGTCCTGCAACCACGTTGCTGGCCGGGCGGTGCCGTTGTATGGCTTGATGATGCTGTCTATCCGGAGGCCCTTGGGGTAAGTTGTGGCCCATATTAATGGTCCAAAACATCGTGGCCCAAGGTATGGGAGCTCCCGAGCTTCTTGGATTTTGTCCAGCCGCGATCGTGCGTCATATGGCTCTGGCTGCTTCCCTTTTCCATCATGGGGAGGAGAGTTCTGGCGTGGTTTATGAGACCCGCCATGTCCTCCGCCATGATGGCTACTAGGTGGCGATGGTGGCGGTGGAGGCGGTGGGTTAGCTCTCTTGTTGTGCCCCTCCTGCGACTCCTCGCGCCTGTCGCGGTTGCTTGTCGGACGTGGCGGCTCCTTGCGGGATCTGCTCTTGTGTCCGTCATGGCTGCTGCGCTCTCCAGCATGCCGAGGATGTTCGCCCTGATCGCGTATAATGATACCAGGTTGGGACCACCTTGGAGGTGGCATGCTTGTGCGGTGGCACGGCTCTGGTTCCTCGTGACGTCGAGATGGTGGTGGAGGTGGCGAGCAATGTGGACGAGCCTTTTCTCCGTGGTCGGAGGATATGGGGATAGCGTCAGTCCTGTTGCATGCCTCTCTCCGTCTTTGCTCTGTCGAGCCTGTGCGTGATCCTTCATCACGGGGAGATTTTGGCCTTCTGTGGTTGTTCAGGGTTGACTGGCACAGCTCCGGATTGGACTCGAGCCTCTGCGAGGCGGCCTTTTCCTATTGCTTGCATGCCTTAGCGACGAGGTCGTACACCTGAGCAACTTCTTCTGGCGACCTATCCTGTTCCAGGAGGGTCTTGGCGACGACAATGTTGAGAGCGGGGGTTGGCATGACCTGCCTCCCCTCAGAATCTATGTAAGGGGTGGCTTTTGTCAGCTTAGACCCGTCAAACCCCATACCTCGCCGAACGCTAGGATCTTGGACGATGTGAGCTGGCGCCTTCTTTGTTTGATGCTTTAACAACAATTGTTTGTATTCGGTCTCCATAGCTCTTGCCGCCTTGATGGATTGTTGTGCCTTAGCCATGTCTTCGTCCAGCTTAGCACCTTGCTCCGCGATGCATTTGGCCTCCGCGAAGATTTCCGCACGTTTCTCATCAAGCTCCGTAATGCTCCAGATATGGGCGACGGTGATTGGCTCAACGAAAAGTGTGCCATAGATTGCTTTGTCGGAGGGAGTGGCTAGTGGGTTGCCAGCTGCAGACGTTGATGGTGGCATTGGCGGCTGATTTGATTGTCGGGCCGTACTAGGGGCCGTGGTGAGTTCCTGCGCCAGTGGCGAGCGGGTAGCCAGAGGAGGCAGAGCCTTGGCCGGAGCCGGAGGCTCAGTGGCTTTTTTAGCTGCTGCTGCCCTAGTGACCACTGGCGTGGGCAGAGCTATCTCGCATTCCCGTTCCTGTCTGTCTTTTTCCATCACGCTCCCAATGGCGACTAGCACCTGGTGGGAGGTGTTGGTCTTCTCGGCGCGCTCCTCTTTCTCGATCTCCTACTCAATCTCCCTTATAACAACGTCATATTCCTCCGAGTTAGCGTCCGAGCCGTCGGCATCCATACTGATGTCAGCGTAAAGCGCGTCAAGGACGGAGTCAGAGTTGGCTTCGGTGTCGACGATGGCGGATCTGGAGGGTGATGGAGGTGGGCCATTGTTGTTGTTTCCTTCTCCGGCTACAACGGGGATTGCCGCCATGGCCTCTTCATTGGCATCCGCATATTCATTGACGATGGCAACCATCTCACTAAGGGTGAGAGGGCCTGCGGCCTGCCACCTCCGGAGGGTATGCCGGAGGAGTGTTCCAGGCGTGAGCCCTTCCACGAAGTGTTATACGAGCTCGTCGGTGCGGTCGCCCTCTAGGGTTTCCCTCACCCGCATCCATCTGGCAAGGTATTCGCGGGGGGATTCTCCATCCCTTTGAATTCATCTTGCCAGATCGAAGATGGTGACGACGCCGACAAAGTGTGACATGCGCATCTCTAATGCTCGGGGAAGCCAAGCGCATTTGCGGGGTCCTTCCACCTTTATATCCTGCATAGGGGCAGTTTGGGTGGGCCTTGAAATTTCCTGATCCGAGCCACCATACTCCAAAGAGAGGTATGGCCCAGATCCTTCCGCGGACGTGTCCTGCTCATAGGCGGTCCGTGCAGGGCTTGGCGAGTTTCTGACTTCCTGGGAGCTAGGACCCGAGTCAGTTTCGCTGATGAAGATGTGGATGTCTCCGAAGGGGATGACGGAGCAGCGCGTCGGGTTCGTCTTCGTCGGCACCCAAAATTCATCTAGGGGGACGATCAGGACATTGCCGGAGAAGAGAATGCGACCGATGGCTACGGTGTAGCCGATTCCTGGGAAGAGATTGGACCTCGCCCGGTGTAGAGCTCGAAGCGCCTCTTGCCCCATGGTGGGCGCCAACTATCGTGGTATTGCCGACGAGTACACCATGGAGGGGTCCTCACAGTGCGTGTTTAGAGACGTGGGGTAAGGCGGAGAGTTGGCGGGTACGAGGTAACACAGCTTACCCAGGTTCAAGTCCCACAACGGTGGCGGAACTCTACTCCTGCTATAAATCACTATAATGACAATACGCCGAGTTACAGAGATAGGTTCGCTGTGTGAGGTGTTGCGCGTTGTACGCAACAATCTATTGTGTTCTGCCCTAAAGGCTCCCGTAGGCCGGCTTATAAAGGCGCCAAGACCTAGGGTTTATAGGGAAAGGTCCTTGCCGAACAAGGTAAAGAGTCCTACACCTACACGAACTAGTCTTCCGTGTCTTGTACTCCAAGGCTCCGAGTATGTCGGTGACTCCCGCGAAGTCTTCCTTTATCCGGCATGGGCCTCCCTTCAGGATCCGTCTAACTGGGCCGCCCAGCAGGCCATAGGCCTTGCTACCAACTATGGGCCACCCGGGTTAGGCGGATTGGTGACATGCTATGATGATACCCATATAGCATATCCCCAACATTGAGCTAAGGGCTTCGGCCTAGCCATGTAACGTTTGTGCATGTTATTTATCATAGATGGGATCATGTATTAGTTTGTATGACATGATAATTATTATATCCTCTTTTGCCTCAATCTAAGGACTTGTCGGGTATCCAAAACCCTAAGGATTGAGCCAGGTATAGGAAATATGAGTAATGACTAATCTTCAGGTTGGGAACCCTAGTGACAGAAGGGGTAGTACGGCTGTATGTGAGGGATTTACTTGGGATTAACGGTGATATCACTATGTATATCATTAGTTATATTTCTGCTATGGAGGAGACTAGTAGGTTATTGCTATAAGCGGTTGCGGATGCAATAGCAATTATGGATGCACTGCCCACATATAATTTACCTTGCTCCAACAATTACATGCATACTTTATCTTTATCTTTTATTCCCATCATATGTTTTGCACAGCTACAGGTGAAACCGAACACCCTAGGCCCTCTCTCTCCATCATCGACAACAACAAAAAGACGCAAACTCTTGGTACGTTAAAAACACAAAAGAAATTCTAAAACTTCCGAAGGTCCGTTAAAGTAACTTCACTACGCATCTGCTTCCCGAGGATTCGATAACCTAGGTCTACTAGGGAAACAGATCTATACTACATCCGTAATCCGGAAAAGGAAAATAGATAAAAGGAAAAAACCCTGTAGATGCGTAGTGAAGTTACTTCAAATATATATGTACGACAATATAATATATATTTATTGTTCAATAAAGTTTATTTTCTTCTTACTTACAATTATTCACTTGTATAAGGATTTATTACTTATTTGTATTCTTCCCATATTGTAGTTATGGAATAAGAAAAGAATAAGAGTTTCTAATTATTTGTATATTTCTATATTTTTATAATGTATATAATTCCATTTACTTGTACACTTATTATATAATATAATACCAATACTTCAAACTATAATATTTAATTATCCTTTTAAAAACAATAAACTCCTAAATGCTTTTGGTTTGAATCATTTCAAAAGTAGTTTCAAATTTGAATGTAAACTGAAATTATTACCCCAAAGTAATCAAAATACCTAGAGATCATGTCAAAATTTATAACAATCACCAGGATGAGCTAAACCCTAACTTAACATAGTGAAAGAAAGTTTGATCTCTCTAGGGTTTTAGACTGCAAAAAATTTACCCCAATTTTACTGATGAATGTATGCACATGCACATATTCTTATCTCTACCCTTCGTTGGTTCCTAAACGTTGGGATGTTACATGAGCCCAGATCTGGGCTGAGCAACCCCTACCATGGCATCCATGTTCGACCTCCATGTCGCATGCCCCGCTGCCACCACTTCCACCGATACCGTTGACTCCCCGCCATCGTCCTTCCGCCGCTGGGTCGAGGCCACCATCCTCCGAAGCCGCTGCCACCCAAGACCCTTGCTGCTCAGAGGCCTAGGCGTGCTCCACCACTCCGCCGCCCGTCACACCGCCGCCAAGACGAAGCCGAGCACCGCCCCCATGCCTCCCACCGGAAGAAGCAAGCTCCGACCCAAGTCACGGACCCGCGGCCACCCCACCGCGCAGGAGGACAAAAAGACCTCGTTTCCACCAGAGCCGACCGGGCTTCGCCCGGCCATGCCCTCTGGCGGCGACGAGGGAGGAGGAGGAGGGATAAGGGAGGGGCCCTAAGGCGACACAAAGGAGAAGGGGGATTTTTTTCATCCTGACTCCTCGTGTGCTCGCCAAGGAAGTATGGCTGGCTTTTGATAATCTTGTAGGAGCTATAAATCGTGTCATTTCTGTATTAGGAAAGCAATTTAGAGGCATCAACATGACCGTGTTTAAATATATTTTTAGGCACTTCCAAAAAAGTAGTTAAATGGTTAAAGGTGTTCATATTCGTTCCTATTTGAGAAAACTATATTCTAGTTATATCCATACTCCAAAAACAGCCAGCCTCTATTCGTATTTCAACATCCATAGTGCCCATAATTTGAATTAGTGAGTATAATTCCCCACGGTACAAAACAAGAAACATAATACTAGGAAGATCGTGACTCAGAAAACGGGAAGAAACTTTTTTCGTGGCATTCCAATGTCAGAGTCAGACAATGAGAAGGCGGATCTGGTAAGTTACGAGAGAAATTGCTGAATTTAAGATGAAACCAACCACATCCAAGACAACGAACACAACCATCTGGGTTTTCCTCTATCTATCCTGGCAGGGGTTGACCACACAACAAATGATATTGCCGTACAAAACATTCACAAACTTCAATTCATACATATGAGCGGTTCGATGGGAGCATTCATGTCTATCTAGCAGGCATCATCTCATCCGCATCCTTGCCGTCAGTAACGTGACCTGTCCTTCAGGAATTGTTAATATCACCAGACCCATCAGGTTTGTCAGCGGCATCTTCCACTCTCTTTCCGATGGCGTAGCGGTCATCCCTGATCGAACCATGGAGTTCGACGCACAACACCTTGGCGAGATAGCAGATTGCACCGAAGCCAAGGATGCCCAACCATGCGAAGCGGTACACCGTCGAGTTCACGGCATCAGAGTAGCCAAATCTTGGGAAGACACCGTTGGCAAGCACATAAGGAACGCCTATAGCTGCGAGTAGCTTCGTTGCCATAGGCATGAATATTACTTGAAAGAACCTCAATAGTGATGACGGCCCTGAAAAGATAGCCTGGAATCGAGCAATCTTCGAGCCCCATCTTTCATCAATGAAATAGGCTAGGAAAGGTATGGCGGTTGTCTGATCAACCTTCAAGATAAAAAACCGGCAAGTTAGATATTTTACAATTTTTGACCGAACTATAACCTGACGAGAGATGTTCGAAAATTGCCCACATGATACCAAAAAGTGTGGAAAATAGAAGTAGTGACAATTGTGCGGGTGCTTGACGTCCTATAGGATAAAAAACTTCGGAATGTGATCTGACTAACATAAAGTATGAAACTGTTCTTGTTGGTATTCACTTTAGCGGTGGGATTTTCAGAAACTGTACAATTTAGGTGCCATATATCAAATTATACCTGGTCTTATTATGTTAATTTGGTACATACATGAGTAACATAAGTTAAGAAAACAAAAAGCAACAAGAGAAGTTATAACCTACCAGATTTAGCCAGGTTATCAGAAGTACATACCCCATGTACCAAATGTAGAAAACCGGAACGTCGTCATCAGGCCCAGCGAGTAATGGTATTAGTAGTAAGTCAACCAGCGATCCGATCATTAAAGGAACGATGACAATCTGAGATCAGACAACTTTAAGTACTTTAAGTGTAGCATAGAATAGAAACAATATGAAGGAACAAAACCCAAGTAAAGTTGCTCACCCATAAGAACTTCACCAGATAGCGATTCAAAGCTGGAAGGTGTGCTTTCCCAGTAGCCATGTAGGAAAAATAATCTCTAGACACGGCGATAATTGTTGATATGATGTTAAATCCAACAACAAAAGCAAACAGATCTAAAAACAATATGGACAAGGAAGCCAAACAAGAAAAAATGTAATATTTTCTTTGTTTACGAAGGAAGTCCAACAATCTAATAAGTAATAACCATCTCCAAATACGTAATCTTTACCATTGGGTTTCAATCTACTTGCTAGTGGCAGTTGGGTGATGGCCAACAATAGGGCACGTCCAATTGAGATTGGAAAAATAAGCACAGCTGAATTGAAGATCACAACAGTCGAGCATGCAATGACCAGACTGGTAGAAAACGAATACCGAGTTACTTTCTTCAGTAGCCACCCAAGGTATATGAGTGTATCAGTTTTGTGAATGAGAAAACTCAGAAGCAAAACACGAGAAAGTGAGTCAGCATAGTTTCGTGGTGCTTGCCAAAAAGATAAGCCCTTAGCAGGGCAACTGAAACACCTAGAAATCGCAGACGTTAAAACAAATTGTTCAGTTGTCGAAAATTATCCAGTACATCAGGAAAAGAATAATTGAATACTTACTCGATATCCAACGGGAACAACGCGGGTGCCAAACAGCCAGCAATTTGAACAGGAACAAAAATGGCCACAACAATATAGATAATGCCAATCAAAATAACGCGAAGCGTCTTGAAAAAGCATACGTAGTATATTTCGTCAACACTATCCACCACAGAGGGTAGGGCAACTCTTGGCCTCAATATCTACTCATAACAAAATACAACAACCATTATACCTCTGAACTCTACTGCATATACTATTGACATGATGAGGCCACAAATATAATATGATAAATACCTTGTGAACAAGTCTAGACTGTCTGAAGAATAGATACATAAAGATGTGTCCAATAACCCAATGAAGAGCAGTTGAAGCAAACGATGAAACAAATAGAAGTTTGAACCTTTGAGATATTGTTGCACCAACAACTTTTGAAGTGCAAATATCAAGAGCCCATCCAAACAACAATGGGCGTATGCCCGCGGTCAGAAGTTTAAGATTGGTAACAGTAATAAAATCTTTAATCCATCTGAGGAATAAACCGGGCAATCTTATCACGAACATTGCAGTCATAAGGTGCTCCCTCCTCAAGTATTGGCCACAAGTGTTCGACACGGCAAAAATTACACCCACAGGAATGATAAATCCATATCCAATTAGAAGGACAGAAACTGTTGAAGTGTATGAGTTGACTTCATCCCCATTGGAAAAACCAGAACATGATATGCACCAAAGGATTATCCTTCCCACCGAGAACGGGAAAAACCCCAAAATACAAGCAAGGCACATGTCAAATATTACCACCTGATTAGACAAAGCATATTGTTATAATTTTTCCTAAACCCTTAACAAGCATAAGAAATGTCAGGTGCTCATTCGTATTATTTTAAAACTATGGATACTAGTTTCTCCGGTGTGACTATAATAATAGTTTTCCACTATTTGTGGTAATTATGTGGACAAATCAAGAATGAGCTACTTTGAACGGAGACCATACTGAATTTGTAACCAACTCTGAACAATCAAGAAACCAGGACAAGATGGGCTAAATGTTGCTTCAATCGAATATATGTGCATTAATTGGTGATTACTACTACTGCTGTGTAAGAATCTATAACAATCTACCGCTCATAATAGCCTAATAGAAGTATTAGACAGAGGGAATTGGTTCAGAAGCACCAACCATACCGTCAAGAACGCTTCAACAGCATATAGCATGAAGACTTGCAAGCCATCAAATCCTTCAACTTCCATGAGCTGAGTTTCGGCGCGATCAACCCAACGCGCGAATGGCGCTATATCAAATAACTCAGTCCAATGCTCAATTGCGACCAAGAGCACAAATAAAGCAAGGACGGAGGCGGAGGGAGAGCAAGTAGTGTACTTGACCAAAAGACGTGGCAAGCGCGAGGCGCCATGCCCATAGATTGGTGAGGTGAGTGATAAATTCTGGCACGACGCAGACAACAAAGACGATGAAGGCAAGAGGGAGCAGTAGACCTGTCAGCTTGTCGTGCAAGCCCACAATGAACTCATAAATGGGCAGCCTCGAAGGGGCGTCCGGAGCGTAGAGAAGTCTAATGGAGATGTCGCGCTTGCACACCTGAAATGATCGTGCCCATCAGCATCGCATCAAAATGGAATTAATATGAAAAGGAATTAAGCGCAACCACATACAAATATGACATTGCAAATTAAATGGGACACTTTCGCAGGGAATCATGGTCGTGGCTGGCAATTGGCAATAATGCTTACACGCAACATCGTCACCTAGTATGCATTGTTGCAGTACTAGTTGTGAACAAGATGGGCCTAAACGAGATATTGGCAAAACGAAATTAAGCGCACATCAACATGATGAAGGGGATCGATCGTGGCCAATACGGTGCTGATATCTTATATTTAGGACAACCAAATGAACGTGCAATGACGAGATCTAGTATTCTAGGTGGTAAATGAGACTAAAATCATTAGTAAGTAGTAACATGAGGGGATCATCATTCAAGTTTCAAGAGAACATACATGGATACCACGAGACAGGGAAAAACCACCCTAGGCGGCGGATGATACCACGAGTTTGCGAAATCCTAGGCGGCGTACAAGCAGGCGGGGGAGGTGGTCAGCGATACCTCGCATCGTTGCTGGTGGCGGGTGGCGATCCACTGGAGCTGGCAGTCGTCGTGGACGAACCTGATGCTGCCGCGGCAAGCGCACGGGTGGCGTAGCGGGCGGTCAGCCTCGGCGGGCAGGCGGCAGATGCGGCACTCCTCGTCATCGTCTTCGTCTCCCATGTCTTCCTCCGCGGAGAACATCGCGTCGTCTTCGTCTCCGGCGGGGGCGGCGGGGGCGGCCATTGGGCGAAGTTCCCGTCGTCTGGTTCGCGGCTACAGATTGAAAGACGGTGGGTTTAGGTGAATCAGTTGAAGTAGTACGACAGATGGGCCGTCCTTTGCTGTCTTCACGTCCCCCACAGCTCGTATTCTCGGCCTTTCTTTTCTCGAGGCAATTCACAATACTCCTACTTTTTTAAAAATTAGATTAGACGATTACAAGCTTGACCAAATATTTAGAAAAAAATATCACCATCTAAAAACCAAACCAATACCATTAGATTGCCACATGATTTATATTTTTTATGGTACACATTTTGTATTGTAGATATAGATGATTTTTTTCAATAAACTTTGTCAAGTTCATGAAGTTTGACTTCTAAAAAAACGTATATGTACTATACTATATTTATGACTGGGAGGGAGTAGTAATGTCTTCACTACAATTAAAAAAAATAATGTCTTCACTATTTTCTAGTTTTATTACCTGTTGGTTTATTTATTTTTATTCAGTGTTCTCATTTATGTTTTCCTTCCTTTGTTTTTTCATGTGTTCGGTCAGTAACTAAGAATAAAATTTCTCGCATTATTATTTTGTAGAAATATTGTCATTAGTACATCTAACCTGCACCACCTGAAACGGAATTTTGCCAATGTGTTCAGCGCTTTGCCGAGTGTATGTCACACGGGACTCGGCACAGCTAGGATTTGGCGTGTACCAATAAAAATACATTTGGCATACAACAAATTCTCGGTAAAATGTAAAATTTTGCGTGTATACGAAGAAAACACACTCGGTAAAGTAAAAACACAATAAAAGTTTGACACCCAGCAAATCTTGTTGCCACATGGTCGTCCGAGTCTTCCTCCGCGAAGAACATCACGTCGTCTTCGATTCCAGAGACGTTGGAGGTGGCGAGAGGGAGGATCTCACACGAGGGGAGGACCAACCATTTCGGCCTGTCTCGTGTCGCCCCCGCAAGCAACCGAGCAGGTGACCACATCCTTTTTTTGAGGTGAAACAGTAGGGAAAAATCCCCACAGCAATTTATTATTATTATTATTATATATGTGTATGTTACATTGAGAAAATGATCTAAGGTAGATCATAAACAGTTACATCTAAATTGAAACAATCTATTCTATCCCTGATCTAATTGCTGACTGAGCCAGGCTTTGAATTTCTCCTTGTATTTTCCTTTGATTCTGAATTATATCCATCTCATTTCCTGATAGAAAATTGCTTTCCATCTATCAAAAGTGGGTCTTTTGTCATTAAAAATCTTCTCATTTCTGCAAATCCAGATACCCCAGGAAGTCATGATAATGATTTCCATTGCAAATGGTAGATGTAACTTTTCTTTGATGTTTGAAATAGCTTCTAATCCTGTTAGATTTGCAGTTCTGTTTCTGGAAATATGGTCCCAACATTTTTTTGCAAATGGGCAATCCCAGAAAAGATGATTTGCTGATTCTTCTGTGATGCAGTTTGATGTAACACAATTGTAATCAGGAAGGTTGAAATTCTTTCTCATTAGTAGGTTTCTTGTATTCAATATGTCTAGTAACAAAAGCCAGAAAAAGAACTTGTGTTTATTTTGACAGGAGGTTTCCCAAACCCAGGAAAAGTGAGGTGGTGATGGTGAGTGTCCAATCATGGCTGAGTATGCCTTTTTAACTTCAAATTTATCTGATCCCCAAATATAGTTCCAATTATCATGGGTGTCCTCCTGAGTGACGTGCCTGAATTCCTGGCATCTTTCTTTCAGGACTAAAAACTCAGAGAAAGCTTGAAGAGAGAGAGGTAGGTGGAAGTTATCTCCGAGGAATTCAGCATGAAGGAAGTCATGAACACTGGTGATTGTGGACTTAGCATAGGACAGAAGGTGAGGGAATTTATTCATCAAGCACTCCTCTTGCCAAAGGTCAGTCCAGAAGTAAGCAGATTTGCCTGATTTCAGATTGCATTTAGCCATGCCTTTATAGTTATCAATTAATTTGATATGTGACTTCCACCAGAAAGATCCCTCCATGCTTCTTCTAGGTAATTTTCCATTTTTGTAATAAGACTCCCATATGAGATGAACCCAAGGTATGTCTTGGTGGTTGTAGAATTTGTCCAAATTTTTCAAAAGGAGGGCATTATTTTGAATCTGTAGGTTCAGTACCCCTAAACCCCCTTGGTTTTTAGGATGGCAGATTTTGTCCCATGAGACAAGAGCTTGTCCTTTTGCTTGTACATCATCAGTCTTCTTTCTCCATAGACAATATCTCATATATTTAATAATTTGATCCTTGATGGCTATTGGCACCTCCAAACAGCTCATATAAAATAGAGGAAGTGAGGAGAGAACAGATTTGACCAGCTGCAGTTTTCCTCCATAATTCAAGAAATCAGCAATTCCACATAATCTTCTTTCCACTCTCTGAACAATGGGAAGAAAGTGCTCCATAGATGGCTTTGTAATGCTTAATGGAAGCCCAAGGTAGGTAAAAGGGAGGCATCCAGTTTGACAGTTGATTGTCATAGAAAAATGCATAAGTCTATCATTACATGTGTTTATTGGCATCATGCTAGATTTCAGGTAATTGACTTTGAGTCCAGTGGAAACTACAAAAGTTTGAAGAAGTGCTTTCAAGCATAATAGTTGAGATGCATCAGCTTTAAGAATCACCAATGTGTCATCAGCATATTGAATAACCGGGAAGTCACTGTTGGGTGGTCCCACAATAGGTGGAGTTAGAAGATTCCTATGCATGGCCTTGTTTAGGACAGATTGTAGGAGGTCAGCAGTAAGGACAAATAGTAATGGTGAAAGTGGGTCTCCATGTCTAACACCTCTTCTGCAGTAGAACTTTTTACCAGGCACACCATTGAGAAGAATTTCAGAAGATCCAGATTCAAAGATCATTTCAATCCACCTAATCCATTTTCTCCCAAATCCTCTAGCTTTAAGGATATTAATGATGGCCGAGTGATCAACTGTATCAAATGCCTTCTCAAAATCAAGTTTGAGAATTAAAATTTCCTCCTTTGACTTGTGGCATTGGAATAAGTATTCAAATGCCCAACCAATGCAATCTTGAATAGATCTGTTGTTGAGAAAACCATATTGGTTTTTATGTACCAATTTCAGAATGATAGATTGCAGTCTATTTGCAAGAAGTTTGGTAATAATTTTGACTATACAGTTCAATAGAGAGATTGGTCTGAAATCAGCTGATGTAGATGGGCAAGTGACTTTGGGTATGAGTGTAATGTAAGAAGAGTTGATGCTCTCAAGGGACACTTTCTCATTGAAGAAATCATGAATCAGTAATTTGATATCATATCCAATGATAGACCAGCAACTTTTGATAAATTCATTATTAAAACCATCAGGTCCAGGTGACTTGTCATTTGGTAGTTCAGTGATAACCTCCTCAATTTCCTTGTCAAGGAAAGGTTTTTCAAGTGAATCCTTCATCTCATCAGTCATTCCATTTCCATATAAGTCAGCAAGATTATAATGCATCTCAGTTTTGACTGATGTGCCCATTCTTGCCCTGAAGTCATTCCAAAAGATATCAGCCTTGTCATAGTGATTTGTAAATTCCTGTCCAGATTCATTCTTGATCATTGATATATAGTTATGTCTATAACTGATGGTAGCTTTGGAATGGAAAAACTTAGTGTTTTCATCTCCAAGTTTTACCCATTTAATTTTCCCACTTTGTTTCCAATAGGTGTTTTGGTTCTGAAGAAGAGAGATAATATGGGATTTCAGGATATCTCTAAGGTGCCACTAATTGATGGTTAATGTTCTAGATTCTTCAAGTAGGTCCAGGAGATCAATGGTGTCATTCACCTTAGCAATCTGATCCTTTAAGCAAGGTAACTGTTTTGCCCAAATCTTGATACCTCTCCTCACATTTTTTAACTTGGCACAAATTCTTTTTGCCATGTCCTGATAATTCACAGGAATATTCCAAGCATTTTGTACAATCATCTTAAAATCAGAATGATGAAGCCAGTAATTTTCAAATCTAAAGATTTGAGCCTTGGGGATGTTAGTTCCAATGGATATGACACATGGGAGATGATCAGAAGTAGGTTTGGATAGTGGGGTAACCATAGTGTATGGGTATTTGGTTGTCCAAGAACTAGATGTACATAACCAGTCCAGTCTTTCCAGGAGTGGTTCTTTTTGCATGTTACTCCAGGTGAATTTTCTACCTTTTAGTGGCAACTCAATAAGACCTAGGTTGCAGATAGCATCATTGAAGAGCATAGTTTCATTAATATCTCCCCCACTTTTATTTCTATCAGTGAGACTTCTGATAAGGTTAAAATCTCCTACCACTAGCCAATCCATACTATCAGGCATAGTGATGTTTGAAAACCAGTCTAAGAAATCCATCTTTCTATCATTTTGACAAGGACCATAGATATTAGTGAGAGTCCAGGTATCATTTGATAATTGAGAGGTGAAGGTAACAGAAGTTGAGAAATCATTTTGGAAAGCCCTGGTACCATTGAATAAAGTACTGTTCCAGATGGTAATAATTCCTCCAGAAGCACCAATTGATGGTAAGAAGTCAAAACTGTCAAACTTGTTCGGACAGAATTTTTTAAATAATTGATATCAAAGTTTTCTCTCTTGGTTTCTTGGAGACAGATAATGTCACATTCAGATTCCATGATCTTGCTTTTTAGTGCTAACCATTTTTTCTCAGAGTTAATTCCCCTGAGGTTCCAGTTCAGAATCTTCCAGTTTCTGTTGTTACTCATTTATAAACCAATTGGGTGATCCTTGGGGTGACACAAATTTTGTAGTCACACAAATAAGACTGAACATATCATAGGTTACTGAATTCATAAACATGTCCAACATCAAATAGGTCTGCAACAACTCATAACAGATATGAAAAGTAACTGGTCCAATCACAAAAGGAAAGTTTTTTGTAAACATTAACCACATTATTTAGGTGCTTTCTTCTTAGACTGCTGTCCACAAGATTTAGCAGCACCTCCCTTCTTCTTGCTTGTAAGGTATGGTTCTGGACCAGTCTTCTTAGGTCCAGGCTTTCCAGGTGGCTTGATGATCAAGTCATTGATCCTGCCCTTCTTCAACAACCTTTTCTCCAGTTCCCCCTCTTTAACCTTGCAAAATGATTCAGCAAGATTCTTAACAACCTTATTACTGAGACATGGTGGAGCAGCATTGCAAGAGAGGAAATTATGATCAGAGGAATTTAAATGGCTTTTAAAACCCCCATTAAGTTCCACAATTCTAGGGCTCCTTCTCACCTCAGATTCCACCAGTGGTTCTTTGCCCCTCCTCCTCTTTGTAGGAGCATTTGGTACCATCATGCTTGATGGGGAATCATTTAGGCAATGAGGTGGAATCTGTCCAACACATTCATCAGGTATAATGAAGGTGAAAGTAGTTTCTTCAGTAATTGGCTCCTTAATAATCTCCCAAAGGGGTGATGTGAGAAAATGTCTAGTCCAACTGAATTTCTTAGGTGTGATGAGCATTAGAGTGATAAAATTAAACCAACTTACAGGAATGTCACATTGCAGTTTGTCTTTGTCAGGTGAGGGGTTCATGTGTGGAGCAAAGAATCTGTCCCATAGCTCAAGACCTTGCTTTGAGAAAGAATTCCTAGCAGCGAGCATCTCAGATGAGTTGGCAAAAGGAATAATGGCCATTCCAACTTGGAGGTGTGCCTCATTTGGAGAGAGGAGGTTAGTGTCCTCCATCATCCAGTCATCTTGCATGTTATCCTCATCAGCATGGTTGCTGTCCTCCTCCTCATCTTGGTAATTCTGCAGAATGTTAAGCAGTCCTTCTCCCATGCCCACATCCTGATCAGCATTAGCAATATTTTGCTCCACCTCAATATCCTCTGCACCATGTACAAATTCCTTGTCACTGTGAGATGAAACATTTGCACCAGGTATAGATCTAGTAACAACACTGTCAGCCTCCTGAGGTGGCAAATCCTGGTTGTCAATGGGCATGTCAACACCTTCAGCAAATACAGGTCCTTGGACAGCATTCCAGTTGCCCCAGCTAGCATTATTCTGTGGAGCAGGGTCAATCCATTGGTCCCATCCACCAATGTCCCCTTCAGGTTTGTGGAGGAGGTGGAGAAGGGGGCCCAAATATGGGTCCCACCACAGGTAGAGGGTGTGGGTCAGCACCATCATCAGGTAGTGGGTCCTCATCAGGTGCCCCCCAGGAGATTGTTGTTCAACATTTCCACAGAAAAGGTCCATGATTCAGTTTCCACCAGGTCCCCAATGGTGAATCTAAAACTTTTAGGAACATCTAGGAGGTCAGTGACTCTGAGCTTTGCAATGATCCTGCCCTTGTGCTCAGGGTCCCTCTCCCAGAGCAAAACTTTACCAATATCAGAGAATACAGCATTCAGGTCATCATGATTCCAGTGATCAAGTGGAGGACCCAGAAGCATAACCCAACATTCATTGTTAAACTGAGTCCTACGCCAGTTAATTCCTTCATTATGCCTATCAAAAGAAATAGCAACATCTTGGAAGGGAATATGACCCGCAGCAATTAACCGGTCTCGGTCACTGACATTTGCAAATTGAACATATGCAGAACCAAATGGGCAATCTTGAATATCACGAAATTCGACATGTGCATCATTGATAAAGAAATCTTGCAACACATCCCTGATATTACCAAAAGGGACATGATCAGGGGGAAGGGGATGGATGTGCGCAATGGCATACTGTTCATGAGTCCTTGGTCGGTGAGGAACCACCACCCTTTTGACTCGATTCCTGCCAGCCACCTGCATAATCTCAAAGCCATGGGGAAGAAATGGCTGAAGGTCAAGTGGATTATTGGCCATTGCGTCGGTGGTTGTCGCCGGCAACGAGTAGAGAAACGCAGTTGGGGTTTCTCCAGGCGAGGGAGTTGAGGAGACACGGGTTTCAGCCGAATTAATTTTTTGGGCAAGAACAAAATCCTTAAGACAGTCATACACCCTGGGCCGCGAAACTTGCGGCGTGACATGGGCCTTGAACCAATGCAAGTAAGATTTGTCGGGCCAGGGACAAGAAGGGAAAGTGGGGAATTTCAAATATGGTAAAAGACCAGGCAAATTAATTGTAGGAGATTTGTTGACTGCAGTTGATTTCTCCTCTTTAATACCTTTGCCATTAATCACAATTTCCGCAAATGATGCACCCGGTACTACATGAGTAATGTCATCATTATTTTGACCGTTATTGCATGGTACCTGTGACGTCGAAGAACCAATACGATCAAAAACAGAGGATTTTTTCTTTTTGTATGAAACAGTTGTCCAATCCTTGTCCAATTCTTTGCAATATTCCTTCTCTTCAAATTTCCAATTTGGGCCTCCATCACGCCAAAGTTTTATCTTCAGTATGAATGATTCATCAGAGAAAGAACTAGAATTATATATTTCAAAACCCACAGCTCTTGATGCCACCGAGAATCTAAAGGTTCTATCTTGGAGGATTTTGACTTGATATTTTGATGCATGACCCCCAAAACAACTTTGAAGAACAATGCCAATAGTATGAATATCAATCTTAAAATTTGCACGGCCAAATGAGCCAACAAGGAAGAAAGGTCTTCTGCGAAATCCTCCTGAGAAATTAATGTGGTGACCAATTTTTTTGAACATATTATCCTCAAACATCCTCCCTTCAGATAAATCCACAGAAATGTAGTTGTGTTTGGTTGATGGATTGGGCCCATCTAAGATTTGATCACCCACCACCACCCTTTTGACAACAAGATCCAAGATAATACCAGATGAAACTTTCTCATCTTGAAGAAGGAATCTAGCATCAATAACCACCTTGTCACGATTTAGTAACACAATCCTCTTAGCAAGAGTATACAAGACCAGAAAACTAGGAGCATTGTCCAAAACATCAGAAGGCAAGGTAGAGCTAGTAACGTGCCACATAAGTTTCAAATCATCACTCTTGCACTCATGAACATGAGAAGTCCCAAGAAAATCAGTAGATGGTGGCAAAATATCATTGATCATAGCAAGATGAGAGGGGAACCTCACCACAGAACCAATCAAGAGAACCTCCCCATTTTCCAAACTTCTACCTTCCAGTGGTGAACCATTGGCATTGAGAATGACCAGCCAGCGATTATCCGAGAGAATAAGAGATCCAACAAGGAACTTACCATCGGTGGAGCTTCTAGAATAGGTGATTTTCTAGCCACCACCAGATGAATCCAGTGAACGAGAGCCCATGGATATGTGTGCGATGGCTCCGGAGTGGCGCCGGCGAGTACCGGTGGGATGGGCTCAGAGAGGCATGCCTTGGAAATCATGCCGGTGGTGACCACATCCTCGCCTCTTAGCGCCTCCCTTCACTCCCTCCCCTCCGCCGCTGCTGGGCAAAGCCTGCGCGGTGCCGGCAGCGGGGGCCTGCTTCTCCTCGCGTCGTAGAGGTCCGGCGCAGGACGTTCCGGCTACCAGCGATCGACCAAGATAGCGGCCGGAGCTTGCCTCAGTGCGGCGTTGGCGGCGGCCACGGAGGTCTTCACCGAACGGCAGAAGCAGCGGTGGTCTGCGAGGTCCACATCAGGGCCTCGCGACGGTGCGGTGGCGGGGAGTGGCTGTCCCGATTTGAGCCCAATTGGGCCCGATCTGGGCCGGCCGGGCCTTGCGCGGGTGGAATTGCTAGACTGCGGGCCTGGGGCGTTCGGCCGGGAGTGGGTGGCACCCCTCCCTGGGGGCGGCGCGGCAGTTCGACCTGGGCCAGGCGGGCCTAGGTCGGGTGCTTGCCCGGTCGATCTGGCTTGAAAGATGACTTGACCCAGGTCAGGTGGGCCTAGGTCGGACCTCTCCTGCTGACGATCTAGCTCTGCGGTTGCGTGTGGTGGCACCCGCAATGCCCGCTCCCTGCCTTGTGCATACGGCTCAGATCTGGACCTGGTGGGTCTGGAATCGGTGCTGTCGCTTTTTGCCCGTATATGTGAAACCGAGGTGGTCAATGCGATGCCTGGCTAGACGAGTGTTCCTCAAACCAACGGTGGTCCGACAAGCTTGGGTGTACTCGGTAGCGACGGAGCTGCCACTTGGCGGTTGGGATCTGTAGTGGTGGCGGATCTCTTGGGGGTCGAAGGGGTAGGGCCTAGTGCTAGGTTGGCATGCACAGAGGCACCCTTGCTGTAGTGCGGCGGCGGGGCTTCACGAGCCTTTTTCGGGCTCGGCTAGGCTAGAGAGGTCCTGGTTTGCCCTGCTGTTGTATCCGGTCAGCTACTGCCTTCAGGCGGTGGAGGTAGTTCCCTCCCGTGTGCTGATGTCATGCCACACCTTGTCAAAGGTTCCTCTTCTTCGGTCATCCCAACCTCGCACCGGAGGCACGTGAGACGGCGGAGGGGGCTTCAAGACCATGGTGGCGCGTGCTTGTGGGCGGCAAGTTTGGTGGAGCAATCTGAAGCGTCCAGGAGTGTGGTTTTTTGAGGGGTCGGCAAAAATCCTTGTCGTCTTGACACCGACATGGTGATGCTCGCGGGTGTCGCAGTCCTTCCAGAAGGACTGATGCCTACACACACTTCTATTCTTGTAGACAGTGTTGGGCCTCCAAGTGTAGAGGTTTGTAGAACAGCAGCAAGTTTCCCTTAAGTGGATGACCCAAGGTTTATCGAACTCAGGGAGGAAGTGGTCAAAGGTATACCTCTCAAGCAACCCTGCAATCAAGATACAAGAAGTCTCTTCTGCCCCCAACACACCCAGTACACTAGTTCGGCGAAGAGATAGTGAAATACAAGTAATATGGATGATTATAAGTGGTAATTGCAATCTAAAATAAGAGTGGCAACAAGCAAACATGTAACAGGACTGATTGTAAATGGTGTTTCAATGCTTAGAAACAAGGCCTAGGGATCATACTTTCACTAGTGGACACTCTTATATAAATATCTTCTCTTCATTCTGCTACCCTAGACTACTCTCCGGTTGGACGATGTAGGGCTATAACATCACACCTTAAAGTTCGCATTCCCCATCTAGATAACCCCTCACTGTCACGTTGAGCGCTAGATGGTTCCAACAAACACCACAATCTCATAGAGACATCCAACTCAAATTATACTCATGATAAGTATTTCGGTAACCTTAGCCAAAGTGCCAAATGGTGTGCACACTGTCAACTTTACACACGTGGGGATAAGCAGAGATTAATTAAAGCACTTGAGTAGCAGAATAGATCTATTTATTCAACTAGATTACAAAGCTCATGATCTCAATAAGATCACGCATAGAGAGAGAGATGGACACATAGCTACTGATAGAGCCCTTAGCCTCGAGAGAGAACTAATCCCTCCTCATCATGGGAGTCAACAACGACGATGGAGATGGTGGTGGAGTTGATGGAGATGGCTCCAGGGGCACTTCCCTGTCCCGGCAGGGTGCCGGAATAGAGACTTCTGTCCCCCGAATCTCCTCTTCAGTGGCGGCAGCGCTGTAGAACTTTTCATGGAATTCTAATCTTGTCTTTAGGGTTTCTGCATTGGGGTGCTTTTATAGGCGAAGAGGCGAGATCGGTGGCTGCCCAAGGCGGCCACACCACCCTCTAGTGTGGCCTGGCCTGGACCGCTCCACCAGGTGGTGTGGGCCCCTCGTGGGCCCTCTCCATCTTGTCTTCTGACTCCGTGAGTCTTCTGGTAAAATAGGAACTTCGGCTTTTGTTTCGTCCAATTCCGAGAATATTTCCTTACTAGCTTTTCTGAAACCAAAAACAGCAGAAAACATGCAACTGGCACTACGGCATCTTGTTAATAGGTTAGTTCCAAAAAATGTATAAAAATACCTCAAAGTGTAATCAAAACATAAGAAAGTTGATATAAAACAAGCATGGAGCATCAAAAATTATAGATACGTTTACGACGTAGCAAGCATCCCCAAGCTTAACTCATGCTCATCCTCGAGTAGGTAAGTGATAAAAAGAATAATTTTTGAGGTAACATGCACCATCACAATCTTGATCAAGGTATTTGTAAAGAATTGATAGTTGGGATGAAAGTACTCTAAACATAAGCATGAAAGATATAGTTCTAACAATAAGACAAAGTAACTAAGTTGCAACATAAAAAGGTATAAACAAAAGATCATGAGTAACAATGCATTGAAAGACATTTGTTCATTTCACATATAGAAAACATAATAAGAGTGGTAATCAGCTTGTCCTTCATGGATTAGCAGAACATAAATGCATAGGACACCTTCAAAGTTCATAAGGGTGACTAGATACAAATAATTTAAGAGCAAGCAATACCAAAATTATGAATCAATCAATAAGTTTTGGGACAATGCACACTGAACTAAGAATGACAACTAATCTCTCTTAATTGGTGCATAAAGATAGAAGATGGAGACTCAACATAAAAAGATAAAAAGAAAGGCCCTCACAGAGGGAAGCAGGAATTTCAAGTTTCATAAAGAGCTTCCAAAAATTATGGTACTTATTAGCTTTCAGCTCTCATTGCCCCTATCATAAGCATCTTGAGGTTATTAAGGTTAAAGTGACAAAAATATGAGGATATGCTTGACAAGTTATAAGTTGAAAATCTCATGCCCCTTGCTTACGAGTACCGAACCTCATGCTACTCAAGTTTAGTCACAAGTAAGTTCTTGCCATTGTAAATACATGTGTATCATGGAGAACCGCCAACGGGGTACCCCTTGCCCCATGACACAGGAGCTTTCCCATATCAAAATGACAAGGCAACAGACAATGAGCATATCAGCGATCTTTTTATTTGCTATTTGCATAAGTTTTTATTGAGGATGCTTCACAGAGTGCTCACTATGGTTATGCTGCAAGTTTCCACCATGATTAGGCATGGCTTAGGCTAGCCGCCCAGGCGTTTCTCTAACACACATACAAACTCCATGAGCTAACAAGCTCCCCTTTTATTTCACACCACCAGGATCCATAAACAAAAGAACATGATATCAACTGAATAATAAGTGCAATGTTGAAAGCGTTCCCCATGGTATCATGGTTCTGCTAATTCACAACTTATAAAGTGCAAGCATATAAGAAACATAGATGGACACAATGGTTCAAGTTTATTAAGTGCAAGAAAATAAAGTGTGCCAACAAGTTTGTGAGAGCTTTAATCACTAATTTTCACATAACAAAAGTTTAATTTGGAAGATAGATAAAAACATGAATATACTTGGAATGGTGTAACACACCATGCATAGGAATTTATAGTGGACTCTTTGGAATAACTTGGTTTCTTGGGAGTTGGATGCATGAGTAGAACTCACACTCAGTACAGGTGGAGGCTAGCAAAAGACTGGGAGCGACCAACTAAGAGAGCAATAATGGCCATAATCATGCAAAGCGACAAAACATTACTAATTAAAGCATAAAGTGATATTGAAAGTCAAAAACTAAATGATCATAGAGGCTATTGTGACTGGTTCATAGTCTTAACATGGTGTAAGCATGTGCCAAGTCAACCCAAATAAAGCATCAAAGGAGAATACCACAATATTATGCTTTTGTATGCTAAAACAACGCATGATTCTTTCAAGGCACATTAAGCAATCTCAATTGTTTGAAACAAGTCATACTACAACAATAATCACTAAGCATATGGTCAAATCAACATCTAGCATGACATGATAAAGACTAAGTCACAGTCAAAACAAGCTTCTTTTGTACCACTATAAGCATGAAACTTCCTACTCTTTTCCAACAGCAATCGACTTATTTGAAACAACTCTCAAATATAATAATCAATAAAGACCAGCAATCATGTCTCACCCATCTAAAGAAGAACTAAAAAGTTCTAAGCCAAAAGAATAAGAAAACTAAAGCTAAACACAGTGTTAGCAAAGGAGAACACTCACAGAACAATAAGAGTGAAAACTAGAGTGTTTTAGGCAATGAATAACGGGGTGTGTCTCTCTCCAAAAAAAGTGTGTTGGGATCCAACCAACTTATTGCGGCAAAGGAAGCAAAAGAAAACTAAAAACAAAGACGCTCCAAGAACAACACATGGTGCATAAGGTAATAAAAATAAAGTGTCTTGAAAGAAGACCTGAGATTATTGATGAAGAAGGGGATGCCTTGGGCATCCCCAAGCTTTGACGCTTGTACCTCTTGAATATTTCTTGGGGTGACACAAGTGGTATCCCCAATCTTGAGCTTCTGTCCATACTTCATCTCATCACATATTCTTCCCTACACTTGAAAATTTCCTTCATACAAGACTTCACACAATCTTCATTAGCAACATTAGTGTATTCAAGATAATAAGTGTTTGGGTTTAGTTTCAACACAAGTAAATCATCTATTAAAACATAAGCTGCTGTAACAATTTCTTTTAAAAGCTCGAGTGATCCAAGAGAACTCAAAAAGAAACCGATTAAGAGAAAATGCAAATACTGGCAGAAATCTGTCAAAATAGACCAGCAGGTAAAGACCGATTTTTTCAAAATCTTCTGTTCTTCACATCAAAACGTGAAAAACTAACTAAAGTTGGGTAATAACCTAGGGCATCAGCACAAAAATTTACAGCTCAATCCGACATACTGAGATTTTTCACGATTTTTTACAGTGACGCACAGAAATCTATTTCGGGACAGCAACTTCCCCATATCTTACTTCCCTCTCATTAGAGGTTATTCTTGGCACAAAAACCAAACAAAAAGGATAAGGAGAGGTTATTACAGAGGCAATAACTTCCAAGACTCAACAAAACAAAAATAAACTGAAAGTAAAAATATAATGGGTTGTCTCCCAAAAGCTCTTTCTTTATAGCCATTAAGATAGGCATGATAATTTCGATGATGCTCACCTAAGAAATATGAATTGAAGTAAAAGAGAGCATCAAGAAGAAAATATGGAACAAATTTAAGTCTAACCCACGTCCTATGAAAAATAATCTTGTAAAGAAACAAGTCATGAAAGCATAAAGCAACAAGCATAGGAAAGAAAAACAAGTGCAACTTCAAAATTTTCAACATAAAGAGGGGAAACTTAATATTGTTGAGATACATAAAACCATGTTTCCCTCTCTCATAATAACTTTCAGTAGCATCATGAATAAAATTAACAATATAAATATCACATAAAACATTCTTATCATGAGCCACATGCATAAAAGAATTAATACCCTCCACATAAACATAGTCATTCTTATTAATGGTAGTGGGAGCAAATTCAACAAAATAGCTATCATTATTATTCTCATCACCATAATCATCAAATATAGGAGGCATATTGTAATCATAATTAATTTTCTCCTCAATAGTAGGTGGACTGAGAATATCATATTGATCATTGTAATCATCATATATTGGAGGCATAGTATCATCAAAGTAAATTTTCTCCTCCGTGCTTGGGGCACTAAAAAGATCATTTTCATAAAAACTAGCTTCCCCAAGGTTAGACTTTTCCATAGCATTAGCAATAATGGTGTTCAAAGAATTCATACTAATAACATTGCTATTAGCATGCAAATAAAGTTCCATAGGTTTTTTAATTTTCTCTTCAAACACTTCATGTCCTAACTCAAGATAAATACTATAAAGCTCTCTAATTTTTGTTTTGTTTTCCATTAAGCCTAAATAGTGAAAATAAAAAAAAGAAACAAAAAGATATAATTGCAGAATCTGAAGGAAATAACTTCTAGCACTCATACACCAGCAACAGTACTAGAAGATAGCTTAGTAGCCAGAGGATGTGAGTATATTTTACCTTACCTCCCCAGCAACAGCGCCCGAAAATAGCTTGATGTCTATGCACGGTTCTATTCTTGTAGACAGTGTTGGGCCTCCAAGTGCAGAGGTTTGTAGAACAGCAGCAAGTTTCCCTTAAGTGGATCACCCAAGGTTTATCGAACTCTGGGAGGAAGTGGTCAAAGGTATACCTCTCAAGCAACCCTGCAATCAAGATACAAGAAGTCTCTTGTGTCCCCAACACACCCAATACACTTATCAGGTGTATAGGTGCACTAGTTCAGTGAAGAGATAGTTAAATACAAGTAATATGGATGATTATAAGTGGTAATTGCAATCTAAAATAAGAGTGGAAGCAAGCAAACATGTAACATGACTGATTGTAAACGGTGTTTCAATGCTTAGAAACAAGGCCTAGGGATCATACTTTCACTAGTGGACACTCTCATATAAATATCTTCTCTTCATTATGCTATCCTGGACTACTCTCTGGTTGGACGATGTAGGACTATAATAGCACACCTTAAAGTTCGCATTCCCAATCTAGATAACCCCTCACTGTCACCTTGAGCGCTAGATGGTTCCAACAAACACCACAATCTCATAGAGACATCCAACTCAAATTATACTCATGATAAGTATTTCTGTAACCTTAGCCAAAGTGCCACACGGTGTGTACATTGTCAACTTCACACACGTGGGGATAAGAAGAGATTAATTAAAGCACTTAAGTAGTAGAATAGATCATTTATTCATCTAGATTACAAAGCTCATGATCTCAATAAGATCACGCATAGAGAGAGATGAACACATAGCTACTGGTAGAGCCCTTAGCCTCGAGATAGAACTACTCCCTCCGCATCATGGGAGTCAGCAACGGCGATGGAGATGGCAGTGGAGTCGATGAACATGGCTCCGGGGGCACTTCCCCGTTGAAAGGATTGTATGGGCACCTAGAGGAGGGGGGGTGAATAGGTGCTACTCCAATTTTTTACTCTTTTTCAATTTAGGGTTTGACAC
Organism: Avena eriantha; assembly: GCA_910589775.1. Classification (NCBI taxonomy): domain Eukaryota; kingdom Viridiplantae; phylum Streptophyta; class Magnoliopsida; order Poales; family Poaceae; genus Avena; species Avena eriantha. The sequence continues at coordinate 402,743,096 of OU342746.1, read as the reverse complement.
AAAAAGTAAATTCTCTAGATTATGCAACTAAGGTGAATTTACCTATATGTCAACCTAGCACAAGTACTAAGCAAGAACTAGACAAGTAAAGTGCCGTAAAGGATAGAAGTAACCAAAGTGGAGAACTTGGAGACACAAGGATTTGTTTCCCGTAGTTCCTTCCTTTTGAGGGGAAGTACGTCTATGTTTGGAGAGGGGGTGGTTTCAAACCACCAACGCCACGAGAGGCCTACCTTGTTCTCTGATGAACCTCACCCCAAAGGGTTCGATTCACCCCTTCCACTATACGGCAACCTTCGAGGTGGAAGCCGGCACCTTTACAATGAGTTCGGGGCACACATCCACAACTTAATTGGAGGCTCCCAAATACAAGCAAGCTGTCAAACAATCAAAGACAAGCTTGTAAGAACCGAATCAAAAGCTAGTGTTTCCAAAGAAACACTAGAGCATGCGGCCTTCAAGTGAATGAGGGGGAAATGAAGATCTCTCTTGGTGAAGCTGTAGATCAAGGCCTCCTCCTTCGATCCTCCAAAGATCAATGACTTTGGATGGTTGGATGAAGAGATCTTGTTGATTTGGTGGCTCAAATGGGCATGGTGTTCTTGAGGTGGGCGAGCAGCTGGAGGAGGGGGATAAGGTCCTCTATTTATAGCCCTTCACTCCACTGAACCGTTTTCTGACTGTTGGAGAAAAGTCAGACCGGAGACTCCGATCTGCACACCGGAGAGTTCGGTCTACACTGGAGAATCCGGTCAATCTCCGGACCAGCCTCCGGATCGTCGAATAGACTGACCCAGCCCTTCTGCGAGCCAAGTGGACCAGAGACTCCGGTCCCTCTACACCGGAGACTTCGGTCTGAGGCAAAGGCCGGAGACTCCGGACCTTCCTCCAGACCAAGCTCCGGACCACCTCTCTGGCTGACCCATGCAGGAAACAGGAACCCCCTCCGGAGGCTCCTGGCGAAACTCCGGACCACACCGGAGACTCCGGTGTAGGCAGACCGGAGACTCCGTTCTGGAATTTCTAGGAGACAAGTAAATATGCAGGGACTGTTCCGCAGGCCAAGGGTCCTTTTCACTTTGTAATATATTGATGACCCACAAGTACAGGGGGTGTATCGCAGTATTTTCGAGGAAAGTGAAACCCAATTTATTGATTCGACACAAGGGGAGCCAAAGAATATTTATAAGCCTTAACAACTAAGTTGTCAATTCAGCTGCACCTGGAAACAATCTTGCTCACATCAGTTTATCAATAGCAACAGTTTTGTAGTAGCAATAGTAAAGTAATAGCAGTAGTAAAGTAAAGGCAGTAGTAACAACTTCAGTAACAGTAGGATTAGAGCGTGTTGGCATAGGGACGGATGGACGTGCATTGCATGGACAAGACAATTCATATAGTAATCAGAACATAGGGCATTTGCAGATAAATAAGATAAATCATCTAAGTACTAGATAATCATAGGCATGTGTTCCATATATAGTCATACGTGCTCGCAATGAGAACTTGCACAACATCTTTTGTCCAGCCAGCCCGTTTGCAGCGGGGCCTCAAGGGAACTACTGGCAATTAAGGTGCTCCTTTTAATAGAGCACCAGAGCAAAGCATTAACACTCCATGAACACATGTGATCCTCACATCAAAGCCATTCCCTCCGGTTATCCCGATTTCTGTCACTTCGGGGCCTTTGGTTTCGGACAACAACATGTGTATACAACTTGTAGGTAAGACCATAAACAATACTATCATAATGAATCAATAACATGTTCAAATCTAAAATCATGGCACTCGGGCCCTAGTGACAAGCATTAAGCATAACAAGTCGCAACAAAGTCAAAAAGCACTAATAAAAGATACTAGGCACCATGCCCTAACAATCTGATGCCATTACACGAATGATCTCATCCAATCCCTACCATCCCCATAGCCTACAGCGGGGGATTTACTCACTCATAGATGGGGGAAACATGGATGGTCGATGGATAAGCGATGGTGATGATGATGGCGATGATCACCTCCAATTCCCCGTCCCGGCAGGGTGCCAGAACAGAGTTTCTGGTTCCGAATCACGAAATCTAGTGGTGGCGGCGTAGCGGAACTCTTTCTGGAAAAACTTCGAACCCCCCCTGAGTTTTTACGTCAGAAGGAAACTTATAGGCAAAGAGGGAGACCGAGGGGGTGTCTGGGGCGGCCAGACCACCCCCTGGGGCGGCCAGGCCTAGCCCGCACGGCTAGGTGGTGTGGCCTGGGCCTAGCCCCACTCCGTCTCGTATTCTGGCTCTGTGAGTCTTCTGGCGAAATAAGATTTTTGGCATATTTTCTGGGATTTTTCCTAATAGTTGATTTTCTGCAAAAAAAACTAGACACCAAAGTAATTCTGCTGAAAACAGCGTCAGTCCGTGTTAGTTGTATCCAATTCACACAAGTTTAGAGGAAAAACAATAGCAAAAGTGTTCGGGAAAGTAGATACGTTTTGGACGTATCAACTCCCCCCAAGCTTAGCTTATTGCTTGCCCTCAAGCAATTCAGTTGAAAACTGAGTGCGATAAAAGAAACTTTCACGAACACATTTTCTTCATATGATGTATATATTCTCAGCATGTGATGAACTACTTAGGAACATATTCTCAGCATGTGATCAACTACGATAATAGAAACTTTTAATGAAATGGTTTTGTTAATTCAAAGGATGCTAAAAGGGCATGCAAACTTTAATAGTTGAAGTAAGCATAACGGAGTTGGAATCTTCACCATGTTGAAATTGTTAAAAGAGTTTAAATTCATCGGAGATGATGAAGATGCTTGCATTTGCAAGAAATTAAGTGGGAGCGCTGAGAAATATTTCTAATACATTATGTAGAGGTCATATTGTTGATTGGAAATGATGTATTTTGTATTGACACAAGTTAAGAATTTCATTAAAATGAGATTTCGATGAAAGACTTGGGAAAACCTAGAATATTTGGCATCAATATCTATATGGATAGATTGAGGCGCTAATATGGTTGTGCCAGACATACATATATGAGATATTGAAAGGGTTCAATATGGAAACAACAAGAAATGTTCTTGCTGCATGGAAAGGATTGTATCAAGATTCAAGTGTTCCAACACTTGGTGAGTAAAATCACATGAAGATTTTGATCGATTATACCGTGATATGTATATATCCAGAATCTCCTATGCTCTAAATGTTATGAGCACATACCAGAATGATACTAGTTTTGTCACAAGATACAAATTAAATTTATCTCAATTTCGACTATGGGTGGCACAATATAATGGAAAGGATGTTCCATGATGGATTTGGATGAGTTCCAAAGTTGAGACATTGTGACGGATACTAATACAAAATGGCTAAGTATATGACTGCTATAGTAGCAGAATTAGGAGGGCATTTGTGTTAAGTAGTTTGTTATCAAACTAGGTGTGGTTCAAAGTGGGCCAATACTATGAAGATATATTGTGTGACAATCATATCAACATATTTTAACCGGAACGAACTAAAGGTCTCAGCAAAGGACTAGATTTATAAAATGCCATCTCATTTGAGAATGAGTGATGCGTAGAGACGCAAAGACATGCAAATACACACGGACCTGAATATGTCAGATCCGGAGATTATGTTAACCACTAGCAATCGCGTATATGCAACACCAGAAAGCCATAGGTGTTCAATACGCAAAGTTTTTCAAACTAGATTATTGACTCTAGTGCAAGTGGGAGACTGAAGGGAATATTCCCGAGAGGCAATAATAAAGTGGTTATTATCTTATTCCATGTTTATGATAAATGTTTATTTTTCATGCTATAATTGTATTGATCGGAAACATCAATACGTGTGTGTTTAATAAACAAAAAGGGTTCCTAGTTATGCCTCTCTTATAGACTAGCTTGTTGATTAACAAGATGATCAAGGTTTCCTGATCATGGACATTGGATGTTGTTAATAACAAGGTCATAACATTAGTTGAATGATGTGATGAACATTCATCCGAAGTATAGCATTACGATCAAGTCATTATGTTTATATTGCTATAAAATCATACGAAGTAATCTTTATCCTTAGACCATGAGATCATGTTAATTGCTAACACCGGAAGAGTATCTTGATAACATCAAACGTCACACCGTAACAGGGTGACTATAAAGATGGGTTCAGTGCTATGAAGGTGTTATGTTGAGGCTCATGGATCAAGAGTGGAATTTGTTAATCCCGATGACGGATAGATATACTCTGGGCCCTCTCGGTGATATCACATTAAGATAGCTTGCAAGCAAGTGATGTGATCACTAGAATATTATATCACGGGAACGAGAAAAGTGTGCATGTCGGTAACGAGATCAAACTAGGTATGGAGATACCGATGATCGAATCTCAGACATGTAATATATCGCGAGACAAAGGGATTTAGTTACTAGCGTTAAAGGTTCTCATGATCACAGAAGTCATCATTGAATGTGTAGGAGTCAGTATGGATCTCTAGGTCCCGCTTCTGATTATTGATCTGAGAGAGGTCTCGATCATGTCTGCATTATTAGCGAACTGTAGGGTGACACAGTTAAGGGATACCGACACCATTTGGAGCAAATATGTTTCAGATAAAGATTTAAGAAACCGCTGGAATTATTTCAATAGACACCGAAACTGTTTCGGGTGAAATTGCTGAAATTGGTTCTGCATGTAATATTGAAATGTTGCAGGGGGTTTTATGTGAATGTTTGTTAATTAAAGTAATTAACAAAATTCTGAATAAAAATAATAAAAGAGTTTTATTAAATGAGAGAGCATTAAATTTGGAGAAATTTAATGCATTTAAAGTGGAGACTTTAAAAGAGAATGTGAAGGGGCATTTTAATGTGGAGGGGTTACCACCACATGAATAGGGGAGGTGAGGAGTCACCCCCCATGGGGCGCCGACCATGGGGAGGGGTACCCCTCTCCTTCTATAAAAGGCCCCCTCACTCCCCTTCTTCCTGACACCTCCTCATGAAGGATCTCTCTCCCCTCTAGTATTATACCCCCATGGTCTCGGATTAGCGAGATACATGTTCCCGGTGGCTTTATCTGGAAAGGAGTTGCTGCTTCTGCTGCTTTGCTGGAGCGAGGGACGGAGGTTGTCGTGGTACTGGACGTGTGTGCGATCACGGATGCACCGCTGCTTTGCGGTGATGGACTTGCTGGAGCTGGATCTGAAGGACGTGCTGGAGCCGGACCTGCTCGGACTTCCACACAATCTTGAGATCGGCAAGTGTACGACTACATCAACCACGAGTTCCTACTCATTACAAAACTCGTTGTCTTCGAGGGTAAGTTCTCGATGGATGTATGTCCACCTGTTGCTCTGTACCTAGTAGATAGATCTTGGCGTATAGTTCTCATCGTAGGAATTTTTTTGTTTTCTATGCTGTGGACCCAAAAGTGGTATCAGAGCCAGATCTGTGCGTAGGTGCTTTGCACGGGTAGTACACATATGTTTATATGTGGGCGATGATGATCATGTTATTGCATCTTCTATGTATTTTGGATATTGGTGGCATAGTGGGATGAAGCGGCCCGGACCAACCTTACATGTCATCGTACATGAGACCGGTTCCACGACTGACATGCAACTAGTTTTGCATAAGTGGCTGGTGGGTGTCTGTCTCTCCTATTATAGTAAATATCTGATTTACAACGAGTTGCTAATAACTTGGTTAGCCTTGTTGTAGTTCCATCTTCGTAGGTAAGAACGGTTCTATCTTCGAAAGCCCTAAGCCACATAAAACTTGCAATGGATAAATTAGAGGCGTCTAGTTTAGATTGTTGCTAGGCTAGTGTCATGATATTGTAATGTTGTAAGTTGATGTATAGTTGATACTCTTACAACACACCTAACGTGTAAGTTCCATAGACCTTGGCCTTACACACAAAGGAATGATAGAGATCATACCACGATGCATATGATGGTGATCAAATGCATGGACCATATCATTCCACTTTACACATTAGATGTTAGCATCTTATACTGCTAGTTTTGCGCTTTTGGTAGCATTGTAAGATGATCCCTCATTTAGATATCAAGATAAAATGTGTTCTTCCTTAAGTATGCACCGTTCTATGGATCGTGTTTTGGGACATCACGTGATGATCGGGTGTACTCGACTCTACGCTTTCATACAACGGGTGTAAGACAGTTTTACACACGCGAGTACTAAGGTTCTTACTTGGCGAGCCTAGCATGTACAGACATGGCCTCGGAACACGGACCGAAAGGTTAAGCATGAGTCATATAGTTGATGTGATGCCCATATTGATGCTCGCCTTTGAAGCTACACCGACTCACGTGATGATCGGACTTGGTGTAGTGGATTTGGTTCTTGTAATCACCAAAAAGGCACGAGGGATGTCGTTTTTGAGTGAGAGTTCATTAGTAATTTGGATTAGTCGAACTCAATTTGTCATAAACTAAATCAAAGTGAATTTGCATAATTTGTTGTAGTCATTGGCATCTGTTTACTACCTTACGCTTAGTTTTAATTGAGATAATAGAACTATATAATTCTAGATATTTACTTTACGAACTGGTATCGTATTGTTTTGAATGTCAATTTAAAGTTTATAAGTCCTATTGCAAACTTTCAGCAAACTCTATTTACTCCATAAAGTTTAATAAGTAGTATTAAATCAAGAGTAAGAATTCCAATGTTAGTATCTAAAGTATCATGTTTGCCTCCATGATTATTGATATTCAAAGTTGTTTTAATATCAAGATTATATAGGAGCTGGAAATTGTTTCAGAAACCATCATGCGTGAAAGATATTGTGATATATGAAACAATGTTTTTGGTTGCATTATGATAGAGTATAATTTAGAAAAATACATGTTCTCATATTGTATGAGAATTTGTGAAGGATGGAGATGCTAGGCATCCGAATCTCCCAAAAAGGTTTTTGGGAACTAAAATTATACTCGTCATTCTTCCTTATAGGCTATAGTAGCTTGATCATGAAAGTTGTCATGATAAGGATGAATAGAAGATGTAAGTAAAATGTTTACTACACTAATAGATTACTAAAGAATGGATTTTTGAAAGAATACCAAACATTTGATGATGGTGATCCACTTCAAAGTGCAAGTCCTAAGGTATTAGTATTTGACTATATACGATTTGTACTATGCGTCATGTGAATGACACCACTATTTATGTTGATAGATTCTTTTAAAAGGGAAAGGAATTGCTGAAAGAGAATCTATAAAATATTTGGAAGAAAAGAAAAAGTTGGAGATGTCCAACTTAGGTATATAGAAGATATACATGTTATGGCTGTATTCCTTGCTTGTTAAATAGTGTGGTTCTGAGGTATTGGATACCGGTATTGGATACCGAATTGGTTGGTATGAAGTGTCATACAGGACAACGCAATTCATGAACTACAATGGCCTAAGTAACTAGCAAGAGAATAAGTGATGATGTTCATCGAAAACAAATAAAGTGTTATTATGTTTTTCATTGTGGTCAAACCTAGCCTTCAAGATTTGTTTTAATAATTGTTATTTTGTTCTGATATTACGAGAACAATGGTTGTTCAAATAATTACCGTATTCCATAAAGGATGGATGAACTTTTACAAGTCTAGTTAGAGAAATCACATCCATAAACACTATTGCAAAAATGTCGCAAGCCAAATGATTGAAAGATCAGTTATGAAGTGACATCGCTGTTTAAATTATATTGGAAAGAAAACATGAAGAAACTCCATGTTGATGGATTTTTGGAGTCTTTGATTTTGATCAATTGACGCTTGTGAAACTTTCCTCGAGATAATTGAAACTCCGTTCATAGGCCAAAGAGGAACGGATGACTAGCTTATTGTAAATTGTACATGCTGATGTGCATAGTCCATTATGTGTAGCCATATGCGATGAATCTTTTTGCTTCATATGCTTTCTCCAGAAATTTAAGTGAATATATCTATATATTTACTTAATAAGGAAGAAGTATGAAACATTTGAAAATTGTTCAAAGACTTTCAAGATGAAGTGGAAAATCATTGTAACAAGAAAATAAAGAGTTTATGATTCGATCATAAAGGAAGATATTTGAGTTACGTGTTTAGCAAAAACACCTAAGATTTGAGGAATTGTTCCATGATTTGTGTTTCCCGATAAACCATAGGATTATGGCATATTCGGGAGATGAAATCAAACCATGTTTGACGTGGTAAGATCAAAGGTGTCATTTATAAAACAACCATTATGTTTTAAGGATTAAAGCTTTAGAGACTAAGGCTTTTACACTGAAAAGAGCACCATCGTGATCCGTTGAAATAACACCATATAAGTTATGGTTTGGGATAAAACCCGAATTGTCTTTTCTTAAATTTTGGTATGCTATGCATAAGTAAAATGTTTACAACCAAATTCGGATAAGCACGTGTTTGTAGGTTATCCCAAAGAATTTGTTGGGAATTTATCCATAACACCGAGGACAAAAGAGTTTGTTACTTCGAATGTCAAGTTTCTTGAGAAGGAATTTCTCGTGAAAACTTAAGTGGGAGGACAATAGAACTTTGATAAGGTTTATGAACCTTAGCTATATGTGCTAAGTAGCGCAGTGCCGAAAAGTGTCCCGGTGGCAGGCACAATGCTCATGGCTCCCGTGATTACAAAGGGTGTGATCTCGGAGATTAGAGTTCCTATTGAACCATGTGGGTCGGTAAGAATCAAATAGTGTGATTTGATAAGCAAGTCGTTATTGTTTTGACAATGATGAACCGACTACATGCAAATAAGCGATGATGGGCCCTGACTCCATAAAATGACTAGAAGTCAAAGAATCCGTGATAATATCCATACACGAGAAATCAAGTTTCTGAACTTGGAAGACCCTCCGGAAAGGCGTGAAGCCTGTCGGTCGTGTTTGGATCTATAAAGAAATAGACATTGATGTTTAACATCTATGAAACAGTCGACATGTCGGAAAGAAGTTTACGGCAATGTTCAAGGAGTTGACTATGACAAGATTTGATCTTTCATAGCGATATTTAGTCTTGACGGATTAATGTAGCAACCACTACATATAATTTGGTATATGGTAGTTGAATAAATAAAACAAGGTTCTTCTAATAGAATGGTTACCTAGGACGTGTACATGACATGGTCCGAAGGGTTTTGTTAATTCAAAGGATGCTAAAAGGGCATGCAAACTTTAATAGTTGAAGTAAGCATAGCAGAGTTCGAATCTTCACCATGATGAAATTGTTAAAAGAGTTTAAATTCATCGGAGATGATGAAGATGCTTGCATTTGCAAGAAATTAAGTGGGAGCGCTGAGACATATTTCTAATACATTATGTAGATGTCATATTGTTGATTGGAAATGATGTATCTTGTATTGACACAATTTAAGAATTTCATTAAAATGAGATTTCGATGAAAGACTTGGGCAAACCTGGAATATTTGGCATCAATAACTATATGGATAGATTGAGGCGGTAATATGGTTGTGCCAGACATACATATATGAGATATTGAAAGGGTTCAATATGGAAACAACAAGAAAGCTTCTTGGTGCATGGAAAGGATTGTATCAAGATTCAAGTGTTCCAACACTTGGTGAGTAAAATCACATGAAGATTTTGATCGATTATACCATGATATGTATATATCTAGAATGTCCTATGCTCTAAATGTTATGAGAACATACTAGAATGATCCATAAGATGATCATTGGACAATAGTAAAGATATTCTTATGAGCTTTGGAAGAACTAAGAATATATCATGTATAAGTGACAAATAGTTAAAGGTAGTTCATTGTAAAGTGTTACATTGATACTAGCTTTGTCACAAGATACAAATTAAATTTATCTCAATTTCTACTATGGGTGGCACAGTATAATGGAAAGGATGTTCCATGATGGATTTGGGTGAGTTCCAAAGTTGAGACATTGTGATGGATACTACAACAAAAAGGCTAAGTATATGACTGCTATAGTAGCAGCATAGGAGGGCATTTGTGTTAAGTAGTTTGTTATCAAACTAGGTGTGGTTCAAAGTGGGCCAATACTATGAAGATATATTGTGTGACAATAATATCAACATATTTTAACCGGAACGAACTAAAGGTCTCACCAAAGGACCAGATTTATAAAATGCCATCTCATTTGAGAATGAGTGATGCATAGAGACGCAAAGACATGCAAATACACACGGACCTGAAACTGTCAGATCCGGAGATTATGTTAACCACTAGCAATCGCGTATATGCAACACCAGAAAGCCATAGGTGTTCAATACGCAAAGTTTTTCAAACTAGATTATTGACTCTAGTGCAAGTGGGAGACTGAAGGGAATATGCCCGAGAGGCAATAATAAAGTGGTTATTATCTTATTCCATGTTTATGATAAATGTTTATTTTGCATGCTATAATTGTATTGATCGGAAACATCAATACATGTGTGTTTAATAAACAAAAAGGGTTCCTAGTTATGCCTCTCTTATAGACTAGCTTGTTGATTAACAAGATGATCGAGGTTTCCTGATCATGGACATTGGATGTTGTTAATAACAAGGTCATAACATTAGTTCAGTCATGTGATGAACATTCATCCGAAGTATAGCATTACGATCAAGTCATTATGTTTATATTGCTATAAAATCATACGAAGTAATCTTTATCCTTAGACCATGAGATCATGTTAATTGCTAACACCGGAAGAGTATCTTGATAACATCAAACTTCACACCGTAACAGGGTGACTATAAAGATGGGTTCAGTGCTACGAAGGTGTTATGTTGAGGCTCATGGATCAAGAGTGGAATTTGTCAATCCCGATGACGGATAGATATACTCTAGGCCCTCTCGGTGATATCACATTAAGATAGCTTGCAAGCAAGTGATGTGATCACTAGAATGTTATATCACGGGAACGAGAAAATAGTGCATGTCGGTAACGAGATCAAACTAGGTATGGAGATACTGATGATCGAATCTCGGACATGTAATATATCGCGAGACAAAGGGATTTAGTTACTAGCGTTAAAGGTTCTCACGATCACAGAAGTCATCGTTGAATGTGTAGGAGTCAGTATGGATCTCTAGGTCCCGCTTTTGATTATTGATCTGAGAGAGGTCTCGATCATGTCTGCATTATTAGCGAACTGTAGGGTGACACAGTTAAGGGATACCGACACCATTTGGAGCAAATATGTTTCAGATAAAGATTTAAGAAAGCGTTGGAATTATTTCAATAGACACCGAAACTGTTTCGGGTGAAATTGCTGAAATTGGTTCTGCATGTAATATTGAAATGTTGCAGGGGGTTTTATGTGAATGTTTGTTAATTAAAGTAATTAAAAAAATTCTGAATAAAAATAATAAAAGAGTTTTATTAAATGAGAGAGCATTAAATTTGGAGAAATTTAATGCATTTAAAGTGGAGACTTTAAAAGAGAATGTGAAGGGGCATTTTAATGTGGAGGGGTTACCACCACATGAATAGTGGAGGTGAGGAGTCACCCCCCATGGGGCGCCGGCCATGGGGAGGCGTACCCCCCTCCTCCTATAAAAGGTCCCCCTCACTCCCCTTCTTCCTGACACCTCCTCGTGAAGGATCTCTCTCCCCCTCTAGTATTATTCCCCCGTGGTCTCGGATTAGCGAGATACATGTTCCCGGTGGCTTTATCTGGAAAGGAGTTGTTGCTTCCGCTACTTTGTTGGAGCGAGGGACGGAGGTTGTCGGGGTACCGGACGTGTGTGCGATCCCGGATGCACCGCTGCTTTGCGGTGCTGGACTTGCTGGAGCTGGATCTGAAGGACGTGCTGGAGCCGGACCTGCTCGAACTTCCACACGATCTTGAGATCGGCAAGTGTACGACTACATCAACCACGAGTTCCTACTTGTTAACAAAACTCGTTGTCTTCGAGGGTAAGTTCTCGATGGATGTATGTCCACATGTTGCTCTGTACCTAGTAGATAGATCTTGGCGTATAGTTCTCATCGTAGGAAATTTTTTGTTTTCTATGCTGCGGACCCAACAATTATCATCTTCAGGCATTTCAAGCACAACAAAATCAGTTAATATCAAGCAATTATTAGCCACTTGAATAGGTACATCCACACATATACCAACATGAATAGTAGTAGATTTATCAGCCATTTGCAAAGATATATCAGTTGGTATTAATTTTTCCAGTTGAAGTCTCTTATAAAGAGAAAAAGGCATGACACTAACTCCTGCTCCCAAATCACACAAAGCAGTTCTAACATAACTATTTTTAATAGAGAAAATTCTTCTAAGCATTGATCAGGAGGTTTAGAGTAAGGGATATCACCTTCATCAAAATGTTGGAGAGAGTGTACCTCAATAGTGGATGAATGGGGAATTGGCTTACATTATTCTTCTATGGGAGGTAAATTCTTGACATCTGCAGCTTTAATTCCCTTCTCCCTAAGACATTTCTTAGCTTCCTTCATCACTTCATCATTTAGTTCAATAACTCCCCTCTTCTTAGATGATGGTATAGGCGCCGGTATAGCTGGTTCTGGTATAATTGTTTCAGGTATAGCTAGTTCAGGAGGATTCCAATCTTCATAATTCTTGCTTATTTCAGCCATTAATTCCTCATCCTCCTTGGGAGTCCTATTCCTGAAAACACAATCACCACAACTATCCAGGTATGGCCTAGATTCTTCAGTTAGTCCATTATAAAATATATCAAAAAGCTCATTCTTAGGTAAAGGACATCCAGCCTGTGCATGAATCAAAGCACAAAACCTTGCCCATGATTTAGGCAATATCTCTTTTTCTCCCTGTTTAAAATCAAAAAGTTCCTGCAAAATAGCATGTCTAGCACTAGGAGGAAAATATTTCTGCACGAAGGTACTAATCAAGCAATCAGGGCTATCAATAGATCCAGGAAGTAAATTATTAAACCAAGTTTTAGCTTCTCCTTTCAGTGAAAAAGGGAACATTTTAGCAACAAAGTAGGTGTGCATCTTAATATCATTAGAAAACAAGCCACTCATGGTAGAAAGCTCAGTCATATGTGCTACCGAACTTTCATTCTTAGTCCCACAAAAAGGTTCTTTCTCAACAATAGCTATATAGGATAGATCAAGAGAGAAATCATAATCTTTATCTTTAATGTTTATGGGAGACGTAGCAAACTTAGCATTAGGAGACAATTTGGGTTTAATAGTATGCCTCTCAAGGAGACTCTTAGCAGCACTCCTATCATGGGTGTTTTGACATTCTTTAATAAATTCATCGGTCATCTCAATATAACCGTCTTCAATATCATAGCTCTCTCTAGACTCAGGTGAACTAACAGGTGTAGTAGTGTATTCATTAGGAGTTTCAGTATTTCCATCTATAGTTCTAGCAATCGTAGCATCTAGGAAAGGACCTAATGAACCACTCTTATCAAGCACAGTAGAAGCAGCATCATAAGTATCAGAAGTTTTAAATTCAGCAGTAGTAGCAGTGTGTGTAGCATGTGTATGTGGTGGTGTAAGGAGCTTACTCATAACAGACAGTGAATCAAGAGCAATAGAGGTGTTCAGAACCATACCTCTTCTTGTAGTGGATGGTAAAATAGGAACCTTGCCATCACGAGACTTACCCATGATGGATGGATGGCAGCGAACAATAGTGATTCCAAGTGGACTTGATAAATAAAGCTATGGTCCCCGGCAACGGCGCCAGAAAATAGTCTTGATGACCCACAAGTATAGGGGGTGTATCGCAGTATTTTCGAGGGAAGTGAAACCCAATTTATTGATTCGACACAAGGGGAGCCAAAGAATATTTATAAGCCTCAACAACTGAGTTGACAATTCAGCTACACCTGGAAACAATCTTGCTCACATTAGTTTATTAGTAGCAATAGTTTTGTAGTAGCAATAATAAAGTAATAGCAGTAGTAAAGTAAAGGTAGTAGTAACAATTGTAGTAACTGTAGGATTAGAGCGCGGTAGGCATAGGGATGGATGGACGGGCGTTGCATGGACAAGACAATTCATATAGCAATCAGAACATAGGGCATTTGCAGATAAATAAGATAAAGCATCCAATTACTATATAATCATAGGAATGTGTTCCATATATAGTCATACGTGCTCGCAATGAGAACTTGCACAACATCTTTTGTCCTACCAGCCCGTTTGCAGCGGGGCCTCAAGGGAACTACTGGCAATTAAGGTGCTCCTTTTAATAAAGCACCGGAGCAAAGCATTAACACTCCGTGAACACATGTGATCCTCACATCAAAGCCATTCCCTCCGGTTATCCCGATTTCTATCACTTCGGGGCCTTTGGTTCTGGACAACAACGTGTGTATACAACTTGAAGGTAAGACCATAAACAATACTATCATAATGAATCAATAACATGTTCAGATCTGAAATTATGGCACTTGGGCTCTAGTGACAAGCATTAAGCATAACAAGTCACAACAAAGTCCAAAAGCACTAATAAAAGATACTAGGCACCATGCCCTAACAATCTGATGCCATTACACGAACGATCTCATCCAATCCCTACCATCCCCATAGCCTACAACGGGGGATTTACTCACTCATAGATAGGGAAACATGGATGGTCGATAGAGAAGCGATGGTGATGATGATGGCGATGATCTCCTCCAATTCCCTGTCCCGGTAGGGTGCCAGAACGGAGTTTCTGGTTCCGAATCGCGAAATCTGGTGGTGGCGGCGTAGTGGCACTCTTTCTGGAAAAACGTCGAACCCCCTAAGTTTTTAGGTCAGAAGGCAACTTATAGGCAAAGAGGGAGACCGAGGGGGTGTCTGGGCGACCATACCACCCCCTGGTGCGGCCAGGCCTAGCCCGGGTGGCCAGGTGGTGTGGCCTAGGCCCAGTGTCGTCGGATTGATGACAAGTACGCCATGAGGGGGTCCTCGAGGCGTGCAGAAGAGAGGGGTGTGAGACGTACGGTGTTCCGGGATGGTGAGCACACAAGTTTACCCAGGTTCGAATCCGCTGGCTTTGGACGGATCCTACTCCTGCTAGAAATCCAGTAATACGGCAGAGCCGGAATATGGGTTACAAGGGTTTCGCCTGTGCGAGTTGAGATTGTAGACTATTGAGGTGTGCCCTAAAGGCTCTCCCTAGGACGGCTTATATAGATATCCGGCCTAGGGTTTACAGGAGAGATCTATCCGGCTATGACTAAGAGTCGGTTATAGAGTACATCTTGAACTACAAGTAACATTATGGGCCTAAGTCGGTAAGTCTTCTGGGCCTTCCCGTAGCCGGATTGGACTCTGTCTGTCACCCTGACTGGGCCGCCCGTGAAGCAATGCTCTAACCCGAAGTGGGCCACCCTGGTCAGTGAGGAATTGTGAGGATACCCGGAAAGTATATCCCCAACAGCAGCCCCGGAGGCCTCCAAGATCCAAAGTCGGATTTATCATCGTCTAGCTTGATCTTTGGCTTGCAGAATCTTGAATGGTTCCTGAAACTTCACAACAAAAATATGATCCGGGTCTTAAAAATAAGTCGGACCTATCAGTAGGTTACTCAGATTTTCCAGCTCGATTTCAAACTAAGCCAGAACTTGGTTCTCAACGCCACCTGACACAAGTCATGGTCAAGTCACGTCATTTGACAGGCATTCCGTCAGCATGACCATTGGTGGGTCCGCGGTCCGTGGAACCGAGGCACCGTTTCAATGCGTGCGTGGAGATCGAGGCGTCGCAATCATCGCGTGGGTCCTTCCCAGTTCCTTCCACGACGCATGGCGGTTACACTGTAGCATTTGCACGAATCTTGGCGCAGTTAGGTCGATATAAGGGGTTTGGATTTTTCCTTCTCCTTTCCACCAGTCCTTTGCCATTTCCTTTCCTCCCAATCCTCCTGCGCGCATAGAGCTTCCTCGTTCTTCCCCCACAGAGCTCCTAGCGCCGCCCCTTTTAGGTCATGTTCTCACCGGAGCAATGGCTTCATCTTCTTCCTCCAGTTTGGCGGCAGCGGCGGCGGAAGCAGTAGCGGAGAAAGAGAGCTTCCGCGGGATCCAGATTCCCTGCACTCTCAACGAGGAGGGCCTTAAGAAAGTGGAGAAGGAGGGGCTTCTCGTCGCCGGTGACTGGCGGAGCGGCTTCGGGGAAACCATCCCCAACCCGCGCGACGGCGAGCGGGTCCACTTCGGCACCCACCTCGATAGAGCTCTGTCCTTTCCTCCCTCGGAGTTCTTTTCCGAGGTGATAGATCATTTCGGAGTTCAACTCCACAATCTTCCGCCCAACTCTCTCTTAGAGATGAGTGCGTATGCTTCCCTCTATGAGGGCTTTCTCGGCATTAGGCCGAGTTTGACTCTCTTCCGGTACTATTTCCATGTTCGGAGGAACTCCATTACTGCCGGTGTTCCTTACATCACCGACACTATCAGCTTTTCACTTAGACGCGACCAGGCTTATCCCAAGATTCTAGCCAGTGACTCGGTCAAACAATGGCCAGCCACAATTTTCTATCATGGGGATATTCCATCTCCCGACAAAGCTACTGCTTTGCCGGCTTTTGTCGACAGAGCTGCCACGACCCAACCTTCTTGGGACGAGGCTGCTCCGTCTCTCACTGACGATCTGATCCTCGCTAAGAGGCAGATCGAATACTTGATCAAACATAAGGATCTGAAGGGATCCGACTTGGTTCAGTGCTGGGTCTCATGTCGGATCTAGCCTCTCCAGTACCATGGAACCCGACTGATGCACTCCATCACGTCGTCCCCGAAAGATTCCCTCCGCATCAGCTCCAAAGCCTTCACCACATAGGCCTACATAAGCCAGATTAAGTGGTTGATCAAGGAGCGGACCGAGAGGAGAATTCCGGAGGTTTCTCTGGATATGCACACGGCAGAAAACCCCGTGGTGCCGGTAAGCTTCCATCATCACACCTTTTATGTGTTTCATTCTTTGAGTTATACTGCAATACTGGTATGTTTCCTTCTCTTCATCTTGCTGACCTCCCCGAGTCGGAACTTGCTCCGCTCGAAGGATATCCTCCGAAGTTCTCCCAGGAGGTGGAGGTAGTTCCATTGCTGGATCTTGCGCTCAAGAAGCGCAAAGCTCTGACAGTGGCTATTGGCACAAAGGAGGTGCCTGTCGTGAAGAGGTAACATTCAATCACAACTTCCGCCTTTGTACCTTATTCAAATTTCTTTCCGAGATGTAATGTTTTCCGACTTTTACTACATTCTCAGAGCAAAACCGCTCGTCAAGGCCAAGGGGAAAGGGATTCCTTCGAAGCCGTTGCGGAAGACGAAGCTTACCATAGCTTCCCCTGCCGTGGCTCCTCCGACTCCTGCCCCTCAACCTTCTGCAACGCCGGTTATCTCGCCGGACGCTGCAGAAGATCCGGCTCCTTCAACGGGGCCTGCGAACCTTGGATCACAAACTGACGTCACCACGGGTGCATCAGATCTAGATAAGGGTGAACCCTCTTTGGGTAATGATCCCTCGGCAGAAACCTTTGCCGAAAACCTCATCAGCAATCCGGGACTTGCCAAGTTTGGCCTGTCTTAGAAATCTACTGAAGAAATCCAGCGGCTCGCCAGGCAATGCCTGGAGAAAAGCCATCTATCTCCCGAAGAGGAAGCGCAAGAAGCAGAGGACGTCAAGTTCTCTGACCTTCTCGCCCAAGTTCGCCTTCGCGACGAGAGGATTAGGACCGGTGAGCTTCCAACAGCTCCAGTGATTCCTCTGACTCTCGCCGAGAAGGTGGCTGCTGAAGTGAACGCGGGTTTGGATAAACTTATCCGCGAGCAATATGTAAGTCGGAATTCCAACTCCTGTTTTTCCTTTATTGTATTTTATATCATATCCTCTAGCCCCCAAGCATGCAGTAGGATAAACAATCCGGGTTTATGCTTCATTAGGATGCCAAAGAACGAACTAGTGTAGCCCCAAGGCTCGTGCTGATATTTAGCAAAAATATTAACCCGAGTCTTAAGTAGCTTTCTGACTTTGGGTATTCTGACTTACAGAAAGTATGTTCCTATAACCAGGAATTACTGACCAATGTCTGCGATAAGCAGAGAGAGATCAAAGCTCTCCGGTTTAAAAATGCTGAACTCAAAGTTGCCAAGGATGAGGCCGAAGGTAAACATTCTGAGACTCAAACCTTGTCCTTGTATTTTCAATGTCGAATTTTCCTGAACTTTTGTTATTTTTGACTTACAGCGCTGGTGAAACAATCCGTCGCCATGATTGAAGAGGCCGAGAACCTCAAGACCCTGGTGGTGGAGAACAAGGGACTTCGCCAAGAGCTGGATAAGCTTAACGCGGATCATGAAAGGAGCATAGCTCAAGTCCTTGAATCCTCCTCCATGGCCACTGATGAGCGTGATCGCAAGATCGCTGCTCAAGATAAAATAATCTCGGATCTCAAGAATGAGCTTGGCAGAGAAAAGGACATGTCCCAGGCGCTCCGGGCTGAACTCCAGAGTCTCCGAGAGGAGAAGACCAAAATTGCGACGTCATTTTTGGTACGTTCCATCTATCTGACTTGTCTCTTTCTTCGAATTTTATCAATGTCGGATTTTTCTTAACTTGTTTTGTGTAAAGGTCATGTGAACTTGACGGACTCTTCCTCCTTTGAGCCCCACACCCACCGGCTTACCCAAGTCGGTGACCTGCTTCATGACTTCCGCCAGTCCCTTGAGGACGTTGGCGAGGCTCTCAAGATTTCGGACATGCTAAGCATGTCGGATTTTTAGGTGCGGGACAAGGCGAAGGAGATGCCACAACTTGTTCGGGACTGAAACATGTCCTACGCGCGGACTGCTGCGTAGAACGCTCTCACCATGGTCATGAGCCACCATGGAAACATGGAAATATGGCAAGTGACCAGAGGGTACTACAAGGTAGACGTAGATGGCCAGGAGCAAGACCTTCAAGCCATCATGCACTCCTGCGCCGGATATGGGTGTCACGTGGCTGACCTGACCAGCTACGTGATCCCCTTCTTCACCCGCGTGGATACTCCGCCTCCTCCTCCGGCTTTTGATCTATTCAACACTTTCCGGCTTTGAAATTTTTTTGTGTGCCTGAAATGTTTACAAAGTACTTGTATTTTTTCATCTCTACTTATCGTTTATCTGGCTTTCCGCCTCGTCCCTTTCATGAGCCGGCTAAACCTTTCGCCGCAAACTTTGCCGAGCAATGGAGCTCAATTGCTAAACCAGTTTAAACTCGGAAACAAAGCCGGCTTCCAGTACCAATAATTCACTACTCGGAAAATGCCCGCATCCAGCAATCAGACAAATAACCAAAGTAAAGACTAGAAACTTTAGAGTTATACCCGAAGGTAGCAGTTTTAGAATCGGAAATCTAAACCAGAACGAACATGAGCATAAAGTACTTTCAAGCATTCTGGGATTTTCGACTATGACATGATCATTCGGAAATAAGATGGTAAAAACTTCTCGGAAAAATTTGAGGCAACCAAAATTTTTATTTCTCACAGAACATGTACATATATATGTTTACAAAGAAGGATAAACTAAGAATAAAAGGGACATAGCTGAGCAATATTCCATGGTCTATCTAACTCATCCGGATTTGTACTGCCTCCAGCTCTCTTTCTCTTCTTAGTAGCAGGTCTTTCTTTTGGCCTCATGTCAGTTAAGTAGTACGATCCATTGTGCAATACTTGACTAACTAAAAAGGGCCCTTCCCATACTGGGGAAAGTTTGTGCTTTCTTTGTTGCACAAGCCGGAGAACCAAATCACCTTTATTGAAGGATCTATTTCGGACTCTCTAGCTATGATATTTGCGTAACTTCTGCTCATAGGCTGTAGATCTCATTTCAGCAACGACGCGAACTTCTTCGACTAAGTCGAGATCATTTTGTCGAGAAATCTCGGCATCCTCTTCAATATACGTGGCCACTCTAGGAGAAGTGTGAATCAAATCACTAGGAAGAACTGCTTCTGCGCCATAGACCAAGAAGAAAGGTGTGTATCCTGTTGACCTGTTTGGAGTTGTTTGTAAACTCCAAATTACATAGGGTAGTTCCTCTGCCCAAGCCCCCGCAACACGTCGTAGTGGTGCTTTGAGTCTCGGTTTTAGGCCTTGTAGAATTAAACCATTTGCTCTTTCGACTTGTCCGTTAGCCTGTGGATGTGCGACTAACACAATGTCAAGCCGGATATTTTGCTCATTGCAGAATTCAGCCAATTCTCCCATGGAAAAGTTACTCCCGTTGTCCGTGATAATGCTAAGTGGATAACCATACCGGATTATAACATCCTCAACAAATCTTTTGGCTGTTGCTCCATCACAACTAGTGACAGGTTTAGCCTCAATCCATTTGGTGAATTTATCCACCATCACTAAGAGGTGAGTAAATCCACTTGGAGCTCGTCTAAATGGTCCTACCATGTCAAGCCCCCAGACCGCAAAGGGCCATGTTATAGGTATTGTTCGCAGCTGATCAGCCGGAACATGAGCTTGCTTGGCGTACTTTTGGCAGCCTTTGCACGTCTTGACTAATCGTTCGGCATCTGCCTGAGCTGTAAGCCAGAAAAATCCGTGTCTAAAAGCTTTTGCCACTAAAGATTTGGCTACAGCGTGGTGACCACACTCGCCCTCGTGGATTTCTCTTAAGATTTTCACTCCTTCTTTCGGAGATACATAGCGCTGAAAAACCCTAGAAACACTCCGTTTATGGAGCTCACCTTTAACAATAGTATAGGCTTTTGCTCGTCGGATAATCTGCTGGCTCAGCACCTCGTCTTCGGGTAATTTGCCATCTACAAAATAATCGAGGTAGGGTTGAGTCCAGCTGGGAATTACAGCCAGAACTGTTATCAAAGATGAGTTGGATTTGGTCGGATATTCCTCATCTACTCCCTTTATTGAGGGAACTTTGAGGTGCTCTAAAAAAGCGCCATCCAGGACCTCTTTCCACGCAGAACCTATCCGAGATAGTGCATCTGCTTCCTCATTTTCTGCTTGAGGGATGTGTTGAACTTCAAACCATTCGAACGATTTAGATAGATCATCCACGACAGCTTTATATGCTGCCATGTGTTTATTTGCATTACAAATATCCGACACTTGTTGAGCAACAAGATCCGAATCTCCCTAACACATCAAACGTCGGATGCCAATATCCTTAGCAATCCGGATTCCATGTAGCAGTGCTTCATACTCGGCAATATTGTTTGTCGCTGTGAAATGGATCTGCAACACGTATAAAAGTTTATCTCCTTGGGGTGATTTGAGCACCACGCCAGCCCCCGAGCCCCCTCGAGCCTTAGACCCGTCAAAAAAGAGGATCCAATATTCCGACTCAGGGAGGATCGTATTCTCCTTCGTCTCTGTCCATTCAGCGACAAAGTCAGCAAGGATCTGGGATTTGATTGTTGTCCGAGGTTTGTACTCAATATCGAAAGCTGAGAGCTCTATGCCCCATTTGGCGACGCGTCCTATGGCGTCGCTGTTGTTGATTATATCTCTCATGGGAGCTGTGCTCACCACGGTAATTGGATGCTCCTGAAAGTAGTGTCGTAACTTACGAGATGCTAGAAAAACACCGTAAGCCAACTTTTGATAGTGCGGATACCGCTGTTTTGATTCTGTCAGAACCTTGCTGACAAAGTAAGTCGGACGCTGCACCAGGTGTTCCTGATTTTCCTCTGGTCTCTCCACCACCATGACGATACTAACGACCTTCTTTGTCGCAGCAAGATAGAGCAACATCGGTTCCTTAGGTTCCGGCGCTGCAAGGATAGGAGCAGATGAGAGTACTTTCTTCAGGTCTTGTAGTGCAGCTTCAGCTTCATCAGTCCAAACAAAATCTTTGGTCTTTTTCAGGAGTTTGTATAATGGTGCGGCTCTTTCACCAAGCCGTCTTACAAATCGACTGACCGCAGCGATGCAGCCAGTTAATCTTTATACGTCCTTCAGGCGAGTTGGCCTGGAAATATTGAGTATAGCCTTGATTTTGTCTCGGTTCACCTCTATGCCTCTTTGAGACACGATGAAACCTAACAATTTTCCGGCTGGTATTCCAAAGAAGCATTTCTTCAGGTTAAGCATGATGTTGTATTTTCGTAGATTGGCGAATGTTTCCTCCAAGTCAGAAATTAGCGTTTCCTTCTTTTTGGACATCACCGCGATATCATCCACGTATGCATGTACCTTGCGTCCGAGTTGGTCATGGAGGCAACGCTGCATCATGCGCTGGTACGTAGCTTCTGCGTTCTTTAGCCCAAAGGGCATCGTAACAAAACAGAAGGTTCCGAAAGGGGTTATGAATGAAGTTTTGACTTTGTCAGATTCCTTCATCCGGATTTGGTGATAACCGGAATATGCGTCTAGAAAATAGAGGAGTTCCGAGCCTGTCGTAGAATCGATAACTTGATCAATTCTAGGAAGAGCGAACGGATCTTTTGGGCAAGCCTTGTTCAAGGCAGTATAATCAACACACATCCTTAAATCAGTGGTCTCCTTTTTAGGGACCATTACAGGATTGGCCGACCACTCAGTGTGGATTACCTCTTCTATGAATCCGGCTAACTCGAGCCGTGCTAGTTCCTTAGCTATCGCCTTACGCTTTTCGTCGCCAAACCATCGTAAGGACTGTTTGACGGGTTTAGCGTTCGGGTTTACATTTAGAGAGTGCTCAGCAAGTTCCCTAGGTACTCCGGTCATGTCAGATGGCTACCATGCGAAGATATCTTGATTTTCTTGGAGGAACTTGACGAGCGCGCTTTCCTATGCACTATCTAGGCCTACGCCTATCTGGGTCACCTTGGAGGGGTCATCATCCTTCAACGACGCTTTCTTCGTCTCTTCTAATGCCTTGAACTCCGGATTTGGCTTGGTCACCTCCTTCTTCGTTGCGGGCATCTCAGACGGATCTATGCTCTTCTTGATCTCCTGGTACTCCTGGGTGTGCAGCACGGCTTCGGCAAAGGCGGCATTTCCATCCTCGCACTCTCGCGCTTTCTTCGGGTCTCCCCTGTTGGTGATCACGCCGTTGGGACCTGGAATTTTCATCATATTGTAAATGTAACACAGACGAGCCATAAAATCCCAATAAGCCGAACGTCCAAATATAGCGTGGTATGCGCTCTTGAACGGGACCACTTCGAAGGAAAGTGCCTCCGTCCGATAATTCTTTGGAGTTCCAAAGGTAACATCCAAAGTGATCTCTCCCACGGAATTAGCTTGTCTTCCTGGGACAACTCCGTGAAAAATCACAAAGCTATGGTTCAGCTGGGTCTCCGAGATCTTCATTCGGCGTAACGTTTCGACATAGAGAATATTGATGCTACTACCACCGTCCATGAGGGTCTTGGAGAAACCATAGCCGTCAATAAGTGGGTTGACGATTAAGGCGTATTTTCCTCGCCTGTGTAACTTAGGCGGATGATCATCGCGGTAAAATGTGATTGCCACTTCCGACCAGTCCAGATACTGGGGGACAGCCGGAACTGTTGCATTGAGCTCGTGTAGAACTGCTTTCTTGACCTTTGCTGGTTGAGATCCGAGGAAAGTGAAATAAGTGTCCTTTTTGGTGGGAAAAGTCTTCTTCCCTTCCGACTTGGGATTTGAAGCATCGACTTCCTCCATGTCGGAATCTTCCTTGGTCTCTTTGTCCTTTTCGGGATTTTTCTTTCCCTTCTTCCGCTTAGCTTTGTATCCCACGGTGTCATCTCTTTTGATGTCGTCATTGAAACGACATTCAGCGTTGGTGTGGGACGAGCCCCCATTGGCGTCTAGGTGATGCACACATGGGTTAATGGCAATGTTAGCCCAAGAGTAGGTTTTGCCTGGTTGCTATTCTCCTCTACCTTGGACCCTTGAAGTCCCACGGCCACGCCCGCGGCCTCCGCCACGTCCTCTAGACCCAGAAACAGTAGTAACCACCGCTGTTTCCGCATTGGGTTTTTCCTCCGAGGTGTTCTTACGTTTCTGAGCTTGTTGCTTTGCTTTTGCCGACTGAGGTACAACTAGGGCATTGAGCAATCCCTCTGCATCATCGTCAGCATCTGCATACTTGCTCGCTGTTTCTATCATCTCTCCCAAATCAGTGACCTTGTCACACTTCAAGCGATGACGCAGTAGACCAATTGGGAGACCTGCAATGAAAGCTTCAATCGCGGTTTGGTCGTTTACTCCTTCACAGGAGTTCTTGGTGTCGATCCATCGTCCGATATAATCCCGGCAAGTTTCTCCGGCTTTTTGGGTGCAACGTTGTAGGTCTCCGACCGAACAGGGCCTCCGATATGTGCCTTCGAAATTACGAAAGAACGCACTTTGCATGTCATACCAGTTATGGATGGTGTTCTCCGGAAGTTCATTGAGCCATGATCGCGCCGTCTTCCGCAACATAAGTGGGAGATATCGGGTTGCGACCAGGCTGTTTCCTCCTTTGGCGATGCAGCAAGCTTGGAAAAAATCCTGTAGCCAAGTGTCTGGCCGAGCAATGCCGTCGTAGGCTTGGATGTGCCTTGAGATAGCAAATCCTTCCGGGAATCTTGTAGCTCTGATGCGTGGTCCGAAGCACTTTGGGCCCACGTACATGTCATCGTTTTCATAGCGCCGCGCCTCTATGTTGGAATTGATCTTGTGGCTTGCGTCGTTCGGGGATAGAGATCGTCCCGAATGCCGGCTGTGGCTGCGGTGCCCTTGAGCCGGACTTCGGCTTCTGCCACCACCTCCTCCGCCATGTCGTCCTCCTTGCCCTCCATGGGAGCCATTGTGATGACTGTGTGGTGGAGAGGGTGGTGCAGCTAGATAGTTTCCGGCTGATCGCCGACCGCCGTCTAGAGCGTCATTATTCCGGTTCCGGGGAGGATCTTGACTATGACGAGCCCCTGCCGGCTTGTTCCGGCATGGTTTCCGTCGTTCCTTCGTCCGTCGTTCCCACCACAGTGAGGATTGGTCGGACGGCTCGTATATTTAGAAGGTGACATTTTTTGACGATCCTCCTCCCGTCGTTTCTCTTTATCTTCTCCCCTTCGATCGTTAGATTCTCGTCGGGGAGGGTTCTACAGATTCAGTGCAGCGATGGCGTCTTTCTCGGCCGCTGGTGCGACATTGCTCCAGCCGTGTGTAGTCCTGCGATGCTGTCCTGACGATCCGGTTCTCGAATAATTGTCTTCCCGTCGTTTGGGGCGATAATGCTGCTCCGGAACGTAATGGGGTATTACGTCAGCCCATGCCAGATCTGTGCGACATTGGTCAGAATCCGAGACCAGTTTTTTACTTCTGGATAGGGCGACCTTTTGCTGCTCCAGTCCCTTGTTGAGTAGCTTGATACCCAAACGGATCTCCTCTGGTCCTGGGTTAGCCGATAGAATTTCTCGGGCCGCCACGGTATTTTGTACTGGGGTTGGATATACCCAATCTCCTTTGCTATCTTTCCGTGGCTTCCCCATCTCATCTCCGAAAAGGACAGCACGGATAGTTGGAAACTGGTTGTCATCTGTGTGACGCTTCCATGTTTTCTGATGCAACTGAGACATGTAGTCCTTGGTTGCCATGCGTTTCTTCTCCACCTTGATGTTTTTGGCTTCATCGAGGAGTTGTTGACGACGCGCTTCTAGGGCTTTTGCCCTTTCGTCCAGCTCTTCAGTAGTAAGTTCTGCAGCTGTAGGGATAGGTGTGGTTAATGCAGCATCGATGAGTTTACGCGCACCTTCGGTGATCACGTGTCCATCCACCGATTCTTCTTTTTTCTGCTCGTTTGGGATAAGTGCTCCATCCGAGTCTTCTTCGTCTTCCTCGGCAATCACCTCCTCAGCCAGAGGGTCATTTGCCGGGTCTTATTCTTCTTCTTCTTCTTCTTCTTTGCCTTCTTGGCAGCGACGGTAGCAAAGACGGCTTTGGGTCCGTTTCCCGGAGTCAAGCTCTGTTCGGTACTTTCGGACATCTGGACCTCGGGATTATCTCCGACATCCATGTCATCCTGCGCTTTGGGAGAGTGTTCCCCGGATCCTTCATCCATGGCTTCTCCTTCTTCTGTAGCTTTGGAATTATACTCCTCTTCATATTCCGCGGAGAACTTTCGGAAATCTGCTGACATCATCGATTCATCCGAGGATGCAGGTATGTCGGCGTTTGTTCCAATTGCCTCCAGCACCGAGTCGGTGTTTTCTCCAGCATCGGCAGAGCCGGATCCGGATCCCACGTATCCGACGAAGTGCGACGCGTGCTTCCTGAGGTACCTGCGGCTTTCACGATCAGCCATGTAGAAACTTTTGATGGTTTCGAGAATTGCATCTGCGCTTTCGCCTTGCAGTATCATACGTCGTAATGTGTACCTTAGGAAAGGTCTGTCTATCCTAGAATCATTAGAGCCGGAATCAGTGTCACTGATGTGCTCCTCCTGGATTTCGACTTCCGCAGATGGGTCGATCTGGGATCCGGCTCCTCCATGGAGATCCACTCTAGCTTCGACGCGGACCGCTAGGTCTTCTTCAGGCACGGATTTCTCCACTATCTCCGCAACTGGTGCGGGCTGGGGATTAGGGTTTTCTGAGATCCGAAACTCTGCCGCCTCCGTGGACAAAGGGGACCTAGAAGTTTCTTCTGCCTCTATCATCACCGCTGGGGTGGGTTGGGCAGGTTCAGCGAAACCGATGTAAACATCGATCTTGCCAAAAGACATGATTGTGTAGGCAGTCACGGCCTCCCTAGCCAGAATCCAAGTCTCGTCGAGAACGATGAGAGGGACATCGCTGGCATAGAGGATGCGACCGACGGTGATATTCTCACTGATTCCGATTCTTGCAGATTCCGCTCGGAACGCAGATCTGAAGCTCACTTGCCCCACGGTGGGCGCCAACTATCGTCGGATTGATGACAAGTACGCCATGAGGGGGTCCTCGAGGCGTGTGGAAGAGAGGGGTGTGAGACGTACGGTGTTCTGGGACGGTGAGCACACAAGTTTACCCAGGTTCGAATCCGTTGGCTTTGGACGGATCCTACTCCTGCTAGCAATCCAGTAATACGGTAGAGCCGGAATATGGGTTACAAGGGTTTCGCCTGTGCGAGTTGAGATTGTAGACTATTGAGGTGTGCCCTAAAGGCTCTCCCTAGGATGGCTTATATAGATATCCGGCCTAGGGTTTACAGGAGAGATCTATCCGGCTACGACTAAGAGTCGGTTACAGAGTACATCTTGAACTACAAGTAACATTATGGGCCTAAGTCGGTAAGTCTTCTAGGCCTTCCCGTAGCCGGATTGGACTCCGTCTGTCTCCCTGACTGGGCCGCCCGTGAAGCAATGCTCTAACCCGAAGTGGGCCACCCTGGTCAGTGAGGAACTATGAGGATACCCGAAAAGTATACCCCCAACACCTAGCCCCACTCCGTCTCGTATTCTGGCTTCGTGAGTCTTCCGGCGAAATAGGATTTTTGGCATATTTTTTGGGATTTTTCCTGATAGTTGATTTTCTGCACAAAAACTAGACACCAAAGTAATTCTGCTGAAAATAGCGTCAGTCCGTGTTAGTTGTATCCAATTCACACAAGTTTAGAGGAAAAACAGTAGCAAAAGTGTTCGGGAAAGTAGATACGTTTTGGACATATCATATATCAACCTGTAGACAATAGCATACTGTAAAGAGGCTCTACTTGTTGTTAACGAACACCAAAAGTGATTATGACAGTAAATGTCCTTTCAATCTCTCCCTTTTTGGTGTTCGATGACAACAAGTGATTTTGCATGGAAAATTATTTGTAATGACTTATGACAGAGTATGAACATGCTCCCCCTGACTATGTGCACAAAGATAAACATGTAAAGCAAGCATGGTAGGTAGTACATGGATAAAACACATAGTTCTCACACGAGTTACAATAATGTCGGAGCACCCACAGAGTCACACACAAATAGCACATAGTATCTCGCAATAACATAAGGCAAATAGGTACGAAGATCGAGATAGCAAATAAGAATCAAATATCCCAAGCCCATGCAAATCCCGATGACAGTGTCTTCTCCCCCTTTGGCATCGAAACATCGAAAAGGGAAAAGACCTAAGCTAGCTCCCCAATGGATCAGTAGTCCTTGTCATCATCATCCTCGTCCTCCTCATCCATATCCTGGTCCTCATCATCATCATCATCATAGTCCTCATCACCATCTGGAGCTGCAGGTCCTTTGCCGTGAGGGCGAGAAGAGGAGGTACCTTGGTACCCATATCCAGAAGTGACATCAGAAAAGGTCTTCCAATCCACCAAGCTGTCCTGTTGGGCATTCCATGCCCCAAACGAAAGAGTGTAATCAGACTCAGTGGATGGTTTGTTGGGTTCGCAGCATAGAAAGCAAAAAAATTCCTACGATGGGAACTATACGCCAAGATCTATCTACTAGATACAAGCAACGATTGGATATACATCCATAGAGATCTTACCCTCGAAGACAACAAAGCTTTGTTAACGAGTTGGAACTCGTGGATGATGTAGTCGTATACTTGCCGATCTCAAGATCGTGATAAAGTCCAGCAGGTCCGGCTCCAGCACGTCCATCAGATCCAGCTCTAGCAAGTCCAGCACCACCAAGTCCAGCACCGCAAAGCAGCGATGCATCCGTGATCACACACATGTCCGGTACCCCGACAACCTCCGTCCCTCGCTCCAGCAAATCAGCGGAAGCAGCAAATTCTTTCCAGATAAAGCCACCGGGAACATGTATCTCGCTAATCCGAGACCATGGGGAATAACTAGAGGGGGAGAGAGATCCTTCACGAGGAGGTGTGGTTTGTGAGGAGGAGAGGGGGGCCTTTTATAGGGAAGAGGGGGGCACCCAAGGGCCATGGCATGGCAGCGATGGTGGTGTCCCCACCTCTTCCACATTCATGTGGGTGGAGCTCCCACTCCCATAAAAAGCCTCCACTCAAAATTCCACTCACACATGCATTAAATTTCCACCAAATTTAATGCAAGCTCTCATTAAATAAAACTATTTTATTTATTTTATTCAGAATTTTGTCAATTACATTAATTAACAAACATTCATATAAAACCCCCTGCAACATTTCAATATCACATGCAGAACCAGTTTCTGCAATTTCACCTGAAACAATTCCGGTTTCCATCGAAATGACTCCAGCGCTTTCTTAAATCTTTATCTGAAACATATTTGCTCCAAATGGTGTCGGTATCCCTTAAGTGTGTCACCCTATGGTTCACGAATAATGCAGACATGATCAAGACCCCTCTCCGATCAATAATCAGCAGCGGGACCTGGAGATCCGTACTGACTCCCACATATTCAACGATGACTCTTGTGATCGTGTGAACCTTTAACGTCATAACTAAATACCTTTGTCTCGTTATATATTACATGTCTGAGATTCGATCATCGGTATCCAAATACCTAGTTTGATCTCGTTATCGACATGCACTCTTTCCTCGTTCCCGCGATATAACATTCTAGTGATCACATCACTTGCTTGCAAGCCATTTCAATGTGATATCACCGAGAGGGCCCAAAGTATATCTATCCGTCATCGGGATGGACAAATCCCACACTTGATCCATGAGCCTCAACATAACACGTTCGTAGCACTGAACCCACCTTTATAGTCACCCTGTTACGGTGTGACGTTTGATGTTATCAAGATACTCTTCTGGTGCTAGCAATTAACATGATCTCATGGTCTAAGGACTAAGATTACTCCGTATGATGTTATAGCAATATAAACATAATGACTTTGATCATAATGCTATACTTTGGATGAATGTTCATCACATCATTCCACCAATGTTGTGACCTCCTTATTAACAACATCCAATGTCCATGACTAGAAAACCTTGATCATCTTGTTAATCAATGAGCTAGTTTATATGAGAGGCATTACTAGGAACTTTGTATTTTGTTTATCAAACACACATGTATTAATGTTTCCAATTAATACAATTATAGCATGCAAAATAAACATTTATCATAAACATGGAATAAGATAATAACCACTTTATTATTGCCTCTCGGGCATATTCCCTTTAGTCTCCCACTTGCACTAGAGTCAATAATCTAGTTTGAAAAAGTTTGCGTATTGAACACCTATGGCTTTATGGTGTTGCATATATGCGATTGCTAGTGGTTAACATAATCTCCGAATCTGACAGTTTCAGGTCCGTGTGTATTTGCATGTCTTTGCGTCTCTACGCATCACTCATTCTCAAATGAGATGGCATTGTATAAATTTGGTCCTTTGGTGAGACCTTTAGTTCCTTCGAGTTAAAATATGTTGATATTATTGTCATACAATATATCTTCATAGTATAAGCCCACTTTGAACCACACCTAGTTTGATAACAAACTACTTAACACAAATGCCCTCCTTTGCAGCTACTATAGCAGTCATATACTTAGCCTTTTGTTGTAGTATCCGTCACAATGTCTCACCTTTGGAACTCATCCAAATCCATCAAGGAAAATCCTTTCCATTACATTGTGCTACCCATAGTCTAAATTGAGATAAATTTAATTTGTATCTCGTGACAAAACTAGTATCAATGTAACACTTTAAAATGAACTACCTTTAATTATTTGTCACGTATACATGATATATTCTTAGTTCTTCCAAAGCTCATAAAAATATCTTTACTATCGTCCAATGATCATCTTATGAATCATTCTGGTATGTGCTCATAACATTTAGAGCATAGGACATATCTGGATATATACATATCACGGTATAATCGATCAAAATATTCATGTGATTTTACTCACCAAGTGTCGAAACACTTGAATCTTGATACAATCATTTCCATGCAGCAAGAACCTTTCTTGTTGTTTCCATATTGAACCCTTTCAATATCTCATATATGTACGTCTAGCATAACCATATTAGCGCCTCAATCTATCCATATAGACATTGATGCCAAATATTCCGGTTTTGCCCAAGTCTTTCATCGAAATCCTATTTTAATGAAATTCTTAACTTGTGTCAATAAAAGATACATCATTTCCAATCAACAATATGTACTCTACATAATGTATTGAAAATTAGTCTTAGCGCTCCCATTTAATTTCTTGCAAATGCAAGCATCTTCATCATCTTCGATGAAATTAAACTCCTTTAACATTTTCATCATGGTGAAGATTCCAACTCCGCTATGCTCACTTCAACTACTGAAGTTTGCATGCCCTTTCAGCACCCTTTGAATTAACAAAACCCTTTGGACCGTGTCATGTACACGTCCTAGGTAACCATTCTATTAGAAGAACCTTGTTTTGTTTATTCAACTACCATATACCAAATTATATGTAGTGGTTGCTACATTAATCCGTCAAGACTAAATATCGATATGAAAGATCAAATCTTGTCATAGTCAACTCCTTGAACATTGCTGTAAACTTCTTTCCAACATGTCGACTATTTCATAGATGTTAAACATTCATGTCTATTTCTTTATAAATCCAAATATGACCGATAGGCTTCACGCCTTTCCAGAGGGTCTTCCAAGTTCAGAAACTTGATTTCTTGTGTATGGATACTATTACGGATTCTATGACTTCTAGTCATTTTATGGAGTCAGGGCCCATCATCGCTTCTTTGCATGCAGTCGGTTCATCATTGTCAAAACAATAACGACTTCTGTTTCAAATCATACTATTTGATTCTTACCAACCCACATGGTTCAATAAGAACTCTAATCTCCAAGATCACACCCTTTGTAATCACGGGAGCCATGAGCATTGTGGCCGCCACCGGGACACTTTCCGGCGCTGCGCTACTTAGCACATATAGCTAAGGTTCAACAACCTTATCAAAGTTCTATTGTCCTCCCACTTAACTTTTCACGAAAAATTCCTTCTCAAGAAACTTGACGTTCTAAGCGACAAACTCTTTTGTCCTGGGTGTTATGGAGGAATTCCCAACAAATTCTTTGGGATAACCTACAAAGACGTGCTTATCCGACTTTGGTTGTAAACATTTTACTTATGCATAGCATACCAAAATTTAAGAAAAGACAATTCGGGTTTTATCCCAAACCATAACTCATATGGTGTCATTTCAACGGATCACGATAGTGCTCTTTTCAGTGAAAAAGCGGTAGTCTCTAAAGCTTTAATCCTTAAAACATAATGGCAGTTTTATAAATGACACCTTTGATCTTACCATGTCAAACAAGGTTTGATTTGATCTCTCGAACATACCATACTCCTGTGGTTTATCGGGAAGTGCAAATTCATGGAACAATTCCTGAAATCTTAGGTGTTTTGCTAAACCTATAACTCAAATATCTTCCTTTATGATCAAATCATAAACTCTTTTATTTTCTTGTTACAATGATTTTTCACTTCATCTTGAAAGTCTTTGAACATTTTTCAAATGTTTCATACTTCTTCCTTATTAAGTAAATATATAGTTATATTCACTTAAATTTCTAGAGAAAGCATATGAAGCAAAAATATCCATCGCATATGGCTACACATAATGGACTATATACATCAACATGCATAATATCCAATAAGTTAGTCATCCGTTCCTCTTTGGCCTATGGACGGAGTTTCAATTATCTCGAGGAAAGTTTCACAGGCGTCAATTGATCAAAATCAAAAGACTCCAAAAATCCATCAACATGGAGTTTCTTCATGTTTACTTTCCAATATAATTCAAACAGCAATGTCACTTCATAAGTGATCTTCCAATCATTTGTCTTACGACATTTTAGCAATAATGTTTATGGATGTGATTTCTCCAACTAGACTTGTAAAAGTTCATCCATCCATTATGGAATACGGTAATTATTTGAACAACCATTGTTCTCGTAATACCGGAACAAAATAACAACAATTATTAAAACAAATCTTGAAGGCTAGGTTTGACGACAACGAAAAACACAATAACACTTTATTTGTTTTTGATGAACATCATCACTTATTCTCTTGCTAGTTACTTAGGCCATTGCAGTTCATGAATTGTGTTGTTCTGTATGACACTTCACACCAACCAATTCGGTATCCAATACCGGTATCCAATACCTTAGAACCACATTGTTTAACAAGCAAGGAATATAGCCATAACATGTATATCTTCTATATACCTAAGTTGGACATCTCCAACCTTTTCTTTTCTGCCAAATATTTTATAGATTCTCTTTCACCAATTCCTTTTCTTTTAAAAGAATCTATCAACATCAATTGTGGTGTCATTCACATGACACATAGTACAAAGTGTATATAGTCAAATACTAATACCTTTGGACTTGCACTTTGAAGTGAATCACCATCATCAAATGTTTGGTATTCTTTCAAAAATCCATTCTTTAGTAATCTATTAGTGTAGTAAACATTTTACTTACATCTTCTATTCATCCTTATCATGACAACTTTCATGATCAAGCTACTATAGCCTGTAAGGAAGAATCACGAGTATAATGTTAGTTCCCAAAACCTTTTTGGGAGATCCAATTGCCTAGCATCTCCATCCTTCACAAATTCTCATACAATATGAGAACATGTATTTTGCTAAATTATACTCTATCTTAATGCAACCAAAAACATTGTTTCAGATATCACAATATCTTTCACACATGATGGTTTCGGAATCAATTTTCAGCTCCTATTTAATCTTGATATTAAAACAACTTTTGAATATCAATAATCATGGAGGCAAACATCATACTTTAGATACTAACATTGGAATTCTTACTCTTGATTTAATACTACTTATTAAACTTCATGGAGTAAATAGAGTTTGCTGAAAGTTTGCAATAGGACTTATAAACTTTAAATTGACATTAAAAACAATACGATACCAGTTCGTAAAGTAAATATCCAAAATTCTATAGTTCTATTATCTCAATTAAAACTAAGCATAAGGTAGTGAACAGACGCCAATGACTACAACAAATTATGCAAATTCACTTCGAAGTTTATGACAAATTGAGTTCGACTAATCCAAATTAGAAATGAACTCCCACTCAAAAACGACATCCCTCGTGCCTTTTTGGTGATTACATGAACCAAATCCACTACACCAAGTCCGATCATCACGTGAGTCGGTGTAGCTTCAAAGGCGGGCATCAATATGGGCATCATATCAACTATATGACTTCGGTCCGTGTTCCGAGGCCATGCCTGTACATGCTAGGCTCGCCAAGTAAGAACCTTAGTACTCGCATGTGTAAAACTGTCTTACACCCGTTTGTATGAAAGCACAGAGTCGAGTACACCCGATCATCACGTGATGTCTCGAAACACGATCCATAAAACGGTGCATACTTAAGGAAGAACACATTTTATCTTGATATTTAAATGAGGAATCATATTATAATGCTACTAAAATGCCAAACAAGCAATATAAGATGCAAACATCTAATGTGTAAAGTGAGATGACACGGTCCATGCATTTGATCTCTATCATATGCATCGTGGTATGATCTCTATCATTCCTTTGTGTGTAAGGCCAAGGTCTATGGAACTTACACGTTAGGTGTGTTGTAAGAGTATCTATCATACATCTACTTACAACAATACCATATCAAGACACTAGCCCAGCAACGATCTAAACTAGACGCCTCTAATTTATCAATTGCAAGTTTTACGTGGCTTAGGGCTTTCGGAGTTAGAACCGATCTTACCTACGAATAAGAACCACAACGAGGATAACCAAGTTATTAGCAACTCATTGTAAATCAGATATTGACTATAGTAGGAGAGACAGGCACCCGCTAGCCACTTATGCAAAACTAGTTGCATGTCAGTCGTGGAACCGGTCTCATGTACGATGACATGTAAGGTTGGTCCAGGCCGCTTCATCCCACTATGCCACCAATATCCAAAATACATAGAAGATGAAATAACATGATCATCATCGCCCACATATAAACATATTTGTACTACCCGTGCAAAGCACCTACGCATAGATCAGGCTCTGATACCACTGTTGGGTTCGCAGCATACAAACCAAAAAAATTCCTACGATGGGAACTATACGCCAAGATCTATCTACTAGATACAAGCAACGGGTGGATATACATCCATAGAGATTTTACCCTCGAAGACAACAAAGCTTTGTTAACGAGTTGGAACTCATGGATGATGTAGTCGTACACTTGCCGATCTCAAGATCGTGATGAAGTCCAGCAGGTCTAGCTCCAGCACGTCCATCAGATCTAGCTCCAGCAAGTCCAGCACCACCAAGTCCGGCACCACAAAGCAGCGGTGCATCCGTGATCACACACACGTCCGGTACCCCGACAACCTCCGTCCCTCGCTCAAGCAAAACAGCGGAAGCAGCAACTTCTTTCCAGATAAAGCCACCGGGAACATGTATCTCGCTAATCCGACACCATGGGGAATAACTAGAGGGGGAGAGAGATCCTTCACGAGGAGGTGTGGTTTGTGAAGAGGAGAGGGGGGCCTTTTATAGGGGAGAGGGGGGCACCCAAGGGCCATGGCGTGGCAGCCATGGTGGTGCCCCCACCTCTTCCACATTCATGTGGGTGGAGCTCCCACTCCCATAAAAAGCCTCCACTCAAAATTCCACTCACACATGCATTAAATTTCCACCAAATTTAATGCAAGCTCTCATTAAATAAAACTATTTTATTTATTTTATTCAGAATTTTGTCAATTACATTAATTAACAAACATTCACATAAAACCCCCTGCAACATTTCAATATCACATGCAGAACCAGTTTCTGCAATTTCACCCGAAACAATTCCGGTTTCCATCAAAATGATTCCAGCGCTTTCTTAAATCTTTATCTGAAACATATTTGCTCCAAATGGTGTCGGTATCCCTTAAGTGTGTCACCCTACGTTTCGCGAATAATGTAGACATGATCGAGACCCCTCTCTGATCAATAATCAACAGCGGGACCTGGAAATCCGTACTGACTCCCACATATTCAACGATGACTCTTGTGATCGTGTGAACCTTTAACGTCGTAAATAAATACCTTTGTCTCGTGATATATTACATGTCCGAGATTCGATCATCGGTATCCAATACCTAGTTTGATATCGTTACCGACATGCACTCTTTTCTCGTTCCCGTGATATAACATTCTACTGATCACATCACTTGCTTGCAAGCTATTTCAATGTGATATCACCGAGAGGGCCCAGGGTATATCTATCTTTCATCGGGATGGACAAATCCCACTCTTGATCCATGAGCCTCAACATAACACCTTCGTAGCACTGAACCCACCTTTATAGTCACCATGTTATAGTGTGACGTTTGATGTTATCAAGATACTCTTCCGGTGTTAGCAATTAACATGATCTCATGGTCTAAGGACTAAGATTACTCCATATGATGTTATAGCAATATAAACATAATGACTTTGATCATAATGCTATACTTCGGATGAATGTTCATCACATCATTCCACCAATGTTGTGACCTCGTTATTAACAACATCCAATGTCCATGACCAGGAAACCTTGATCATCTTGTTAATCAACGAGCTAGTTTATATGAGAGGCATTACTAGGAACTTTGTATTTTGTTTATCAAACACACATGTATTAATGTTTCCAATTAATACAATTATAGCATGCAAAATAAACATTTATCATAAACATGGAATAAGATAGTAACCACTTTATTATTGCCTCTCGGGCATATTCCCTTCATGGTTGAGCGCCATGCTCATCAGTGTACTCATCCTCTCCTTCCTCATCACCTGCTGCACCCTAAGCCTTGATCTCCTTGAGGAGTTTATCTATGCGACGGTTGCTCTTGTAGGAGGCATGTTGTTGCTTACGGATGTCCACATTCATGCAACACAGGGTCCTCTCCTAGAATGAGGCCTTCTTGACCTTCTCATGTACATAGTCACGTGTCATGGGAGGAAGAGGTGCATTGGAAGCATTCTTCCTCTGGGCCCTAGTAGGAGAGGGGGTTGTTGGGGATATACTTTCCGGGTATCCTCACAGTTCCTCACTGACCAGGGTGGCCCACTTCGGGTTAGAGATTTGCTTCACGGGCGGCCCAGTCAAGGAGAAGAAATGGAGTCCAATCTGGCTACGGGAAGGCTGATGACCCACAAGTATAGGGGGTGTATCGTAGTATTTTCGAGGGAAGTGAAACCCAATTTATTGATTCGACACAAGGGGGTCCAAAGAATATTTATAAGCCTTAACAACTGAGTTGTCAATTCAACTGCACCTGGAAACAATCTTGCTCACAGCAGTTTATCAGTAGCAACAGTTTTGTAGTAGGAATAGTAAAGTAACAGCAGTAGTAAAGCAAAGACAGTAGTAACAAAAGCAGTAAATAGTGGGATTCAAGTGCGGTAGGCATAGGGATGGATGGACGGGCGTTGCATGGACAAGACAATTCACATAGCAATCAGAACATAGGGCAATTGCAGATAAATAAGATAAAGCATCCAAGTACTAGATAATCCTAGGCATGTGTTCCATATATAGTCATACGTTCTCGCAATGAGAACTTGCACAACATCTTTTGTCCTGCCAGCCCGTTTGCAGCGGGACCTCTAGGGAAATACTGGCAATTAAGGTGCTCCTTTTAATAGAGCACCGGAGCAAAGCATTAACACTCCGTGAACACATGTGATCCTCACATCAAAGCCATTCCCTTCCGGTTATCCCGATTTCTGTCACTTCGGGGCCATAGGTTCTAGACAACAACGTGTGTATACAACTTGCAGATAAGACCAAAAACAATACTATCATAATGAATCAATAACATGTTTAGGTCTGAAATCATGGCACTCGGGCCCTAG
Source organism: Avena eriantha (assembly GCA_910589775.1). Lineage (NCBI taxonomy): Eukaryota > Viridiplantae > Streptophyta > Magnoliopsida > Poales > Poaceae > Avena > Avena eriantha. The sequence goes on along the minus strand of OU342746.1, from coordinate 402,705,410 downwards.
TGACAAGCATTAAGCACAACAAGTCGCAACAAAGTCATAAAGCACTAATAAAAGATACTAGGCACCATGCCCTAACAATCTGATGCCATTACATGAACGATCTCATCCAATCCCTACCATCCCCATAGCCTACAGCGGGGGATTACTCACTCATAGATGGGGGAAACATGGATGGTCGATGGAGATGATGGTGGAGATCGATGGAGATGGCTCCGGGGGCACTTCCCCGTCCCGGCAGGGTGCCGGAACAGAGACTTTCTGTCCCCCGAATCTCCCCTTCGGTGGTGGCGGCGCTGCGGAACTTTTTCTGGAAAAACGTCGAACCCCCCAGAGTTTTTAGGTCAGAAGGATTCTTATAGGCGAAGAGGGAGACCGAGGGGGTGCCTGGGGCCACCACACCATGCCCTGGCGCGGCCAGGCCTAGCCCGCACCTAGGGGTGGTGTGACCAGCCCCTGGCTCTTCTCCGTCTCGTATTCTGGCTCCTGGAGTCTTCTAGAAAAATAGGCACTTTGGCTTTTGTCCCGTCCAATTCTGAGAATATTCATTTTTTAACTTTCCTGGAACCAAAAACAGTAGAAAACAGGAAGCTGGCACTGTGGCTCTTGTTAATAGGTTAGTCCAAGAAATCATATGAAAAGTACTCCAAAGTGTGGACAAAACACAAGAAAGTGGATAAAACCAAGCATGGAGCATCAAAAATTATAGATACATTTGCAATGTATCAACATCCCCAAGCTTAACTCCTGCTCGTCCTCGAGTAGGTAAGTGATAAAAAGAAAGAATAATTTTTGAGGTGACATGCACCATCATAAACTTGATCAAAGTACTTGTAAAACATTCAAAGCTGGGATCATAGTACTTCAATCATAACATGAAAGACAAAGTTCTAACAATAGGACAAAGAAACTATGATGCAACATGAAAAGGCACCAACAAAAGATTCATGAATAACAATGCCTTGCAAGACGTTTGTTTGTTTCACATAAAGAAAACATAGCATAGTGGCATTCAGCTTGTCCCTCATAGAGTAGCAAACATAAATGCATAGGACACCTTCAAGGTTTACAAGAGTGACTAGATACAAATAGTTTAAAACAAGCAATATCAAGGTATGCATTAATCAACAAGTCTTGGGACAATGCACATAGAACTAAGAATGGCCACTATGCTCTCCAGAAAGTGGTCATAGAATGTGTGGAGACTCAACAAGGAAATGAACAGGTTTTGAATAGTTTGAAAGGCTTCCAAATGCTGAAAGTATGGTACTCATTAGCTTTGAGCTCTCATTGCCCCTGTCATAAGCATCTTTAATGTGGTTAAGGTGAAAGTGAGGTCCAATCTGAGTTATATGCTTGACAGACTATAAACTGAAAATCCCAAGTCCCTTGAGTACGAGGGCCGCTCCTCATGCTACTCAACTTTAGTTACCGGTAAGTTCTTGTCATCGTAAGTATGCGTGTATCATAGAGAACCGCCAACGGGGTACCCCTTGCCCGATGATACGGAAGAATCCCCATATCAAAATGACAAGGCAAGAAGACAATGAGTATCTCAACAATCTTCTTATTTACCATGGGAAAATGGTGCTTTTTTCTCTCTTTCCTCTTTTCATAAATCTCTTTTTTTGTTTTTCTCAATAGCTATCTCTCTTTTTTTATAAGAAGAATGCTTCATAGATATCATTATGGTTACGCTGCAGGTTTCCACCATGTCAGCATGGATTAGACCAGCGGCCTAGGTGTTTCTCTAACACACATACATAACTCCATGGACTTACAAGCTCCCCTTTTATTTCACACCGACGACATCCGCAAAAAAAAGAGCAAGGTATCAACTGGGTATATATTTACAAGTGTTGAAAGCGTTCCTCGTGACAGCACGGTTCTGCTAATCCCCAGCCTATAATTTACAAGCATATAACTTTCATGGAGAGTTCACAATGGTTCAGTTTTATTAAGTGCAAGAAAATAAAGTGTGCCATCAAGTTCGTGAGAGCTTTACTAACTAATTTTCCCATAACAAGCAAACATTTTATTCGGAAGAAAACAAGGCATAATGAATATGCACGGGAGTAGCAAATGATGCTAATAGGTAGGTACGGTGGACACTTTGGAAATATTTAGTTTAGGGAGTTGGAAACATGAGTAAAACACTCAGTGGAAGTGAAGGCTAGCAATAGTAAGGGAGCGACAAACGGGAGAGCAATAGCTGTCATTATCATGCTTGCAACAAAACAGGACTACTCATGGCATGAAAGTGATTCAAGATCCTCAAGGCAAAATAATTCATCAAGGCTTAACTGATTATCACAGTCCTGTGCATGCGTGAGCATGTGCCAAGTCAATTCAAATGAAACATTCAGAGGAGGATACCGCGGTGTCATACCAATTTATGAATAGAGCAATGCAAGCAAACATTCACAAGACATGCTACAAACTATTAGCGAGCTGGAGCTAATCATAAGAAAGCAAGAACTACTAAGCATCCAAAGATAACATACACCCTACTTGAACGGACTAAGCAAGCCCACAGTGATGAGTATTGCTGGCTCGTGGTTGATGTAGAGCTCGTTGGGAACCCCAAGGGGAAGGTATGATGAGCACAGCAGCAAGTTTTCCCTCACTTATGAGACCAAGGTTTAATCGAACTAGTAGGAGCAAGGAAACACCCCAAAGGTGTTACTAGCTGAGGTTTGGCAGGGCGCACTACCGGTGCTAGTAGCAACATGATCCCTTCCGGAAAAATATTCATCTCATATTCTGGCACTTGATCCCATATTCTGGCACTTGATCCCTTCCGGAAAAATAGGCACTTTGGCTTTTGTCCCGTCCAATTCCGAGAATATTCATTTTCTGACTTTCCTGGAACCAAAAACAGCAGAAAACAGGCAGCTGGCACTGTGGCTCTTGTTAATAGGTTAGTCCAAGAAATCATATGAAAAGTACTCCAAAGTTGGAACAAAACACAAGAAAGTGGATAAAACCAAGCATGGAACATAAAAAATTATAGATAAATTTGCAATGTTTCAACATCCCCAAGCTTAACTCCTGCTCGTCCTCGAGTAGGTAAGTGATAAAAAGAAAGAATAATTTTTGAGGTGACATGCACCATCAAAGACTTGATCAAAGTATTTGCAAAACGTTCAAAGCCGGGATCATAGTACTTCAATCATAACATGAAAGACAAAGTTCTAGCAATAAGCAAAGAAACTATGATGCAACATGAAAAGGCACAAACAAAAGAATCATGAATAACATGCTTTGCAAGACGTTTGTTTGTTTCACATAAAGAAAACATAGCATAAAAGTATTCAGCTTGTCCCTCAATAGAGTAGCAAATATAAATGCCTAGGACACCTTCAAAGTTCATAAGAGTGACTAGATACAATAGTTTCAAACAAGCAATAACAAGTTATGCATCAATCAACTAGTCTTGGGAGAATGCACATAGAACTAAGAATGGCCACTATGCTCTCAAAGTAGGTGCATAAAGATAGAAGGTGGAGACTCAATATAATGGTGGAAGAAAGTCCTTTTGTAAAAAGGAAGTAAGGATTCCAGTCTCATAAAGAGCTTCCAAAAATTATGATACTTAAAGCTTTCAGCTCTCATTGCCCCTATCATAAGCATCTTGAAGTGATTAAGGTTAAAGTGAACAAACTATGGTGTACATGCTTGACGAAGTATAAGTCAGAAATCTCATGTCCCTTGTATATGAGGGCCGCTCCTCATGCTACTCAAGTTTAGTAACCGGTAAGTTCTTGTCATTGTAAGTACATGTGTATCATTGAGAACCGCCAATGGGGTACCCCTTGCCCGATGATACGGAAGAATCCCCATATCAAAATGACAAGGCAAGCAGACAACGAGCATCTCAGCATTCTTCTTATTTACCATGGGAATATGGTGCTTTTTTCTCTCTTTCCTCTTTTCATAGTATCTCTTTTTTTTTCTTTTTCTCTTTTCTCAATATAGGACTCTTTTTATTATAAGAAGAACGCTTCATAGACAGCTCATTATGGTTACGCTGCAGGTTTCCACCATGTCAGCATGGATTAGACCAGCGGCCCAGGCGTTTCTCTAACACATATACATAACTCCATGGACTTACAAGCTCCCCTTTCATTTCACACCGACGACATCCATATACAAAAGAGCATGATATCAACTAGGTACAAGTACCAAGTGCAATGTTGAAAGCATTCCCCATGAAAGCATGGTTCTGCTAATTCCCAACAAATAAGTGCAAGCATATACAACATAGACGACACAATGGTTCAAGTTTATTAAGGGCAAGTAAAGTAAAGTGTGCCATAAAGTTCGTGAGAGCTTTAATCACTAGTTTTCTCATAACAAGTGGAAGGTAAACAAAAGCATGAATATACTTGGAATAGCATAAGCTAGTAGGTAGGTATGGTGGACTCTTTGGAATAACTTGGTTTAGGGAGTTGGATGCATGAGTGGAACTCATACTTGGTGGTGGAGGCTAGCAAAAGACTGGGAGTGACAAACTAAGAGAGCAATAATGGCCATAATCATGTAGAGCGACAAAACATCATTGATCAAAGCATAAAGTGATACTACAAGTTGAAAACTAAAGGATCATAAAGGCTTATGGTGACTTGTGATAGTCATAACATGGTGTGAGCATGTGCCAAGTCAACCCAAATAAAGCATCAAAGGAGAATACCACTATACTATGCTTTAATATGCTAAAACAACGCATGATTCATCCAAGGCACATTAAGAAATCTCAATTGTTTATAACAAGTCATGCTACAGCAAAGAATACTAAGCATAAAGCCGAAACAATATTAAGCATGGCAAGACAAAGCATAGGCCACAGTCAAAAACGAGCTCTTCTTACCACATAAGCATGAACTTTCCTACTCTTTTTCCAAACCAAACCAAACTAAATGCAAACCAAAGTGTGAAAGAGGGGGTCCAACCAACTTATTCAGAGAACTAAGCAAACCAAAGCAAACGAAAACCAAAACGAAAACGAAAAAGAAGACGCTCCAAGAAAAACACAATTGTGCATGAAACAATAAAGATGAAGCGTTTGGAAGAAACCTGGAATTTTTATTGATGAAGAAGGGGATGCCTTGGGTATCCCCAAGCTTTGATGCTTGTACTTCTTGGATATTTCTTGGGGTGACACGCGTGGAATCCCCAAGCTTGAGCTTTAGTCCATCCTTCATCTCATTACTAATTCCTTCCATACACCGGAAATTTTTCCTTCATACAAAACTTCACACAATCTTTATTAGCAACATTAGTGCACTTAAGATAAATAAGTCTCAAGGTTCAGTTCTAACACCAAATAAACTTCCATTAGAACACTATATACTGTAGCACTTCCCTCAAAAATCTTAATTCCCCAAAAGAACTCAAGAAGGAACCAACAAGAAGCAAATGCAGAAAATGGCAGAAATCTGTCAAAACAGACCAGCAGGTAAAGAGGAATTTTTTAGAAGACCTTTTGTTGCTCAAATCAAACAGTGTTGCACTAACTAAAGTTAGATAACAACCTGGGGCAGAAGCACAAAAAATTACAGCTCAATCCGACGTACAGAGCTCTCTCAGGAATGTTTACGGTGAAGCACAGAAATCTGTTTCGGGACAGCAACTTTCCCAATCATTACTTCACTCTCATTAGAGGTTACTCTTGGCACAAAAAGCAAATAAAAAGGATAAGGAGAGGTTATTACAGAGGTAATAACTTCCAAGACTCATCTAAAACTCTTGGGTTATCTCCCAACAAGTATTTTTCTTTAACGCCTTTAAGTTAGGCATAAGAAGCAAAGAAAGAATCAAGTGTTCTCAAATGAAGAAGCATTAAGATCAATACCAGAAATATTTTCAACAAGGCAAGGTATATCATCCAAGTAAGTTCTAGAGGATCCTCTCTCAATGCTCTTAGGTTCACTATTCTCATCATAAGGGTTTGCAGGAACAATCCAATCAAGATTCTTTTCTACGGCATCATGTATTGCTACTAGTTTGAAGGGTATTGGTATCTTAGGTTCCTCTACATTAGGTTCGGTTTTGTTCATCTTTTCTCGTGTACCAACCACATCTACACATGAGCCTAGAATATTGAAACGTTCAAAAACTTTTCTAGCTTCTTTGGCAACATCATATAACTCCTTAAACAAAGTTTCTAGAATAAAATCCCTCTTTTCAGGGTCTTCAATTTCTTTAAGCTTAAGAAACATTACTTGCATTAAGGGGTTGAGGTTAAAAAACCTAGCTTCTAACATGTGAATTAAAGAAGCTTCAGCAATCTCATAGTTTGGAGCAAGTTCTACAAGGGATCTATCCTCAGTATCTTCATGCTTACTATCATGATTAAAGAATTCTTCAATGTTATCTTTCCCAATTATAGAACCACTACCAATTGGAAGGTCTTTTAGGGTGAAAGTAGGGATCAACATGGTGAGCTAAGGGAGAGGTGACTACTAAAGGAGACTTAATTTTTTTGTGTTTTTCAAATAAGAAAGCAAACAAGCAAAACTAATTTTTTTGTGTTTTTTTAAGAACAAAACAAGCAAACAAAGCAAAAAGAAACTAAGCAAAACAAAAACAACAAAGTAAAGAGATTGGTTATGAGGGACTCCCCTTGTGAAGATGTCCTTGACTCCCCGGCAACGGCGCCAGAAAAATCTTTGCTGGCTCATGGTTGATGTAGAGCTCGTTGGGAACCCCAAGAGGAAGGTATGATGAGCACAGCAGCAAGTTTTCCCTCAATTATGAGACCAAGGTTTAATCGAACCAGTAGGAGCAAGGAAACACCCCAAAGGTGTTACTAGCTGAGCTTTGGCAGGGCGCACTACCGGTGCTAGTAGCAACGTGGAGACCTGCACAACACAACCACAGACTTCGTCCCCAACTTGCGATGAGGTTGTCAATATCACCGTGTTTTGTGGAAGACAAAGGATTAAACGTATCGAATGGAAAGAAGTAAAAGTTTGCAGAAAGTAAACACAAAGCAGAAACAGTTTATAGATTGTATGTAAAGAAAAAGGACCGGGATCCATAGTTCACTAGAGGTGGCTCTCCTTAGATAGATAACATGCTGGGTGAACAAATTACAATGGGGCAATTGACAAACACCGAGAAAGCAATACATGCATATACTAATCATCTTGACTCCTCTGAGACTTGATTGGGCATTACAACATAATACATAGACCGCCATCCAACCGCATCTATCACTAATAATCCACCTTCAGGTTATCATCCAAACCCCCTCCAGTATTAATTTGCAAGCAACAGATTATTGCTTTACGAACTGTGTGTAAAGTAAACAATACAATTGTTCTATGAACAAAGGATCGTTGTTTTCTCCCTAGTAGCAACAACACATCTAGTACCTTAGAGATTTCTGTCACTTCCCCAGATTACCAGAGGCATGAACCCACTATCGAGCATAAATAATAAGTCTTGGAGTTGCTAGCATCTACTTGGCCAAGATAGCTACTAACAACGGAAAGCATGCAAGATCTCAAATAACAAAGACATGATAGAATCAATAATCAATCTAAAATAGCATCCCAATATCCATCGGATCCCCGCAAACACAACATGTATGGATTACAAATAGATGATCTTGATCATGAACGGAGCTCACAAGATCTAAACATGAAAGCACAAAGGAGGAGAAACCAGCCATCTAGTTACTACATGGATCCGTAGTCCAAGGATGAACTACTCACGCATCACACCGGAGGCTTGCATGGTGATGAAGAAGGCCTCCAGGGTGAATTCCCCTCTCCGGCAGGGTGTCGGGAAGAGCTTCAGATCCCTCCCGATCTAGGGATGGAGATGACGGCGGCTACAGACTCTTTCGTGGATTTTTGATCGGGTACCTAGGGATTTCGTCCCGAGGGCAATATATAGGCGGAAGGAGGGGCCGAGGGGGTGCCGGGAGCCACCACACCACCCCTGGCACAGGCCAGGCCTGGCCACACGGCCAGGTGGTGTGGCCGGCCCCTGGCCCCTCTCCGTCTCATATTCTTGAACTTGATCCCTTCCGGAAAAATAGGCACTTTGGCTTTTGTCCCGTCCAATTCCGAGAATATTCATTTTCTGACTTTCCTGGAACCAAAAACAGCAGAAAACAGGCAGCTAGCACTGTGGCTCTTGTTAATAGGTTAGTCCAAGAAATCATATGAAAAGTACTCCAAAGTTGGAACAAAACACAAGAAAGTGGATAAAACCAAGCATGGAACATCAAAAATTATAGATACATTTGCAATGTATCAAGTATATGTACAAAAATGAAAACAAATAGAGTTTGTTACCAGCCTCTTACCACGCCTCAAGTAGTCATTGATCCTAATTATTGCTCTTCACTTGTGTGGCTTGATAATAATATGAAACCAATATCCACTGAGGACTGCCGAACCTTGTAGCAAACTCGCAAAAACCAAAGAAGAACGACAAATATTTTTGGTGTTTTCGATTTTTAAACAAGAACCAAAAGAGAAAAAAAACAAGCAAAGCAAAATCTTTTTGGGTTTTTCAAATAGTTCAAACAAAGCAAAAAGGGAAAAGCAAACCAAGGAAAAAAGAAGAAGCAAACCAAAGAGAAACAACAGAAATATTTTTGGTCATTTTGTGTTTTTTAGAAGGAAAAAAGCAAAAAAGAACGAAAACTAAAAAAAGAATGAAAACATGAATATACAAAGTACCGACGCAACATGATATGAAGATGAGTGCGGTGTCGGCGTACCTCCCCCCAATCTTAGGCTTTTGGCCTAAGTGGGTATCAATCCATGTACAAATAGGGGTTCCAAGCGGGCGGATCTTGGTAAGAATGGTCGTAGCTGGGCCCATGAGAGGAAGAAGAAGCTCCCCAATCATAAGCGGGCTGCTGATATGAAGACTCTCCCTCATTCGAGGGCTGGACCCGTGACCTCCCTTCTAATGTCCTGCTCCTGTTGGGAGAGCTCTCCCAAGTACGTGTCAAGCTCCTCCTCAGTGAGGGACCATCCTTCCCTGTTATCAAGGTTAAATAAAACAGGTGCAGGCAAAAGAACAACACGCTCGGACTTGCTCTTTCTCCAACCAGCTTTGAGAAAGGTTATTTCATAAGATAACTTACTCATACTAGCGCACGAGGAAACAAATTTATGTTGTATCATGGAATTAAGATCAAGCCTCTCTATGGGAAACTATAGGTCTAGATGATGAGGCACTAAACCATGCAATGCTAGTAAACGAGAAGCAATAAGGCCTCCACAGATTCCACCTTTCTCATGGTTAGCAGCAAGACGGAAAGCTATCAAAGCACCTAAGTTGTAAGCTATCTCGTTTAAGAGCAACAAAGATAAATGCTAGATCAAACGAAGATAACTTATTGACAGTTTTCCTAGCAAGAACACACTTGGCAATAAAGTAGGCAAAGTAGCGAATGGAGGGAAGATGAATGTTACGGATTTTTCCATTCTCCTTCGAGAAGCTACTCCCTTGGCAAATTTTTGCGTATAAATCCATGAGTGGTTCAGGTCTCTCCTTAATCTTTCTACATGATCCCCATTGAGGTACCTTAATAGCTGCGCAAAAATCATCAAGAGAAAGGTCGACAGCTATATTGTAAATTTTGTAATGACCATGGGGTTAGGCAAAGAGTGACTAAATTGGAAGTCCTGCACCACAGACATGGTTAGCTTCACAAATTGACAAGGTTCATCTTCCAAAAAGTGCTCTAACCCTGCATTAGAAACCGAAGTGTGGAAATCTTGTAGAATTCCTGCAGCTCTCATGAACTCAGAGCATGGGTAAATGGAAGGAAAAACTTCCTCCTCCCGATGGACCTTCATGACCTCAGGTACCCAAAGCTCATGTTGGTTTAGGTGGTGTTCACTCACCTTCTATTCTGAAATTTAAACACCTATACACAAGTGATTGCAAAGTAAATATAATGAAGGATTCTACTCATAGGGACTTGCAAGAGGCCTAAACATGCATCAAAACTATATCTCTAAGCATCAAACAAGCTTACAAGCTCTCATAACCAGTCACCTATAGCAGCAAAATACTCAACATATAATCCACTAAACACAAATCTACTTGGACAAGGGGAGGAGTCACATACCAGGGAACAAATGCTCCAAATTTCAGCAAGAAAGATGGGCTGAGCAAGGAGATCGAAAAAAACGAGAGCAAGCACAGCAAGAACGCGATTTTGAGATATGAACTGGAGCTTACTCGGGAGAGAGAAGAAAGTGGCAGGTGAGAGAGTTAGTGGGGGGCCAAGGGTGGCCCACACCAGGGCATGGCGCCACCCAAGGCTGGCCACGCCACCATGTGGTGTGCCTGCCTAGTGGGCCCCCTGGTACCTCCCAGGTACTCCTATGCCCCTTTTTTCACGTAAAAAATTAATATGAATTTTCTGGAATTTTTCGAGACACTTTATTTTTGGGCATTTTTCAGAAATAGAAGAATGATTTTTCTGACAGACAGATTTTTTTTCTTTTGGAAACATGATGCAAGGACAAAACAAGGCTAGAACTACAGAAGTTCTAACATGCAAGCAACTAACAACAAAAGGAAAGCTAAATGAAAGCAAAAACTAAAATGCAAAGGATAAAAATAAACGGAGATAATCATAATGAAAACATTGTTTTGTTCAATGGAATCCTTTTGTTAACAAGGTTGATCAAGTCTTGCTACCAAAACAATTGCATATGAGACAAAACTTTGTACTCCACTAATGATTATGTTACCTCAACCTTAATAGCAATGGTCCCAATCATAATAGTTTAAAATTTTTCTCTTGGTATGGGACAATATATTTCTCCAACTTGAATGCCTTCAACATGTTCAATTGATTCAAACCATAAGTCCTTTCAATCTTCTTGGGGAAATAGACAGTATGTTCCTTGTCATTAACATTGAAGGTCACCTTTCCTTGATTACAATTAATAACAGCTCCTGTAGTATTAAGAAAAGGTCTCCCAAGAATAATAGACATATTATCATCTTCGGGCATTTCAAGCACAACAAAATCAGTTAATATCAAGCAATTGTGAGCCACCTGAATAGGTACATCCTCACATATACCCACAGGAATGGTGGTAGATTTATCAGCCATTTGCAAAGATATATCAGTTGGTATTAAATTTTCAAGTTGAAGCCTCTTATAGAGAGAGAAAGGCATAACACTAACTCCAGCTCCCAAATCACACAAAGCAGTTCTAACATAACTGTTCTGAATAGAGCAAGGGATAGTTGGAATCCTTGGGTCTCCAAGTTTCTTAGGAACCTTACCATTGAAGGAATAATTAGCAAGCAAAGTAGAAATTTCTTCATTAGGGATCTTCCTTTTATTCGAGACAATGTCCTTCATATACTTTGAGTAAGGAGGCAATTTAATAGCATCAGTCAAAGGAATTTGCAAGAATAAAGGCTTCATCCACTCACAAAACTTATTATAGTGTTCATCTTCCTTTGACTTGTGTTTCTTATCAGGGAAAGGCATAGGTTTTTGGACCCAAGGTTCTCTTTCACTACCATGTTTCTTAGCAATAAAATCTTCTTTGGTGTATTTAGTATTCTTAGTGTGGTTTTCAGGTTCTTCTTCAACTTTTTCTTCATTAGGAACAACATTTTCTTTATTACCACTTTCAGTTTCAGCATCAGAGATAGATATACTATTAGGATCTATAGCAGGTTCAGAGGGTTCTACAACAGTTTTATGTTTCTTTTTCCTTTTCTTACGAGTAGAACCACTATTTTCAGCTTGTTGAGAATCCTGCTCAATTCTTTTGGGATGCCCCTCGGGATATAGAGGATCCTGGGTAGCAGCACCACTTCTAGTTCTAATTTCATAAGCATGTTTTTCTTTAGCAACATTAACTAGCAAGTCATTTTGCACTTTAACGAGTTGATCTATTTGAGTTTGAACCATTTGAAAGTGTTTAACAATCATTTTAACATCATTAGAGGTTCTTTCCACAATATCTTTCAACTCAACAATAGCTCTAGTGTTTTCCATTAGATGATTTTGCACCCTTTTATTAAAGTTATCTTGCTTAACAATAAAGATATCAAATTCTTCTAAGCATTGATCAGGAGGTTTAGAGTAAGGGATATCACCTTCATCAAAGTATTGGAGAGAGTGTACCTCAATAGTGGGTGAGTAGGGAATAGGCTTACATAATTCTTCTATAGGAGGTAAATTCGTGACATCTGCAGCTTTAACTCCCTTCTCCTTAAGACATTTCTTAGCTTCCTTCATCACTTCATCATTTAATTCAATAACTCCCCTCTTCTTTGATGTTGGAATAGGCACAGGAATAGATGGTTCAGGTACAATTACTTCAGGTATAGCTTGTTTAGGAGGAGTCCAATCTTCATAATTCTTGCTTATTTTAGCCATTAATTTATCAGCTTCCTTAGGAGTCCTATTCCTGAAAACACAATCACCACAACTATCTAGGTATGTCCTAGATTCCTCGGTTAGTCCATTATAAAATATATCAAGAAGCTCATTCTTAGGTAATGTACTTCCAGCCTATGCATGAATCAAAGCACAAAACCTTGCCCAAGATTCGGGCAATACCTCTTTTTCTCCCTGTTTAAAATCAAAAAGTTCCTGCAAAATAGCATGTCTAGCACTGGGAGGAAAATATTTCTGTAGGAAAGTACTAATCAAGCACTCAGAGCTATCAATAGATCTAGGAGGTAAATTACTAAACCAAGTTTTAGCTTCTCCTTTTAGTGAAAAGGGAAAAATCTTAGCAACAAAGTAAGTACGCATCTTAATATCATCCGAAAAAAAGCCACTCATGGTAGAAAGTTCATTCATATGTGCTACCGCACTTTCATTCTTAGTCCCACAAAAAGGTTCTTTCTCAACAATAGCTATGTAAGATAGATCGAGAGAGAAATCATAATCTTCATTTATAATGTTTATGGGAGAAGCAGCAAACTTAGCATCAGGAGGCAATTTGGGTCTAATAGTACGCCTCTCAAGGAGACTCTTAGTAGCGCTCCTATCATGGGTGTGCTTACATTCTTTAATAAACTCATCAGTCATCTCAACGTAACCATCTTCAATATCATAACTCTCACTAGACTCAGGTGAGCTAACAGGTGTGGTAGTGTCTTCATTAGGAGTTTCGGTATTTCCAGCTATAGTTCTAGCAATCGTAGCATCTAGGAAAGGACCTAATGAACCACTCTTATCAAGCACAGTAGAAGCAGCATCATAAGCATTAGAAGTTTCAGATTCAGCAGTAGTAGCAGTGTGTGTAGCATGTGTATGTGGTGGTGTAAGGAACTTACTCAAAACAGACGGTGAATCAAGAACAATAGAGGTGTTCAGAACCGTACCTCTTCTTGTAGTGGATGGTAAAATAGGAACCTTGCCATCACGAGACTTACCCATGATAGATGGATAGTAGCGAACAATAGAGAATCCAAGTGAGCTTGATAAATAAAGCTATGCTCCCCGGCAACGGCGCTAGAAAAAAGTCTTGATGACCCACAAGTATAGGGGGTGTATCGTAGTATTTTCGAGGGAAGTGAAACCCAATTTATTGATTCGATACAAGAGGAGCCAAAGAATATTTATAAGCCTTAACAACTGAGTTGCCAATTCAGCTGCACCTGGAAACAATCTTGCTCACAGCAGTTTATCAGTAGCAACAGTTTTGTAGTAGGAATAGTAAAGTAATAGCAGTAGTAAAGCAAAGACAGTAGTAACAAAAGCAGTAAACAGTGGGATTCGAGTGCAGTAGGCATAGGGATGGATGGACGGGCGTTGCATGGACAAGAAAATTCACATAGCAATCAGAACATAGGGCAATTGCAGATAAATAAGATAAAGCATCCAAGTACTAGACAATCCTAGGCATGTGTTCCATATATAGTCATACGTGCTCGCAATGAGAACTTGCACAACATCGTTTGTCCTGCCAGCCCGTTTAGCGGGGCCTCTAGGGAACTACTGGCAATTAAGGTGCTCCTTTTAATAGAGCACCGGAGCAAAGCATTAACACTCCATGAACACATGTGATCCTCACATCAAAGCCATTCCCTTTCGGTTATCCCGATTTCTGTCACTTCGGGGCCATAGGTTCCGGACAACAACGTCTGTATACAACTTGCAGATAAGACCAAAAACAATACTATCATAATGAATCAATAACATGTTCAGATCTGAAATCATGGCACTCAGGCCCTAGTGACAAGCATTAAGCACAACAAGTCGCAACAAAGTCATAAAGCACTAATAAAAGATACTAGGCACCATGCCCTAACAATCTGATGCCATTACATGAACGATATCATCCAATCCCTACCATCCCCATAGCCTACAGCGGGGAATTACTCACTCATAGATGGGGAAACATGGATGGTTGATGGAGATGATGGTGGAGATCGATGGAGATGGCTCCGGGGGCACTTCCCCATCCCAGCAGGGTGCCGGAACAGATACTTTCTGTCCCCCGAATCTCCCCTTCGGTGGTGGCGGCGTTGTGGAACTTTTTCTTGAAAAATGTCGAACCCCCCAGAGTTTTTAGGTCAGAAGGATTCTTATAGGCGAAGAGGGAGACCGAGGGGGTGCCTGGGGCCACCACACCATGCCCTGGCGCAGCCAGGCCCAGCCTGCGCCTGGGGGTGGTGTGGCCAGCCCCTGGCTCTTCTCCGTCTCGTATTCTGGCTCCTGGAGTCTTCTAGAAAAATAGGCACTTTGGCTTTTGTCCCGTCCAATTCCAAGAATATTCAGTTTCTAACTTTCCTGGAACCAAAAAGAGCAGAAAATAGGCAGCTGGCACTGTGGCTCTTGTTAATAGGTTAGTCCAAGAAATCATATGAAAAGTACTCCAAAGTGTGGACAAAACACAAGAAAGTGGATAAAACCAAGCATGGAGCATCAAAAATTATTGATACATTTGCAATGTATCAAAGGCCTAGAAGACTTACCGACATAGGCCCGTAGTGTTACTTGTAGTTCAAGATGTACTCTGTAACTGACTCTTAGTCGTAGCCGGATAGATCTCTCCTGTAAACCCTAGGCCGGATATCTATATAAGCCATCCTAGGGAGAGCCTTTAGGGCACCCTCAATAGTCTACAATCTCAACTCGCACAGGCGAACCCTTGTAACCCGTATTCCGGCTCTGCCGTATTACTGGATTGCTAGTAGGAGTAGGATCCGTCCAAAGCCTGTGGATTCGAACCTGGGTAAACTTGTGTGCTCACCGTTCCGGAACACCGTACGTCTCACACCCCTCTCTTCCGCGCGCCTCGAGGACCCCCCCATGGCGTACTTGTCATCAATCCGACGATAGTTGGCACCCACCATGGGGCAAGTGAGCTTCGGACCTGCGTTCCGAGCAGAATCTGCAAGAATCAGAATCAGCAAGACTATCACCGTCGGTCGCATCCTCTACGCCAGCGACATCCCGCTCATCGTTCTCGACGAGACATGGATTCTGGCTAGGAAGGCTGTGACTGCCTACACCATCATGTCTTTTGGCGAGGTTGATGTTTACATCGGTTTTGCTGAACCTGTCCCACCCACCCCAGCGGTGATGATAGGGGCAGAATAAATTTCTGGGTCCCCTTTGTCCGCGGAGGCGGCCGAGTTCTGGATCTCAGAAAACCCTAATCCCACCCAACCCGAACCAGTTGCGGAGATAGTGGAGAAATCCGAGCCTGAGGCAGACCTAGCGGTCCAAGTCGAATCTGGAGTGGATCTCCTTGGAGGAACCGAATCCCAGATCGACCCACCCGCTGAGGTCGAAATCCAAGAGGAGCACAACAACAACGACGGTTCCGGCTCTGACGATGATGGGACAGACAGGCCTTTCCTGACGTACATACTAAGACGCATGATGATGCAAAACTCAGGCGTAGATGCAATTCTCGAGACCATCAAACATTTCGACGAAGCCTACTATGAAGACCGCAGTTATCTCAAGAGGGGCGCATCGCACTTTATCGGATATGTGGGCTCCAGATCCGGCTCTGCCGATGCTGGAGACAACACCGACTCTGTGCTGGAGGCGATTGGAACAAACGCCGATGTACCCGCATCCTCGGATGAAACGATGACGTCAGCAGATTTCCGAAAGTTCTCCGTGGAATATGAAGAGGAGTATAACTCCAAAGCTGCAGAGGAAGGAGAAGCCATGGATGAAGGATCCAGGGAACACTCTCCCAAAGCGCAGGATGACATGGAAATCGGAGATAATCCCGAGGTCCAGATGTCCGAAAGTACCAATCAGAGCTTGATTCCGGGAAACGGACCCAAAGCCGTCTTTGCTACCGGCGCTGCCAAGAAGGCAAAGAAGAAGAACAAGAAGAACAAAACCCCAGCGAAAGACCCTCCGGCGGAGGAGGTGATTGCCAAGGAATACGAGGAAGACTCGAATGGAGCACTTATCCCAGACGAGCCCAAAAAAGAAGAGTCGGTGGATGGACACGTGATCACCGAAGGTGCGCGTATACTCATCGATGCTGCATTAACCACACATATTCCTACAGCTACAGAACTTACTGCTGAAGAGCTGGACAAAAGGGCCCAAGCCCTAGAAGTGTGTCGCCAAATACTTCTCGATGAAGCTAAAAACATTGAGGAGGAAAAGAAACGCATGGCATCTGCGGAAAAATACAACTCCAGGCAACATCAGAAGACCAGGAAACGTCATACTAATGACAACCAATTCCCGCAGATCCATAAAGTCCTCTTTGGAGGAGAAATGGGGATGCCTCGGAAAGACAGCAAAGGGGATTAGGTGTATCCAACACTAGTACAGAACACCGTTGCGGCCCAAGAAATCCTATCGGCTAATCCAGGCCCGGAGCAGATCCGGTTGGGCATCAAATTACTCAACAAGGGAGTGAAGCAGCAAAAGGTCGCCATGTTCGGAAGTCAAAAGCTGGACTCTGATTCTGACCAATGTCGCACAGATCCAGCATGGGCTGACATAAGACCCCAGTGTGTTCCGGAGCAGCACCACCGCTCCGATCGTCGGGAAGACAATTACTCAAGAACCGGATCCTCGGGACAGCACCACAAAGCTGCCTATGACTGGCGTAACGTTAACCTAGTCGCGGAGCAAGAGGCAATTGCTGCACTGAATCCGAGGAACCCGCCCTAGCGAGAGTCGAAAGACCACATGGACGATGATAAAGAGAAACGTCGAGAGGAGGACCGACAAACAATGCCACCTCCTAGACATGCAAGCCGTACGGATGACGGGCGAAGGAACGACAGGCACCATGCCGAGACAAGCTGGCAGGGGGCTTGTCACAATGAAGACCCTCCCCGGAATTGGAATAATGACGCTCCGGATGGAGGCCGGCGATCAGCCAGAAATAACCTAGCTGCTCCACCCTCTCCGCCAAGTAGCCATCACAACGGCTCCCAAGGAGGCCAAGGAGGGCGTCGTGGTGGAGGAGGTGGTGGAAGAAGCCAAAGTCCGTCTCCAAGGCACCGTAGCCACAACCGACACTCGGGACGATCTCTATCCCCGAATGACGCAAGGCACAGGATCAACTCCAATATAGAGGCGCGGCGCTATGAAATGATGATATATACGTGGGACCAAAGTGCTTGGGACCATGCATAAGAGCCACAAGATTCCCGGAAGGATTTGCTATCTCAAGATATATTCAAGCCTACGACGGCATAGCTCGGCCAGATACTTGGCTATAGGATTTATTCCAAGCTTGCTACATCACCAAAGGTGGAAACAGCCTGGTCGCAACCCAATACCTCCCACTTATGTTGCGGAAGACGGCACGATCATGGCTCAATGAACTTCTGGAGAACACCATCCACAACTAGAATGACATGTAAAGTGCGTTCTTTCGAAATTTCGAAGGCACATATCGGAGGCCTTGTACGGTCGGAGACCTACATCATTGCACCTAGAAAGCCGGAGAAACTTGCCGGGATTACCTCGGATGATGGATCGACACCAAGAACTCCTGTGAAGGAGTAAATGATCAAAATGCGATTGAAGCTTTCATTGCAGGTCTCCCAATTGGTTTACTACGTCATCGCTTGAAGTGTGAAAAAGTCACTGATTTGGGAGAGATGATAGAAACAGCGAGCAAGTATGCAGATGCGGACGATGACACAGAGGGATTACTCAACGCCCTAGTTGTGCCACAGTCGGCAAAACAACCAAAGAAACAAGCTCAGAAGCGCAAGAACACCTCAGAAGAAAAACCCAACACGGAAACGGCAGTGGTTACTGCTACTTTCGGGTCTGGAGGACGAGGAGGACGTGGCGGAGGCCGCAGACGTGGTCGTGGGACTTCGAGAGTTCAAGGTAGAGGAGATCAGCAACTAGACAAAACCTACTATTGGGCCGACATTGCCAATAGCCCATGTGTGCATCACATAGACGCCAATGAGGGCTCGTCCTACACAAACGTCGAGTGTCGTTTCAACGACAACATTAAGAGAGATGATACCGCTGGCTACAAAGCTCAGCGGAAGAAGGGAAAGAAGAATCCCGAAAAGGATAAGGAGACCAAGGAAGATTCCAACATGGAGGAAGATGATGCTTCAAATCCCAAGCCGGAAGGGAAGAGAAATTTTCCGACCAAGAAAGACACTTATGTCACCTTCCTCGGATCTCAACCAGCAAAGGTCAAAAAGGCAGTGCTGCATGAGCTCAATGCAACAGTTCCGGCTGTCCCTCAATTCCTAGACTGGTCAGAAGTGGCAATCACATTTGACTGCGCTGATCATCCGCCTAAGCTACATAGGTGAGGAAAATATGCCTTAATCGTCAATCCACTTATTGACGGTTATGGTTTCTCCAAGACTCTCATGGACGGTGGCAGCAGTATTAATATTCTGTACGTCGAAATGCTACGCCGGATGAAGATCTCGGAGACCCGGCTGAATCACAGCTCTGTGATTTTTCACGGAGTTGTTCTAGGAAGACAAGCTAATTCCCTAGGAGAAATGACTTTGGATGTTACCTTCGGAACTCCAAAGAACTATCGGATGAAGGCACTTTCTTTCGAAGTGGTCCCGTTCAAGAGCACGTACCATGCTATATTCGGGCGTTCGGCTTACTGGGCTTTCATGCCTCATCCGTGTTACATTTACAATATGATGAAAATTCCAGGTCCCAACAGCGTAATCACCATCAGGGGAGACCCAGAAAGCGCGAGAGTGCAAGGATGGAAATGCCGCCTTTGTTGAAGCCGTGTTCCACGCCCAGGAGTACCAGGAAATCAAGAAGAGCATAGATCCATCCGAGATGCCCGCAACGAAGAAGGAGGTGACAAAGCCAAATCCGGAGTTCAAGGCATCAGAAGAGATGAAGAAGACGCCGCTGAAGAATGATGACCCCTCCAAGGTGACCCAGATAGGCGTAGGCCTAGATAGCGCATAGGAAAGCGCGCTCGTCAAGTTTCTCAAAGCAAATCAAGATATCTTCGCATGGCAACCATCTGACATGACCGGAGTACCTAGGGAACTTGCCGAGCACTCTTTAAATGTAAACCCAAATGCTAAACCTGTCAAACAGCCCTTACGACGTTTCAGCGATGAAAAGCGTAAGGCAATAGCTAAGGAACTAGCACGGCTCGAGTTAGCCGGATTCGTAGAAGAGGTCATCCACACTGATTGGTCGGCCAATCCTGTAATGGTTCCTAAAAAGGACACAACTGATTTAAGGATGTGTGTTGATTATACTGCCTTGAACAAGGCTTGTCCAAAAGATTCGTTCGCTCTTCCTAGGATTGATCAGGTTATCGATTCTATGGCAGGCTCGGAACTCCTCTGTTTTCTCGACGCATATTCCGGTTATCACCAAATCCGGATGAAGGAATCTGACAAAGTCAAAACTTCATTTATAACCCCCTTCGGAACCTTCTGTTTTGTTATGATGCCTTTTGGGCTGAAGAAAGCAGGAGCTACGTACCAACGCACAATGCAGCGTTGCCTCCATGATCAAACCGGACGCAATGTACATGCATATGTGGATGATATTACGGTAATGTCCAAAAAGAAGGAAACATTGATTTCCGACTTGGAGGAAATGTTCACCAATCTACGAAAATACAACATAATGCTTAATCTGAAGAAATGCTTCTTTGTAATCCAGCCGGAAAATTGTTAGGTTTCATCGTGTCCCAAAGAGGCATAGAGGTGAACCGAGACAAAATCAAGGCTATACTCAATATTTCCAGGCCAACTCACCTGAAGGACATACAAAGACTAACTGGTTGCATCGCTGCAGTCAGTCGGTTCGTAAGCCGGCTCGATGAAAGAGCCGCACCATTATACAAACTCCTGAAAAAGACCAAGGATTTTGTGTGGACCGACGAAGCTGAAGCCGCACTACAAGACCTGAAGAAAGTACTCTCGTCTGCTCCTATCCTTGCTGCACCGGAACCACAGGAACCGATGTTGCTTTATCTTGCTGTGACAAACAAAGTCGTCAGTATTGTCATGGTAGTGGAGAGACCGGAGGAAAATCAGGAACACTTGGTGCAGCGTCCGACTTACTTTGTCAGCGAGGTTCTAACAGAATCAAAACAGCGGTATCCGCACTATCAAAAGCTGGCTTGTGATGTTTTCCTAGCATCTCGTAAGCTACGACACTATTTCCAGGAGCATCCAATTACCATGGTGAGTACATCTCCCATGAGAGATATAATCAACAACAGTGACTCCAAAGGACGCATTGCCAAATGGGGCATAGAGCTCTCAGCTTTCGATATTGAGTACAAACCTCAGAAAACAATTAAATCCCAAATCCTTGTCGACTTTGTTGTTGATTGGACAGAGACGAAGGAGAATGTGACCCTCCCTGAGTCGGAATATTGGACCCTATATTTTGATGGATCTAAGGCTCGCTGGGGCTCGGGGGCTAGCGTGGTACTCAAATCATCCCCAAGGAGATAAACTTCTGTACGTGTTGCAGATCAACTTCACAACGAAAAATAATATTGCCGAGTATGAAGCACTACTACATGGAATCCGGATTGCTAAGGATATCGGCATCCGACGTTTGATGTGTTACAAAGATTCAGATCTTGTTGCTCAGCAAGTGTTAGATATTTGTAATGCAAATAAACACATGGCAGCATATAAAGTTGTCGTGGATGATTTATCTAAATCGTTCGAAGGGTTTGAGGTTCAACACATCCCTCGAGCAGAAAATGAGGAAGCAAATGCATTATCTCGGATAGGCTCTGCACGGAAAGAGGTCCCGGATGGCGCTTTCTTGGAGCACCTCAAAGTTACCTCAATAAAGGGAGTAGACGAGGAATATCCGACCAAATCCGACTCACCTCTGATAGCAGTTTTGGCTGTAATTCCTAGCTGGACTCAACCCTACCTTGATTATTTGGTAGATGGCAAGTTACCCGAAGACGAAGTTCTGAGCCGGCAGATCGTCCGACGAGCAAAAACCTATACTGTGGTTAATGGTGAGCTCTAGAAGTGGAGTGTGTCTGGGGTCTTTCAGCGCTGCGTATCTCCGGAAGAAGGAGTGGAAATCTTAAGAGTGGTCCATGAAGGCGAGTGTGGTCACCATGCTGCAGCCAAATCTTTAGTGGCAAAAGCTTTCAGACATGGTTTTTTCTGGCTTACAGCCAAGGCAGATGCCGAACGGCTGGTCAAGACGTGCAAGGGCTGCCAAAAGTACGCCAAACAAGCTCATGTTCTGGCTGATCAGCTGCGAACAATACCTATAACATGGCCTTTCGCGGTATGGGGGCTTGACATGGTAGGACCGTTTAAACGGGCTCCAAGTCGATTTACTCACCTCTTAGTGATGGTGGATAAATTCACCAAATGGATTGAGGCTAAACCCGTCACTAGTTGTGATGGAGCAACAGCCAAAAGGTTTGTCGAGGATGTTATAATCTGGTATGGTTATCCGTATAGTATTATCATGGACAACGGGAGTAATTTTTCTATGGGAGAACTGGCTGAATTCTGCAACGAACAAAATATCCGGCTTGACATTGCGTCAGTCGCGCATCCACAAGCAAATGGACAAGTTGAAAGAGAAAATGGTTTAATCCTACAAGGCCTAAAACCGAGACTTGAAGCACCACTACGACGTGCTGCGGGGGCTTGGGTGGAGGAATTACCCTCTGTGATATGGAGTTTACGAACAACTCCGAACAGGTCAATCGAATACACACCTTTCTTCTTGGTCTATGGCGCAGCAGTTCTTCCTAGTGATTTGATCCACACTTCTCCTAGAGTGGCCGCGTATATCGAAGAAGATCCCGAGATTTCTCGACAAAATGATCTCGACTTAGTCGAAGAAGTTCACGTCGTTGCTGAAATGAGATCAACAGCCTATCAGCAGAAGTTACGCAAGTATCATAGCCAGAGGGTCAGAAACCAGTCTTTCCGTAAGGGTGATTTGGTTCTCCGGCTTGTGCAACAAAGAAAGAACAAACTTTCCCCGGTATGGGAAGGGCCCTTCCTGGTTAGTTGAGTATTACACAATGGTTCATACTACCTAACTGATATGAGGCCAGTCAAAGAAAGACCTGCTACTTAGAAAAAAAAGAGAGTTGGAGGCAGTACAAATCCGGATGAGTTAGACAGACCATGGAATATTGCTCAGCTACGTCCCTCTTATTCTTAGTTTATCCTTCTTTGTAATCATATATGTGTACATGTTCTGTGAGAAATAAAAGTTTTGGTTGCCTCAAGTTTTTTCTGAGAAGTTTTTACCATCTTATTTCCGAATGATCATGTCACAAAGTCGAAAATCCCAGAATACTTGAAAGTACTTTATGATCATGATTGTTCTGGTTTAGATTTCTGATTCTAAAAATGCTGCCTTCGGGTATAACTCTAAAGTTTCTAGTCTATACTTTGGTTATTTGTCTGATTGCCAGATGCGGGCATTTTCTGAGTAGTGAATTGTTGGTACTGGAAGCCGGCTTTGTTTCTGAGTTTAAACTAGTTTAGCAATTAAGCTTCGTTGCTCGGCAAAGTTTCCGTGCTAAAGGTTTAGCCGACTCACGAAAGGAACGAGGCAGAAAGCCAAATAAACAATAAGTGTAGACAAAAAAGTACAAGTGCTTATGTAAACATTTCAGGCACACAAAATCTAAAAGCCAAAAGTGATGAATAGATAAAAGCTTCGCACTAGCAAAAGTATAGTACTGCATATTTACAGACCCATAATGTTTCTCAGAATAATACATTTGTTTCTGGTAATCTATGATGCAGGAGAGGAGGTAGGAGCTGCCAGCTCGCTGGACACATCAGCCGCACCCTGATAGCGATCCAAGATGTCCAAATCGGATATGGTTTATCCATCCTCGGAAACTTCGGCTGCTTCTTCTAGAGGCGGAGGCGGCGTGTCCACACAGGTGAAGAAGGGAGTGTCATAGCTGGTTAAGTCAGCTACGCGGCACCCATATCCGGCACAGGAGTCCATGATGGCCTTGATGTCTTGCTCCTGTCCGTCTTCATCCACAGTAGAATACCCTCTGGTCACTTGCCATATCTCCATGCTTCCATGGTGGCCCATGACCATGGTGAGAGCGTTCTGCGCCACGGATCACGCGTAGGACATATTCCAGTCCTGGACAAGCAGCGGCATCTCCTTCACTTTGTCTTGCACCTGAAAGTCGGACATGCTATGCATGTCCGGAACCTTGAGAGCTTCGCCAATGTCCTCGATGGATTGGCGGAAGTCATGAAGCAAATCACCGACTTGGGTAAGTCGGTGGGTGCAAGGCTCGGTAGAAGCAGAGTCCGTCAAGTTAAGAGGACCTATATATAACACAAAACGATTAAGTAAATCCGACATCGAAAGATTCGAAGAATGTAGACAAGTCAGAAAGTGGGAAACATACCGAAGATGACGTCATCAACTTTAGTCTTCTCTTCTCAAAGACTCCAAAGTTCAGCCCGGAGTGCCTCGGAAAGATCCTTCTCTCTGCAAAGCTCTTTGTTGAGATCCGAGATTCTTTGATCTTGAACCGCAATCTTACGATCATGTTCATCAATAGCCATGGAGGAGGATTCGAGAATTTCAGCGATGCTCTTCTCATGATCTGCCTTGAGCTTATCCAGCTCTTGGCGAAGTTCTTTATTATCCACCACCAGGGTTTTGAGGTTCTCGGCCTCTTTGATCATAGCACAGGGCTGTTTTACCAGTGCTGTAAGACAAAAAAAACAACAGTTCAGTAAAAAATATTCGACTATGAAAATCAAGACAAAGTTTTGAGTCTCAGAATGTTTACCTTCGGCCTCATCTTTGGAAACCTTCAGCTCAGCATTTTCAAGTCGGAGAGCTCTGATCTTTCTCTGCTTGTTGCAGATATTCTTCAACAAATCCTGGTTATATGAATTAACTTTCTGTAAGTCAGAATACCCAGAGTCAGAAGTCTACTGAAGACTCGGGCTAATATTGTTACTAATATCAGCACGAGCCTTGGGGGCTACACTAGTTCATTCTTTGGCATCCTAAGGAAGCATAAACCCGGATTGTATATCCTACTTCATGCTTGGGGGCTAGAGGATATGATATAGAATACAATAAAGAAAAACGTGAGTTGGAATTCCGACTTACATGATGTTCATGTGTGAGCTTGCTCAGACACATGTTCACCTTGGTGGTAACCTTCTCGGCGAGGGTGAGTGGAATAACCGGAGGTGGTGGAAGCACACCAGCTCTTAATCCCTCGTCGCGAAGGTGGACTTGTTCAAGAAGGTCGGAGTACTTCATGTCCTTCGCTTCTTGTGCTACTTCTTTGGCAGAGAGATTATGGCTCTCTAGGCATTGCCGGGCCAGCCGCTGGATCTCCTCCGCATATTTCCGAGACAAGCCAAATTTGGCAAGCCCTGGATTGTTCAGGAGGTTTTCGGCAAAGGTATCTGCCGAAGGATCATTACCCGAAGAGGGTTCACCCTTATCTAAACCTAAGCCACCCATGGTGGCATCAGTCTGCGACTCAAGGGTCGCTGGCCCCGTTGAAGGAGCTGGATCTTCTGCGACAACCGGCGATGGAGTGATCACCGGCGTTGCAGAAGGTTGAGGAGCAGGAGTCGGACGAACCGCGGCAGGAGAAGCCATAGTCAGCTTCGTCTGCCGCAAGGGCTTTGAAGAAGTTCCCTTCCCCTTACCCTTGATGAGCTGCTTAGCTCTAGGAATGTAAAATAATGGAAAACATTACATCTCGGAAGAAATTACGAGTAAAGTACAAAGGCGGAAGTTGTGTTGAAAGTTACCTCTTCACAACTGGCACCTCCTTTGTGCCAACAGCCACTGTCGAAGCTTTGCGCTTCCTGGGCACAACGTCCGGCAGTGGGACCAGTTCCTCCTCCTGAGAAAACCCCGGAGGATACCCCTCGATAGGAGCCAGCTCTGACTCGGGGAGTTCGTCAAGCTAAAAAGAAGATAATATCTCAGTATTGCAAAGGTGAGACACATAAAAAAGGGTTTATTGCTAAAGCTTACCGGAACTACAGGGTCTTTCGCTGTGTGCATGTCCAAAGACAAGTCCGGAATTTTCCTCTCGATCCGCTCCTTAATCAGCCATTGGATCTGGCTTATGTAATCCTGTGGCTTCAAAGCCTTGGGACTGATGCGGAGGGAGTCATTTTTCGACGACGTGATGGAATGCATCAGTCGGTCGTCGTGGTACTGGAGAGGCTGGATCCGGCATGCCACCCATGATTGGACTAAGTCGGACCCTTTCAGTCCCTTGTGCTTCACCAGGTATTCAATCCGCCTCTTGGCGAGGATCAGATCGTCACTGAGAGCCGGAGGAGCCTCGTCCCAAGATGGAAGGGCCGTGGCGGCTCCGTGGATGAAAGCCGGCAAAGCAGTAGCTTTGCCGGGAGCAGGAATATCCTTATGGTAAAAGGAGGTGGCCGGCCACTGTTTGACCGACTCACTAGCTAAAATGCGAGGATAAACACGCTCGCGTCTAAGTGAAAGGCTAATAGTGCTGGTAATATAAGGATTACCGGCAGTGATAGAGTTTCTCCGGACATGAAAGTAAAACCGGAACAAAGTGAGACTCGGCCTAATGCCGAGGTATCCCTCACACAACGCTGCATAAGAGCTCATCTCTAAGATGGAATTGGGAGGAAGATGGTGAAGCTGAACGCTAGAGTGATCAATCACCTCGGAAAAGAATTACGAGGGAGGGAAAGACAAACCTCTGTCGAGGTGGGTGCCGAACTGTACCCGCTCGTCAGCGTGCGGGTTGGGGATGGTTTCGCCGAAACCGTGCCGCCAGTCGCCAGTGTGGAGGAGCCCTTCATTCTCCATGCCACAGAGCTTCTCATCGTCGAGGAGACATGAGATCCAAACCCCAATATTGCTTTCTTTCTCCACCGCCGCCGCTGCCATTGTCGCCACTGCGAAGCCAGCCAAACCGGGCGATGAAGAGGAAGCCATTTCTCTAGTGCGCCGGTGACCTTGGATGGGCGGCGCTGGGAATCTGGGAGGCAGAAGAGCTCTGTGCGCGAGGGAGAAGTGGAGGAGAAGGAACCGCAAGGGAATAGGTGAAGATGAGGAAAAGGAAATCCTCACCCCTTATAACGACCTAACCGCGCTAAGATTCGTGCAAACGGCATTGTGTAGACGCCACGCGTCCTGGAAGGAACTGGGAAGGTCCCACGCGATGATTATGTTGCCTCGATTTCCGCATACGCATTGAAACGGCGCCTCGGTTCCGTGAACGGCAGACCCACCAACGGTCATGCTGACAAGATGTTTGTCATATGACGTGACTTGACCATGACCGGTGTTAGATGACGTCAGAGACCAAGTTCTGGCTTAGTTTGAATATCAAGCTGGAAAATCCGAGTAAAATGTTGATAGGTCCGGCTTACTTTTAAGACCCGGATCGTATCTTTTGTTTTGAAGTTTCAGGAACCCTTCAAGATTCTGCAAGCCGAAGATCAAGCTAGATGATGATGAATCCGACTTTGGATCTTGGAGACTTCCGGGGGCTGCTGTTGGGGATATACTTTCCGGGTATCCTCACAT
This sequence comes from Avena eriantha, assembly GCA_910589775.1. Lineage (NCBI taxonomy): Eukaryota > Viridiplantae > Streptophyta > Magnoliopsida > Poales > Poaceae > Avena > Avena eriantha. The sequence continues at coordinate 402,678,433 of OU342746.1, read as the reverse complement.
TTCCTCACTGACCAGGGTGGCCCACTTCGGGTTAGAGCTTTGCTTCACAGGCGGCCCAGTCAGGGAGAAGAAACGGAGTCCAGTCCGGCTACGGGAAGGCCCAGAAGACTTACCGACATAGGCTCGTAGTGTTACTTGTAGTTCAAGATGTACTCTATAACCGACTCTTAGTCGTAGCCGGATAGATCTATCCTGTAAACCCTAGGGAGGATATCTATATAAGACGTCCTAGGGAGAGCCTTTAGGGCACCCTCAATAGTCTACAATCTCAACTCGCACAGGCGAACCCTTGTAACCCATATTCCGGCTCTGCCATATTACTGGATTTCTAGCAGGAGTAGGATCCGTCCAAAGCCGGCGGATTCGAACCTGGGTAAACTTGTGTGCTCACCATCCCGGAACACCGTACGTCTCACACCCCTCTCTTCCGCACGCCTCGAGGACCCCCTCATGGCGTACTTTTCATCAATCCGACGACAGGGGCCCTCTCGGTCTCCGAGATCTCCTCCTCCACATGGGCATGGGAGCATCTAGGAGGAGCCCTCATGTCCCCCTTCTGGTGCAGAGATACAAGAGTGTGCTCGGTAAGGTTGGGAGGCAAGGCAAGTGGAGAACCATGTTCCTGGGTGTTGATGAGTCTCATGACAAGTGGTGCATACGGTGGAGCCTTCTTGTATAAAATGGCATGGTACATCTCCTCAAATATGTAATCCATAACATCAATAGGATCTGCATCCGCCTCGGGGCCATCCATGTAAATTTTGTGAGTGTGATATAGCAAGTTGACCAAACCACATCTGATGGCATCATCATTTCTAGCACTAGGGGAAATGGTTTGTGGGAAGATCCTCAACATCAGATTATAGAGAGGCTTGAGTCCCTTGGACCCGCCCACAACACCCTCGCGGCCATACAAAGGGGCAAGCTTGTTCTTGTTCACCCCAAGAGCTGTTGAGTGCATGCGTACCCCAACATGAGTGGACATGCCCTGGAAGGTCTCAAATATGGCCTCAGCAAAGTCATAGAAAGTTGCATAACAGCGGTGATTTCCAGTCATCCAAGTCATAGTCCTGGCTTGGTCAGTCCCAAATACAACTATGGCATAAAACTACTGCACAAGGGTGATGTTGTAGTCTTCACAGAGCTCCATCAAGTTGAACAGCCCTAAGGTCTCACTAATCCACAGTGCATCCGAGAAGTAGGGGCTCTTCCTCATCTGTTCAACACTCAGGTACTTCCAGGGGCACATAGGTGATCTCTTGAGCACGCTGTAAATGTCTTTCATGAAGACATCTTGCTCCTTCCTCCAATAGCATGGGTCCTCGCTGTTGCGAGGTAATGCATAGAAAGAAGTCTTGCGCAGCTCACGGTACTCCTGCTTTGACATGCGGGCCAAAGATCGAAGGTTGTCATATTTTTCCCTCTTGGCACGATTCTCTTCCTCAGCCCTTTCCTGCTCCCTCCTCATATAGGTTGCATCACGGGCCTGCTGTCTTCGGTTGGAAGGGGGTACAATGTACTGACCCTCAGACTCATCATAGTGAGATCCGCTCTCTTCATCTTGGCCTTGGTGCGAGGAGGACGATGAGAGCCAGAATCTGTGAACAGCAGCGAGGGAGATAGCATGGAGGTAAGTATATATGTCCCAAGGAGGCAGCACAGGACCCTTGAGGCATTGCAAGATTTGTTTGATCCAACCCACACAGGAGACTCCGTGGTCCACACCGGAGTCTCCAGCTCAGACCAGAGTCTTCGGTCCAAGGGACCGGAGTCTCCGGCCTGGACCAGAGTCTCCGGCCCTGAGGCCGGAGTCTCCGGTCGGGAGACTCGAGGGAAGACCAGGGAGGCTCCAGTAGTGTTGAATCCAACAGATCGGGCAAGGCAACAAGGTTAAAGTACTCGTGTGCACGCAAACAAGAGATTCCCGTGGGCAAAAATAGTACCAATCTTCAAAAACAAAGCAAGGGATGAACCCTAGGTGAGAAAGGAGGAGGAGAGGTACCAGATATGTCCATGGGATTGATTCCACCATTGGGAATCACCCAATGGTGGAGGGGAGAAGATTGGCCGGTGGCACGGCGGATCCCGGGGGCTTCTTGACCTCCGAGGAGGATATTTGGGAGAGGAGGCGACGGGGTAGTGAGGGGAGGACGGGGTGGATGAATGAAACTGTCTGTTTCAGTTCACCCTGTCCTCCCTCTAAGTGGCCAAAAACCGTCCGGACCGGAGACTCCGGTCTACACCGGAGACTTCGGTGTGAGCACACCAGAGACTCCGGTCCTCCTCGACCAAAAACTCCAAGATTTGTGTATGGGGACATATATTAGATAGAGAGAGTTTATAGGACCAAAAAGAGGCTTGGGTTAAGATGACCTACTGTGAAGAAACAAAGAAACCACATAAATCGATTCAAATGTTAATTAACGCACCAAATAAACCCCAACTAAGAACCAACTCTTCAATGAGAAGAGGGTGGTGGCCGAGGCCACCATGTAAGAGTTTGTGGCATGACACCGTGAAGAATTATCCTTGGGTTCATGGCCACTACTCATCAAAGAAGCTCATATATCACAAAATGATATTAAGAGGATTGAATTTCTTAATGTTGGCATTATGGGGGGAGGGATAGTCCAATGTATTAGTACCGCACTCCCCCTATCTCCATGCCTGCACCTAACCAAATAAGGGTCAAGAAATAGGTGAGTATGCAAGGTGATCAAGTCAAGCTCCTAGAATCTACGATATTTAGTTCATTCCTCAAATAAAAAAATCTTGCTTCATCAAGTGGCTTCGTGAATATGTCGGTAAGTTGGTCTTTGGTTGACACATAGGATAGCTCAATATCACCTCGAGCAACATGATCTCTAATGAAGTGATGACGAATCTCAATATGCTTTGTCCTTGTATGATCCACTAGGTTATAGGAAATCTTGATAGCACTTTCATTGTCACATAGAAGAGGCACTTTGTCACAATGGACACCGTATTCCTTTAAAGTTTGCCTCATCCATAGCAATTGAGTTCAAGCACTAGCAGCTGCCACATACTCGGCTTCGACGGTGGAGAGATATATACAATTTTGCTTCTTAGAAGACCAACACACCAAGGACCTCCCAAGGAATTGACAAGCCCTAGAGGTTGATTTCCTATCATCCTTGTCACCAGCCCAATCCGAATCCATATATCCACAAAGAGAGAAAGTTGAGCTCCTAGGATACCAAATACCATAGTTTGGGGTATGAACCAAATATCGAAAGATTCTCTTGACCGCCATAAAATGGCTTTCTTTAGGAGCCGCTTGATATCTTGCACACACTCCTACACTCAACACAATATCGGGTCTAGATGCACAAAGGTAAAGCAAAGAGCCAATCATGGACCGGTATACCTTTTGATCCACATCTTTACCATTTGGGTTTAGTTCAAGATGAGTCTTTGTTGCCATGGGAGTGGGATCTCCATTTAGATCTTTCATGTTGAATCTTTTGAGCATATCTTGAGTATACTTGGCTTGGTTGAAAAATGTTCCTCCTCTCATTTGCTTGATCTCAAAACCAAGAAATACTCTCAATTCTCCCATCATAGACATCCTGAACCTGTTAGTCATAAGCTTTGAGAATTCATCATTAAAATCCTTGTTAGATGAGCCAAAAATAATATCATCTACATATATTTGGCATACAAAAAGTTCCCCATTGACCTTCTTAGTAAAAAGAGTGGGATCGATTTTCCCAACCTCAAACCCACGATCTAACAACAACTCTCTAAGGTTCTCATACCATGTGCGTGGGGCTTGTTTGAGCCCATAGAGTGCCTTATCGAGTTTGTAGACGTGGTTTCGAAAGTTGGGATCCTCAAATCCCGGGGGTTGCTTCACATATACCAACTCTTGCAATGGACCATTAAGAAATGCACTTTCTACATCCATTTGTTGCAATTTAAATTTATGATGTGCCGCATAAGCAAGAAGGATACAGATGGACTCAAGGCGAGCCACGGGTGCATAAGTCTCTCCATAATCAATGCCTTCAATTTGAGAGAACCCTTGTGTAACCAATATTGCCTTGTTCCTCACAACAATTCCATGCTCATCTTGCTTGTTCTTGAATATCCACTTGGTGCCTATTACATTGCGGCAATCTTTTGGCTTCTCAACTAACTTCCATACTTTGTTTCTCTCAAAATTGTTGACCTCTTTGTGCATTGCATCCAACCAATCTGAATCTTCAAGAGCTTCCCATACTTTCTTTGGTTCCACCATGGAAATGTGAGCTTAGTGCTCGCCAAAGTTCTTTAATTGAGCTCGAGTAGATATTCCTCTTCTTAGATCTCCTACCACATTCTCAAGAGTTTGGTCTCTTAATTCCAATATTCTATCCATTCTAGCTTGGCGACGAGTTTCAATCTCCTTGTTGCTTCTTGGGGATAACTTCATCATTTTGGTCCTCGTCTTAACCATTAACTTGACCTTGATCAACATTGGAATTATTCTCTTTTGCAAGAGGCAAAGATTGACCTTGGTCTTGACCAAGCCCACAACTGGACAGGTATTCAGCAGTTCTTATGGCAGTTTGTATAGATCTTGCTTGTGTAATGGCCTTAGCACCGCTGGACATCCTGGCAAACAGAGACTCAATCACCTCCTGGCTGGAGGTATCTTCTTGATCAGCAGGTTGAGGGTCCACAGCTTGTATTTGGCATGGGTCTTTGTCCTCCTCGATAGGATCTTGTTGATGTTGTGAAGATGAGGGCTCCACTTGAGTAGAGCATAGTTCTTCTCGATCCACCATAAGGGGTTCCTCAACAGGATGGATGAAACCCGCACCCATTCTTCCTATGGCATCCTGAGGCATTTCATCATCTACATCACAAACATCAACACGCCCCGCATGGGGACCATCATATTCTTCAAAGACCACACTACAAGATTCTATGACAACTCCGGAGAGCTTGTCATAGATTCTATAAGTGGAGGATTCGAGACCATAACCAACAAAAATACCCTTTAATGCTTTGGAATCAAATTTGGACAAATGAATACCCTTAATGCGATAGAAACATTTACAACCGAACACACGGAAGTAAGAAACATTGGGCTTGTTACCGGTAAGGATTTCATATGGAGTCTTGATCGATTCTTTTCGGAGGTAGAGGCGGTTTGATGCATGGCATGCGGTGGAGATAGCTTTAGCCCAAAATTGTATGGAGATTTAAAATCCGCCAACATGGTCCTTGTCATATCAATAAGAGTCTGGTTCTTCCTCTCAGCTACACCATTTTGTTGAGGGGTATATGCAGCGGAATATAGATGTTTTATTCCCTCATCAGTAAGAAATCCATTCAGTGTGTAGTTCTTGAACTCGGTACCATTGTCACTTCTTATTGTTAATAGCGGGACATTGTTTTGGCGTTGAGCCATGTTGATGAAGTCAATGAAGTTCTCTTGTGTCTCACTTTTCAGCTTGAAGAAATATACCCAAGTGTATCTTGAGTAGTCATCAACAATCACCAAGCAATATTTCTTCCCACCAAGGCTTGCATGAGATGGAGGGCCAAAGAGATCCACATGAAGGAGCTCCAAGATCCTCTTGGACTTGATATAGTTCTTTGGATTGTGAGGAAAATCATGCATCTTTCCTTCAACACATGCCCTGCAAACACGATCTTTGGCAAAGAAAACATTTTCTTTTAGTCCAACAATATGACCATCCTTGTGGAGGCTTTGCAAAGTTCTCATGTTGACATGGGCTAGACGGTGATGCCATAGCCAACCCACATCGCACTTTCCAAATAAGCACATCAGGCTTGTAGTGGTTTTCCCCGAGAAGTCCACCACATACAAGTCATTTTCGACATACCCAACAAAAGCGACCTTGAGAGACTTGCTCCACAAGAGGGATCACAATATCATTATCAATAAAGACGGCAAAACCCATATTTCCAAGAGCACAGACTGAAAGTAAATTATAGCCAAGGGTCTCAACAAGCATGACGTCCACGAGGGTGATATCGTGTGCAACCACAACTTTGCCGAAACCCATTACCTTAGACTTTGACTTGTCGGCATATGTCACGAATATTTGATCAATATTTGGTCTCAACTCCTTGACACTAGATGCGCTTCCGGTCATATGACTTGTGCATCCACTATCAAGCACCCATTTTGACCCTCCAGAAGCATAGGTCTACAAAAGATCAAACTAGCTTTTAGGTACCCATTTTTCAATGGGTCCTCTTTTGTTAGCAACAAGGGTCTTGGGAACCCAAATAGACCAAGCAATATAACCATCATATGGCCCAACATATTGTGCATACACATCACCATAATAATCATGCATTAAAACATAGTGAGGGTTAGCACTTCCCGCAAAATCATCATGAGACATAGTTTTGCCATTCGTGGACTTACTATCCACAATGACCTTGTCCTTTCCTTGTGTGGGCTTGGCCTTCTTCTTCTTGTTGTACTTCTTCTTCTTGCCATTGGAGACAAAACCAATGCCCCATTTTTCACTACTTGACCTTTGCTTACTCAAGAGGTCATCAATTGACTTGTTGCCCTTGGGAAAGGTGGCCTTAGCAAGCTCCCCCTTCAACCTAGCATTTTCTTCAAGTATACTAGTACAACTAGAGGGAATGAAAGTACTAGGTGAAGTAATATTACTCAATTGAGTTTGAGGCTTTTCACGAGACTTTTTGAGCAACAAGAGTTCACTCTCCAAGACCTTGTGAGCCTTGTCAAGTATCCTAAAGTCCTTGGCAAGTTTTTCATGAACAACATCAAACTCAATCTTGTCCTTTTTAGTCCTTTTATATTTGGCAATAGCATGGTCACGTTCCTTGATGAGTTTATTAATAATGAGATCATTTCCTTCATCAAGACCTTCAAGTTTAGTCTCAAGAGATATTCTAGTTTCTTGTTCTTCTTCTAGAGCATTATTTAAAGCTTCTACCTCAATCATGTGCTCTCTTCCTAATTTAAATCTCTCATCTAGAAGTTCTTGTGTGTGTGCAAGTTGATTTAAGAGGTCCACAACATGTTTCTTGTGTTCCCCTTGCAAGGTGTTCATAAACACATCAAAAGCAACTAGTTCCTTTTTGACCTCAAGAGATAACTCATCATCAAAATCATCATTGATTAAGGAGGTGGAATGTGATGATGACAATACCTTTGTTCCTCTTTCCATAAGGCAAGTGACGTTCTTGTTGGAGATATTCTCATTAGGAGAGTCGAAGAGTGAGAATGTTGGGGTAGAAGTGGTTGCAAGAGCCACCACACCACTTGATGTTTCCTCTTCATCATCTTCATCATCATCGGAGGAGGAGAATTCTTCATGTGTGATCAAGACAATTTCACCCGGCTTATTGTTGGTGGCATTCCTTTTGATGAAGGGTTTCTTGTAAGGAGCTTTGGAGGTCTTCTTTAACACAAGTTTACCCCCATGATCTTCTCTTTTCTCATAGGGACAAGCCACTACAAAGTGATAGCGGTCACCACAATTGAAGCAAGTTCTCAACTTAGACCCATTATCTCTTCTCCCATTGGGGTTGCTTCTTCGTTGCATTTCCATCTTGGTCTTGGCGGGATCTTTCCAAAAGTTTCTTGCATAGAAGGCCATGTATTCACCATGAGCAACCTTGACATCTTCGGGGTGGCTCACTGAAAGTCCCTCATCACTTCCTTCATCTTCATCATACTCCACAACCTTGGCCTTCAAGGCAAGATTGACACCACTACTCATTCCAATGGCACGAGCACGGGCGTCTTTGGCATTCTTGGCGGCAACCTTGAAGGCGGCCATCTCTTGCATAACTTCATTGGAGGTCATGAGGTGGTAGTTGTGTCTTCCTTGGAGACTCTTCAAGTCAGTAGGCTCAAAGGGCATGAGAGCACTCGCATACTTCCTCTTGATCCAAGCATCATCAATATGAGAGGCACCAACATTCCTGAAGGCGGTGGCTGTGGATTTGAGTCTTTGATACATGTCTTCATGATCCTCGCCATCCTTCATGAAGAAACCTCCGGCCTCATTGCTTAAGGCTTCATATCTGTTTCTTCTCATACCCTCATTGCCAACAAACAAGTCAATGAGAGCATCCCAAGCTTCCTTGGCGGTATTGTAATGCTCAATGTGGGGAAAATCCTTTGGCCCCACTCCAAGTGGAATCATGTGCAAGGCAGTCGCATTGAGTTGGCTATTGACCACTTCTCTTCTATTCAAGTTGGTTGGATCATCAATTTTGAGACCTTCTTCAATAATATTCCACAAATCAATGCAAGAGCTGTGAACATGAGATTTCATTAAAACTTTCCATTGAGCAAAAGTATGTGCAGCTAACTTAGGTGGGTCACCTCTATTATTTATATGTGGGTGAGGGATAGGGGGTCGGGAGAGTACCATCCGGGAACTCCAGGAACTGCATGGTGCTCTTCCTTCCCATCACCCTTTTTGGTGGTGGAGTCAGTGGAATTATGTTCATCCCCCGCCACTTCCTCCAAAGGCTTAGCCGGAGCATTTTCCTTTGGGTTAGGTGGTGTTTCCACATGAGAGGGAGGAGATGACGTTTGCTTATCCCTAACAAGTTGCTCAACAAGTTGGCACGATTGTTGGATTTCATTGCCCAAGGTAGAGCTCAAGCTTGTTTCCAAGTTCTTGAGATCTACCATGGTCACCGAATGGCTAGCCTCACTTTCTCCCTCATCTGGGTTGCCCATAATCTCTTAGGCGGTTTCGCCCGAATAAAGAGCCAAGGCTCTGATACCAATTGAAAGGATCGTATGGGCACCTAGAGGGGGGTGAATAGGTGTTACTCCAATTTTTACTCTTTTTCAATTTAGGGTTTAACACAAAGAGTAAATTCTCTAGATTATGCAACTAAGGTGAATTTACCTATATGTCAACCTAGCACAAGTACTTGTTGGGTCCGCAGCATAGAAAACAAAAAATTTCCTACGGTGTGAACTACACGCCAAGATCTATCTACTAGGTACAAAGCAACGGGTGGACATACATCCAACGAGAACTTACCCTCGTAGACAACGAGCTTTGTTAACGAGTAGGAACTCATGGTTGATGTAGTCATACACTTGCCGATCTCAAGATCGTGAGGAAGTCCAGCGCCGCAACTCAGCAGCGCATCCGCACTCGCACACACGTTCAAGCCACTAGACAACCTCCACCTCCTCGCTCCAGCAATCTAGCGGAAGCAGCAACTCCTTCCAGACGAAATGCCACCGGGAACATATATCTCGCTAATCCGAGACCATGGGGGAATAATTCTAGAGGGGGAGAGAGATCCTTCACAAGGAGGTGTGTGGATGAAGGAGGGAATGGGTGGCCTTTTATAGGAGGAGGGGGGGTGCCCCCTCTCTCCATGTCCGGCGCATGGGGGGTGACCCCTCACCTCCCCCATTCATGTGGTGGTAACCCCTCCACATTAAAATGCCTCTTCACATTCCCTTTTAAAGTCTCCACTTTAAATGCATTAAATTTCTCCAAATTTAATGCTCTCTCATTTAATAAAACTCTTTTTATTAAATTTATTCAGAATTTTGTTAATTACTTTAATTAACAAACATTCACATATATCCCCTTGCAATATTTCAATATCACATGCAGAACCACCTTCTGCAATTTCACCCGAAACAATTTCCGGTTTCTATTGAAACAATTCCTGCGCTTTGCAATTCTTTCGTCTGAAACATATGTGCTCCAAAATGGTGTCCAGTAACTCTTAAGTGTGCCACCCTACGGTTCGCCAATAATGCAGACATGATCGAGACCCTTATCCGATCAATAATCAGCAGCGGGACCTGGAGATCCGTACTGACTCCTACACATTCAACGATGACTTCTGTGATCGTGAGAACCTTTAACGCTTGTAACTAAATCCCTTTGTCTCTCTATATATTACATGTTCGAGATTCGATCATCGGTATCTCCATACCTAGTTTGATCTCGTTACCAACATGCACTCTTTTCTCGTTCCGGTGATATAACATTCTAGTGATCACATCACTTGCTTGCAAGCTATCCTAATGTGATATCACTGAGAGGGCCCAGAGTATATCTATCCGTCATATGGATTGAAAAATTCCACTCTTGATCCATGAGCCTCAACATAACACCTTCGTAGTACTGAACCCATCTTTATAGTCACCCTGTTACGGTGTGACGTTTGATGTTATCAAGATACTCTTCCGGTGTCAGCAATTAACATGATCTCATGGTCTAAGGATAAAGATTACTTCGTATAATGTTATAGCAATATAAACATAATGACTTGATCGTAATGCTATACTTCAGATGAATGTTCATCACATCATTCCACCAATGGTGTGACCTTGTTATTAACAACATCCAATGTCCATGATCAGGAAACCTTGATCATCTTGTTAATCAACAAGCTAGTCTATAAGAGAGGCATGACTAGGAACCCTTTTTGTTTATTAAACACACATGTAGTGATGTTTCTGAATCAATACAATTCTAGCATGTAAAATAAACATCTATCATGTATAAGGAATATATAATAACAACTTTATTATTGCCTCTCAGGGCATATTTCCTTCAGTCTCCCACTTGCACTAGAGACAATAATCTAGTTCACATAGTGATAAATCTAACACCCATGGAGTTCTGGTGTTGATCATGTTTTGCCCTAGGGAGAACTTTAGTCAACGGATCTGCTACATTTAGGTCTGTGTGTACTTTACAAATCTTTATATCTCCATCCTTGACATGCTCGTGGATGGAGTGAAACCGGCGCTTAATATGTTTGGAATTCTTGTGAGACCTCGGTTCCTTTGCGTTGGCTATGGCTCCATTGTTGTCACAATAGATCACCATCGGGTCCAACGCACTGGTAACCACACCCAGTTCTGTAATGAACTCTTTCATCCAAACTGCTTCCTGCGCCGCTTCTGAAGCAGCAACATATTCCGCCTCCGTCGTTGATCCAGCCACCACAGGTTGTTTGGAACTCCTCCAACTAACTGCTGCTTCGTTCAAGAGAAATACGTATCCGGATTCAGACTTAGAGTCATCCGGATCGGTGTCAAAGCTAGCATCGACATAACACTTAGCGACTAGCTCTTCTTCACCTCCGTATAAAAGAAACATATCCTTAGTTCTTCTCAAGTACTTGAGGATGTTCTTTACCGCTATCCAGTGTTCTGAACCTGGATCAGATTGGTACCTACTAGTCAAACTAATAGCATGTGCCACATCCGGTCTTGTACATAGCATTGCATACATAATAGAGCCTATGGCCGAGGCATAGGGGATCTTATCCATCATCTCTCTTTCTTCCGCCGTAGCCAGACTTTGAGTCTTACTCAATGTCTTGCCTTGCAACATAGGTAAGAACCCCTTCTTACTTTCGTCCATATTAAACTTCTTTAATATCTTATCAAGGTATGTACTCTGCGATAGCCCAATTAGGCGCCTTGATCTATCTCTATAGATTTTAATGCCTAATATATATGACGCTTCACCAAGGTCTTTCATTGAAAATTTGCTGTTTAGATGACTTTTAACACTGTTTAAAAGATCTATATCATTTCCAATCAGTAATATGTCATCCACATATAATATCATAAATGCCACATTGCTCCCACTCACTTTCTTGTAAATACAAGCCTCTCCATAAGTTTGGACAAATCCAAACTCTTTGATCACCTCATCAAAGCGGAGATTCCAACTCCATGATGCTTGCTTCAGTCCATAGATGGATCGCTGAAGTTTGCATACCTTATTAGCATCCTTAGGATCGACAAAACCCTTAGGTTGTATCATATACAACTCTTCTTCAATCTTACCATTGAGGAACGCAGTTTTGACATCCATCGGCCATATTTCATAATCGAAATATGCAGCAATTGCTAACATAATCCTAACCGACTTAAGCATTGCTACGGGAGAGAATGTCTCAACGTAGTCAACTCCTTGAATTTGTCGAAACCCCTTTGCGACAAGTCGAGCCTTATAGATGGTCACATTACCATCAGCATCAGTTTTTCTTTTGAAAATCCATTTATTCTCAACGGCCTTTCGATCGTGAGGTAAGTCCACCAAGTTCCAAACTTGGTTCTCGTACATGGATTCCATCTCGGATTTCATGGCATCTAGCCATTTGTTGGAATCCGGGCTCATCATCGCTTCTTCATACGTCGCAGGGTCATCCATTTCATCAACCATGAAATTCACAACAGGATTGCCGTACAGTTCAGGAGCTGCACATGTCCTGCTTGACCTGCAAGGTTTGGTAGTGTCCTCTTTCGGAGTTTCATGATCATTATCATTAGCTCTCTCTTCATCAGGTGAAGTCAACTCCGAAACAACTTCCGGTGCTGCGCCACTCGCCATTCCATGAAGAGAAGGTTCAATAACCTCTTCGAGTTCTACCTTCCGACTACTCACACCTTTCGCGAGAAACTCCTTCTCAAGAAAGGATCCATTCTTGGCAACAAAAACCTTGCCCTCGGATCTGTGATAGAAGGTATACCCAATTGTTTCCTTAGGGTATCCTATGAAGACGCATTTTTCCGCTTTGGGTTCGAGTTTATCCGGTTGAAGTTTCTTCACATAAACATCGCATCCCCAAACCTTAAGAAATGACAGCTTAGGTTTGTTTCCAAACCATAATTCATACGGTGTCGTTTCAACGGATTTATATGGTGCCCGATTTAAAGTGAATGCAGCTATTTCCAGTGCATAATCCCAAAAATGACAGAGGTAAGTCAGTCAGAGACATCATAGATCGAACCATATCCAATAAGGTACGATTACGACGTTCTAACACACCATTACGTTGTGGTGTTCCGGCAGGCGTGAGTTGTGAAACTATTCCACACTCTTTCATGTGTGTGCTAAACTCGTAACTTAGATACTCTCTTCCACGGTAAGACCGTAGAAATTTGATCTTTCTATTACGATGATTTTCCACTTCATTCTGAAATTCCTTGAACTTTTCAAAAGTTTCAGACTTGTGTTTCATCAAATAGATATACCCGTATCTACTCAAATCATCCATGAAAGTAACAAAATAACGATATCCACCTCGCGCCGACACACTCATTGGTCCACACACATCAGTATGTATGATTTCCAATAGATCTGTCGCCCGTTCCATTGAACCGGAAAACGACGTTATAGTCATGTTGCACATAAGGCATGGCTCACATGTATCAAATGATTCAAAATCAAGTGATTCTAAAAGTCCATCGGAATGGAGTTTCTTCATGCGTTTAACGCCAATATGACCTAGACGGTAGTGCCACATATGTGTAGACATATCATCATCAAGTTTAATCTTTTTAGCATTAACATTATGAATGTGCGTAATATTACTATCGAGATCCAACAGAAATAAACCATTCAACATAGGTGCATGACCATAAAACATATCGTTCTTATAAATCGAACAACCATTGTTTTCAGATTTAAAGGAATGACCACTTTGCATCAAACACGATCCAGATACAATGTTCATGCTCAGTGCAGGCACCAAATAACAATTATTTAGGTTTATAACTAATCCCGATGGCAAATGGAGAGGTAGCGTCCCGACGGCGATCACATCAACTCTTGATCCATTGCCGACCCGCATCCTGATCTCGTCCCTTGCTAGTTGTCGCTTGTTCTGTAGCCCCTGAACCGAGTTACATATATTAGCAACCTATCCGGTATCAAATACCCAGGTGCTACTGCGAGTACTAGTCAAGTACACATCAATAACATGTATATCACATATACCTTTGTTTGCCTTGCTGGACTTCTTGTCCGCCAAATACTTGGGGCAGTTGCGCTTCCAATGGCCATTCCCCTTGCAATAGTAGCACTCGGTGTCAGACTTAGGGCCAGCCCGGGGTTTCTTTTCAGGCGTGGCAACAGACTTACCACCCTTCTTTCCCTTGTGCTTGCCTTTCTTGTCCTTCTTGAAACCGGTGGTCCTATTGATCATCAACACTTGATGTTCTTTCCTAATCTCCACTTCTGCAGTCTTAAGCATTGACAGAAGCTCGGGAAGAGACTTCTCCATGCCCTGCAAATTATAGTTCATCACGAAGCTCTTGTAGCTAGGTGGCAGAGATTGGAGAACACGATGTATGCCTAAGTCAATGGGAATCGTTATTCCCAAGGACACAAGCTTATCGGCGTACCCAGACATTTTGAGTATGTGCTCACTAACGGAGCTGTTTTCCTCCATCATGCAGCTAAAGAACTTTTCTGTAGCATTATAACTCTCTACGGCAGCATGGGTATCGAAAATCATTTTCAATTCTCCCATGGTATCAAAGGCATTGCCATTTTCGAAACGCTTTCGAAGTTCTGGCTCTAGCCCATACAGTATGCCGCAATGAACTAAGTTGTGGTCCTCCTGACGAGTCACATAGACATTCTTTTCCTCGTCAGGGGCATCAGGAGCTGGTGGGTGGCCTAGCGGCGCATCTAACACATATTGCTTTTGTGCAGCAGTGAGGAGAATCCTCAAATTCATAGCCCAGTTGGTGAAGTTGCTACCATTCGCAGCAAGTTTCTCTTTCTCCATGAACACATTGAAATTAAAAGCAGGTGGTGCCATCTACAACAGAATTTGTAAAGTTTATTTAGACTAAGTTTATGATAGATTGAGTTCAACTAATCCAAATTACTAATGAACTCCCACTCAAAAACGACATCCCTCGTGTCCTTTTGGTGATTACATGAACCAAATCCACTACACCAAGTCCGATCATCACGTGAGTTGATATAGCTTCAAAGGCGAGCATCTATATGGGCATCATATCAACCATATGACTCGTGCTTAACCTTTCGGTCCGTGTTCCGAGGCCATGTCTGTACATGCTAGGCTCGCCAAGTAAGAACCTTAGTATTCGCGTGTGTAAAACTGTCTTACACCCGTTCCTATGAAAGCGTAGATTCGAGTACACCCGATCATCACGTGATGTCTCGAAACACGATCCATAGAACGGTGCATACTCAAGGAAGAACACATTTTTATCTTGATATCTAAATGAGGGATCATCTTATAATGCTACCAAACGCGCCAAACTAGCAGTATAAGATGCTAACATCTAATGTGTAAAGTGAGATGATATGGTCCATGCATTTGATCTCTATCACTTGCATCGTGGTATGATCTCTATCATTCCTTTGTGTATAAGGCCAAGGTCTATGGAACTTACACGTTGACTGTGTTGTAAGAGTATCTACCATACATCTACTTACAACAATACCATATCAATACACTAGCCCAGCAACGATCTAAACTAGACGCCTCTAGTTTATCAATTGCAAGTTTTACGTGGCTTAGGGCTTTCGGAGATAGAACCATTCTCACCTACGAACATGAACCACAACGAGGATAACTAAGTTATTAGCAACTCGTTGTAAATCAGATATTGACTATAGTAGGAGAGACAGACACCCGCCAGCCACTTATGCAAAACAAGTTGCATGTCAGTCGTGGAACCGGTCTCATGTACGATGACATGTAAGGTTGGTCCGGGCCGCTTCATCCCACTATGCCACCAATATCCAAAATACATAGAAGATGCAATAACATGATCATCATCGCCCACATATCAACATATGTGTACTACCCGTGCTAAGCACCTACGCATAGATCAGGCTCTGATACCACTGTTGGGTCCGCAGCATAGAAAACAAAAAAATTCCTACGGTGTGAACTACACGCCAAGATCTATCTACTAGGTACAAAGCAACGGATGGACATACATCCAACGAGAACTTACCCTCATAGACAACGAGCTTTGTTAACGAGTAGGAACTCGTGATTGATGTAGTCGTACACTTGCCGATCTCAAGATCGTGAGGAAGTCCGAGCGCCGCAACTCAGCAGCGCATCCGCACTCGCACACACGTTCAAGCCACCGAACAACCTCCACCTCCTCGCTCCAGGGATCCAGCGGAAGCAGCAACTCCTTCCAGACGAAATGCCACCGAGAACATGTATCTCGCTAATCCGACACCATGGGGGAATAATTCTAGAGGGGGAGAGAGATCCTTCACAAGGAGGTGTGTGGATGAAGGAGGGAATGGGTGGCCTTTTATAGGGCATGGGGGGGTGACCCCTCACCTCCCCCATTCATGTGGTGGTAACCCCTCCACATTAAAATGCCTCTTCACATTCCCTTTTAAAGTCTCCACTTTAAATGCATTAAATTTCTCCAAATTTAATGCTCTCTCATTTAATAAAACTCTTTTTATTAAATTTATTCAGAATTTTGTTAATTACTTTAATTAACAAACATTCACATATAGCCCCTTGCAATATTTCAATATCACATGCAGAACCACCTTCTGCAATTTCACCCGAAACAATTTCCGGTTTCTATTGAAACAATTCCTACGCTTTGCAATTCTTTCGTCAGAAACATATGTGCTCCAAAATGGTGTCCGGTAACTCTTAAGTGTGCCACCCTACGGTTCGCCAATAATGCAGACATGATCGAGACCCTTCTCCGATCAATAATCAGCAGTGGGACCTGGAGATCCGTACTGACTCCTACACATTCAACGATGACTTCTGTGATCGTGAGAACCTTTAACGCTTGTAACTAAATCCCTTTGTCTCTCGATATATTACATGTTCGAGATTCGATCATCGGTATCTCCATACCTAGTTTGATCTCGTTACCGACATGCACTCTTTTCTCGTTCCCGTGATATAACATTCTAGTGATCACATCACTTGCTTGCAAGCTATCCTAATGTGATATCACCGAGAGGGCCCAGAGTATATCTATCCGTCATCTAGATTGACAAATTCCACTCTTGATCCATGAGCCTCAACATAACACCTTCGTAGTACTGAACCCATCTTTATAGTCACCCTGTTACGGTATGACGTTTGATGTTATCAAGATACTCTTCCGGTGTCAGCAATTAACATGATCTCATGGTCTAAGGATAAATATTACTTCGTATGATGTTATAGCAATATAAACATAATGACTTGATCGTAATGCTATACTTCGGATGAATGTTCATCACATCATTCCACCAATGGTGTGACCTTGTTATTAACAACATCCAATGTCCATGATCAGGAAACCTTGATCATCTTGTTAATCAACAAGCTAGTCTATAAGAGAGGCATGACTAGGAACCCTTTTTGTTTATTAAACACACATGTATTGATGTTTCCGAATCAATACAATTCTAGCATGTAAAATAAACATCTATCATGTATAAGGAATATATAATAACAACTTTATTATTGCCTCTCAGGGCATATTTCCTTCAGTAATAAGCAAGAACTAGACAAGTAAAGTGCGGTAAAGGATAGAAGTAACCAAAGTGGAGCACTCGGAGACACAAGGATTTTGTTTCCTGTAGTTCCTTCCTTTTGAGGGTAAGTACGTCTACGTTTGGAGAGGGGGTGGTTTCAAACCACCAACGCCACGAGAGGCCTCCCTTGTTCTCCGATGAACCTCACCCCAAAGGGTTTGATTCACCCCTTCCACTATACGACAACCTTCGAGGTGGAAGTCGTCACCTTTACAACAAGTTCGGGGAACACATCCACAACTTAATTGGAGGCTCCCAAATACAAGCAAGCTATTAAACAATCAAAGACAAGCTTGTAAGAACCAAATCAAAAGCTAGGGTTTCCAAAGAAACACTAGAGCATGGGGGCCCTCAAGTGAATGAGGGGGAAATGAAGATCTCTCTTGGTGAAGTTGTAGATCAAGGCCTCCTCCTTCGATTCTCCAAAGATCAATGACTTTGGATGGTTGGATGAAGAGATCTTGTTGATTTGGTGGCTCAAATGGGCATGGTGTTCTTGAGGTGGGCGAGCATAAGGTCCTCTATTTATAGCCCTTCACTCCACTGAACCGTTTTCTGACCGTTGGAGAAAAGTCAGACCGGAGACTCCGGTCTGCACACCGGATACTCCGGTCTACACCGGAGAATCCAGTCAATCTCCGTACCAGCCTCCGGACCATCGAACAGACTGACCCAGCCCTTCTACGAGCCAAGTGTACCGGAGACTCCGGACCCTCTACACCGGAGACTCTGGACCTTCCTTCGGACCAAGCTCCGGACCACCTCTCTGGCTGACCCAGCAGGAAACAGGAACCCCCTCCGGAGACTCCTGGGGAAACTCTGGACCATACTAGAGACTCCGGTGTAGGCAGACCGGAGACTCTGGTCTAGAATTTCCAAGAGACAAGTAAATATGTAGGGAATGTTCCGCGGGCCAAGGGTCCTTTTCACTTTGTAATATATCAACTTGTAGACAATAGCATACTGTAAAGAGGCTCTACTTGTTTTTAACGAACACCAAAAGTGATTATGAAAGTAAATGTCCTTTCACCCGTCCCGGCATGGTGCCGGAATAGAGACTTCTGTCCCCAGAATCTCCTCTTCGGTGGCGGTGGTGCTACGGAACTTTTCATGGAATTTTGATCTGGTCTTTAGGGTTTCTGCATCGGGATGCTTTTATAGGCGAAGAAGCAAGGTTGATGGCCACCCGAGGCGGCCACACCACCCCTGGCGCGGCCTGGCCTGGCCTGCGCCACCAGGTAGTGTGGGCCCCTCGTGGCCCCTCTTCGTCTCATCTTCTGGCTTCGTGAGTCTTCTGGTAAAATAGGAACTTCGGGTTTTGTTTCGTCCAATTCTGGGAATATTTCCTTACTAGCTTTTCTGAAACCAAAAACAGCAGAAAATAGGCAACTAGCACTGCAGCATATTGTTAGTAGGTTAGTTCCATAAAATGTATAAAAATACCTCAAAGTGTAAACAAAACATAAGAAAGTCGATATAAAACAAGCATGGAGCATCAAAAATAGTAGATACGTTTACGACATATCAAGGACGTCGGGTCTATCTCTTCCCCACCTCCCGGAGTGTATCGGGGGAAACCCTAGGACATGTCTAGGCAGCAGCGTTGTTGTCGTCGCTTTCCTTCTTGGAGGTGTTGCTTGATACACGACGCTTCGGAGCGCTTTTAGCGGGGTGGTACTTCTCTGGAGGGCGCAGCGGTGGCGGGTCATCATCATTTTTGTCAAGCCACTATCGTCGGCTTTGTTTTCTCTTTTTTTTTTCTTTGTTTTCTTTGTTTTTTATCTTTTGGGCGTTGTGCTGTCTGGCCCAACAGCGGTATCAATCGTGGTTGCTATATTAATATAGCTAGGCATATGCCTGTTTCGAGGAGGTGGCAAACCTATAGAACGAATCACCATTGTCAAGGACGTAGAAGCCGGGTCAAATATTGCAAGGATAATCCTCGCTACAACCATGAAAGAAATTCCAAAATCGACTAGGTTGTTCGGTTACTTTTGATTGAAATACTAGTGTTTGTACTCTTGCCGATGTTGATTGATTACTCTAATGGTTGTGTGCATGCACGCAACCTTGACAACACGGCTCAAATTAAATTTATGGAGAATCCTTGCTGGTATTTACATGTTGTGGTTTGGTATCTGTCAGTTTTTGGCTATCTTTAGAAAAGCTCAAGATGGTGTCTTAAGAAGGAGTTTGAAGACCTTAATATTTTACTAATTTCTTTTAAATTTTATTTTATAATCTCTGAAGTATCTTTATCATGTACTATATGCTACTATGAATATATCTTGTCTGGGGTACGACGAGCGAGTAAGACACCACGGGTTTAGAGCATCTCTACTCGGGTTCCCAGCAGACCGTTCCCAGGGCCTTTTTTTCGTCCGAACAGCGAATTTTCGCCCAGTCGTGTTTCTAGGACGTCGGTTTCGTCCGAATTTGGCCCAAAATACCTCCGGAGATCCCAGCCCAATCCTGGCGCGACGGGAACGTCCTGGAAACACTGGACAAAGCGAATTTGGTGCGGGAAAACACCTCGGTGTGTGGACCCGCCCAGTCAGCGATCGAAGCCGCCTCGTCGTCATCCTTCCGCCTCGGCTCCGGCGAAGGACCGCCAGGCAATTGATGGCGCGTCTCGTCAGCCACGCAGCACCGTAATGGCACGACACCACCGTCTCGGCTTCCTTCCGGTTCCCCTTTTCCCGCCCACGCGTCTACACCCCTCCCGCCTTCGCCGCCCACTTTGGCCTATAAAAGCCGGCCAAACGCCCCTCACAGCACACACTCTCTCCAATCCCCTCTCCAACTCCGGCGAATAGTAGACCTCGGCAAAAATATCCATGGCGGAAAGGTACCCAGGCGACCCCCCGGCGGCCAACGGCTTCGGTCGGCGCACGCTGTAGCCGTGGGAGGCGCGAATGCCCCACGACACCGGGTACATGGCGCCGCCGGATTTCCGCTGCCTGTCCAACTGGAAGCTCAGCGCCAGCGGCATACTGATACCGCCGATGCCGGAGGGCGACCAAATGGTTGAGGCGATCTAGGAGGCCATCGCGGCGATGGAGGACCCCGAGCATGCCGAAGACCCCGGCAACCTGCTCCACTGGGATCAGTTCTTCGTCGAGCGAAGGATGCAGGAGCTCGCCACACATGAGGGGCCGCCTGGCTCACCGCCGAAGCGCAATAACTCGGCGGGGTGGACTCGATGGTGGAGCGCGCCGGGATGCGCCCTACCCTACGTCCTCGAGCACATCCACGCCGGCAACAACCCCCGCCTCGGTTTCCCGTGCTCTCTAGCGCCAGCCCCTCGCCGCGGGCGCCAATCTCCGGCGAACTGGCTGCACAGGAGGATGGGCAGCCTCACCTCCTCCTCCTCTGCCGCCTCGCGCTCGTCCAGCACGGCGCCTGCACAGTCGCCGCGTAGCAATGGCAAGATTTATCGGCCTGTCAAACGGGAGGCCGAAACGTCGAGGATGCGCTCGCCGCCGAGGATGCGCTCGCGGGGGATCACCATCAACGAGCCCCGCGCGGCGACACCGCCACCGGCCGGCTTCGCCTTCACCAGCCGAAGCCGGAGCCCGCGGACTGGGGCGTGGCTATCGACGAGGACTCCTTCGCCATCAAAATGGTGATCGAACGTTCTCTACACGATGCCGCGCCACCATCGCCGATTCCGGAGTCGAACATCCTCGCCTGGTCCAGGGCGGACTGGGAGCAGGAGGTGGCACGCCGCGTTCAGCGCCTGCAGGAGGAGGCTGAGCGCCAGGCCAACGCGTGCCGTGAGCCCGCCTACCAGGGCACGCCTCTCGTCATCCTCGACGACGACAACGTCGGCCCTTCGTACCAGCCGTGGAGGTACGGCGACGCAGGCCATGGCAGCTCACGCCCCCCGCACACGCCGAGCGATGGCGACGACGACGATGGCAAGGCGGACCCGGACTACACCAACTTCTACCACAACTTTGGCATGCAGACGACGTCCACCGGCATCGGCATCGCCATCGGCCTTTTCTTTGTTTTTTTTAGTTTTTCTAGCCTAGCGAAGTCAGAATTCGGGTGCCCACCCGAATTCGATGTGATATTTATGAATCGCCCATCTATTAATGAAATCCGCCTATATTCGCCAAAGTTTGCCGAATTTTGTTAAAATTTGTCCAAACCCGGGAGCTCGTCCTGAGAACGCAACTGGAAAATCGGTCATTCCCAGGCCAAAAACTTTCTTCATCCGACACTATTTATCTCCGGATTTCGGGCTAGGAACGGCGAAGTGGTTCGAACTTGTGCAGGAGATTGGGCCGTCCTTGCTGTATTCTCTAGCCCACAAGAAGTCACATTCGCAGCCTGTAGTGACCACTAGGGGCCACGTTTGCGCGTAAACTGCCCAATATCGCTAGATCTTTCACATTTGTCAACGAAGACTTCCACCCTCTTCCAGGTGATGTACCATTCATCCCTGATCGATCCACGGAGTTTGATGCATAACACCTTGGCAAGATAGCAGAGTGCACATAAGCCAGTGATGACCAACCATGCACAGTGATAATCTACGGAGCTGAGTAGCCAAATCTTTGGAAGACACCCAGAGCAACGAGTAGCTTTGTGGCCATAGGCATGGATATCTCTTGAAAGAACCATCACAATATCGCCCATGAAATATCACTTGTTCTTCGGCAACATCTTTGGAAAGTCTGAGTTTGGTTGAGCACTACATAAGAGCATATTAGGCCGACAAGATCTGCTAAACCACACAAGTTTCAGAGTTTGGACGTATTACCCACGGAAGTCCAAACTAACACACTTGCAAAACCAGGCAAGACACATATGAGAGAAAGAGGTCCAAAGTTTATTGAAAGGGGTAATCTGGAGAAAATTTTCACTAGATGGGTAACTAGTGTAAAAAATGCATAACTAGGGATAACAATGGAATATACAGGTGACCTTGTTTGATGAACAACTTCCAGCTCCGACAGTAACCCAGCCTAAATAAGGAGCACCGTTGAGTAAGTTAGGACAATAGTTTGGTATCACGTTTGCGTTGTGGATGGAAAATATGACTGCAATATTTTGGAGGAGGGTAACTATGAGGATATTCGAGTGAAAGATATTCTGCAGTTCTGCACTATCAATTGCCGATACACAAAGTTATGATCAAATAGATTCTGAATTGACCAGATTCTGCCCGAAAGAACACACACAAATAAATCGTGTCAGACAAGTTAAACTGATCCACAAACTAAATTGATTAGATTAAATGATTTGTATGCAAAATAACTTTCCCAAAAAAGTAAATGCATCCAAATTTACTACTCTCCGTCACATAATCTTGTGGTAACCACAGTTGGTGGGGATTGATCTCGCATTTATTTACTATTCCAATTTAAATCTTGCCAAAAACATCTCTAACAAAATAAACTACACCATTGCTACTTAAAATATTTATCTATTTAATTAGTTTCTAGAAATCTTCCAAAAATATGTAGAATAACAAGGGTATAAAAAAGCACTCCGATTAGTCATGGTGCTGGAGATATAACGTTGCTGGCTAAGCATAATGTGTCGGCTCAAAGTAGGTTGAGAAGTTATTAATGACAACACAATGATATTTAGGCATTTAGCTAGTTACTATCATAACTTCCAAATGCTCATCATTTAAAAAATATGCAGCTGTTCATAGCAGATAGGGGGGGGGGGGGGGATAAAAAAATAGGTATGGAGCATCGACCGAAGGAAGAAAGTTACATCACCTTGTTGGATTTGCGACACCTGCATCTTTGGCACAAATATTTTTGCCCTGTTAACTCAACCTGATGAATACCTGGAAGAAAATTTTCCTCAAAAACAATGATTATCCAACCCAAATAAACAAGTACTACCTCTGTTCCACAATGTAAGCCTTTTTAGCAAACTGGGCTTACATTGTGCAACGGAGGTAGTAAATGGCTTGTAAAATCCAAACAGTGACAAATTAACGCTTTAGTCCAAGAAATACTGCAGAATACGCAAAGAAACAGTGTCAGAAATGAGGTGAACCCTGTTTCTCCTCACTAATTTACTACGTTGGAGCATCAATCCACCAGCATCTCGTTTCTCCTCGGGCAATATATATACTCAGCGGTTGGCCATACATACAACAATGCACGCCGTAGATGAAACAGGGGCATAAACTTACAAACATCGATTCGATTCAACGTGGCTTGGAGAAGAGCGATTCATCAGGAGCAACACTGTCGAACCGACCGACACAGCCCTCTGTAATTTCCACACACGGAAATCCATCTATACTTACAAGTTCCACCAGAAACTTTATATGTCTGGCATCGTCTCATCCAAATCCTTCATCCCATTAACTTGGCATGTATATATACTACTTCACGTTTGTGCGCTAACTGTTGATACCACCAGATACTTTTACACAAAAACTACCGGAAACAGAGTTCTCAGTCTCCAGAGACCGTCAGTGACGTCTTCCAGCCTCTGCCCGATGATGATGCGTTCAGCGTTGATAGAATCACAGAGTCCGACAGACAACACCTTGACGAGATGGCAGAGCATGCAGAAGCTGATACAGCCGAGCCACGCGAGGCGGTATGCCGCTGAGTTAGCGGCGGCAGAGTAGCCAAATCTCGGGAAGAAGCCCTTGGCAAGCACGTAGGGGAAACCCAGAGCAGCAAGCAGCCTCGTTGCAACGGGCACGAATATATCTTGGAGGAACCACTGCAAAGGTATCACCCCAGTAGGCCAGTTCACCTTCGCCCTAGTAAGCCTCTGGCCCCGTGATTTGACGGTCAGATAGGCTAGGAATGGGGTCAGTGGCCAGTGAACCTTCAAGATATAAAAACCAACCGGTTAAATATTTCCTTGTGTTCAGTCTAGAGAGTAGTATAACCTAATTGAAGCAATATAACCTACTACCCAAAACTTGGAAATAATAATATGAAGGGCGATCATTTCGGTGATTCATTTTAGCATTGTGATCTTTGCAACTAGTAGAATTTGAGTGCAATCTAGCAAATTATTCTTTATCTAATTACGTCAATTTTGTTATATACAGACAGTATAATAGTACAGGTTAAGAGATCCCAGAGCGATCAAGAGAAGTTGCAACTCACCCATTTTACCCAGACTTTCAGCAATAGCCACCCCAGGAACCAAGTGTGAAAAAGGTCTAGAACTGGAACACCGTTATCAGGCCCAATGAATGGTGATATTAGTGATAAATCAACCAGCAACCCGATTAGGATGGGGATGATGACAAACTGAAAGCAGACAGCTTTGAGTTATTTTGCTGTAGCACAAAATAGAGAAAACATGAAGGAGACGACCTGAAGTAGACTGCTCACCCATAGAAACACAATAACAGAGCGACTCAAAGCTAGAGGGTGTGTTCTCCCAGAAGTCATGTAGGTAAATGAAACTCTAGAGGCGGCAATAATAATTGATATGATGCCAAATCCAATAGCCAAAGCAAGCAGATCTAAGAGAAAACAAGAGTAAGTTATTTGCTTTGTTTAAGGAAGTCCAGTAATTAAAATGACCATCTGTGAACAATCATTTCCATTGGATTTGAGTCCACCTGCTAGTGGCAGCCGAGTGATGGCGAACAACAAGGCACGCCCAACTGAGATTGGAAAAATGAGCACAACCGAATTGAATATTACAACAGTCATCCATGCAAGCAGCACACCTAGGATTCTATGAACTGCAACTGATCTCCTGGTACAATGTACAAGAATGTAATTAGTATCTCCTGGTACAGTGTCTCATAGGAAAAACTTGACTAACCCTACGAACATGACCTTTACTTCCCTAATAAACCATATCCTTATCTTCATATTTTCTTGGCTAACTTCGACCCACAGTCCTAACTAGAAAACTTTCCATCATTGAGTTATTCTGCCTATTTTAATACTAGCTATTTGCTGCCACACGGTGCTCTCAGTATCAACCACGGTTTGTTTTGACATTTCAGAACAAGATTGTGAGAGTACCAAGGATCAAACAAATGCTTGTTTCTCAACAAACTACAGAATCCATTCCAAATATGAAATCTTCTAGTTTTGGGACCTATTTCAAACTACCTAGGCACCTATGCAAATTTTACCTTAAGTGCAATCTACTCTTTTACATACATGTTGTATGCATCGCATGAAACTGAAAATACAATGATATGTCAAGTATCGAAGTGTCCACGTGCCAAGGATGACATCACTTAATAACACTGTGCAGATCCCCAAAGAAACATGATAAATCCCCACGAGAAGCCACATATCTTGGAATAAAAGAGACACATGCCAAAATCCTAAAAATACAGCGTATCCAGTAACCACCATAATGCAAGTCTCATAAATCAATAGTGAACACTAAAATTATAAGAAAGTAAAAAATTTAGACCATGTTAACAAATGAAACAAAATTACAGGTATTTACCTTCTATCCTTAGCATCATTGGTACTAATATGCTCGTCTTCTGGCGCGACACTGCTCCAAGCATCATCTCCAGAAGCTCCATTGTGCCAAACAGGCGCTGGAGCTGACAGGACAGGAACATGTCCAGTGCAAACTTTATACTGCATAACCTCCTTCACTAACCGCTCAAGATATATAAGTGTATGACTATGGCCAATGAGAAATCTCAGTAGAAGGACACCAAAAAGTAGATCTGCATAGTTTTGTAGTGCTGGCCAAAATGATGTGCCCTTTGTAGTACAACCGAAGTAGCTACAGATCACCAAAATTAAAATAAGGTGTTGAACAACCAAAAATGGAACATAACATATATCAGCCAAAAAGCCAAAAACTGAATACTTACGTTATATCTACTGGGAACAACTTGGGTGCCAATCGACCGGCGATTTGAATAGGAACAAGTATGACAATAGCAATATGGACGATGCCGACAAAAATTCCAGGGAGCTTCTTGAAATAAAACTTGTAGAATGGTTGACGAACATTTACATGATGGTAGACAGAATGGAAGGGAACTCCTGGCCTCAAAATCTAGTAACAAACAGAAAACATCACTCGTGAAATATGCATTGAAATGCACTATTAAAATGATGAGACCACAAGTATAATGAGATCAATACCATGGAATGAAGTCTTGAGAATGTGGAGCCTATATCGAAAAGGGCGCATCCAATAAGCCAATGAAGACAGGGAGAAACATAAGAGGAGGCAAACAGAAGTCTGAACCTCTCAGTTGCTGTTGCGCCAAACATCTCTGAAGTGCAGATGTCAAGCGACCAGGCAAACATCAATGGGCATATTATAGCTGTGTTCATGAGATTAAGTGAGATATTGGCAACAGT
Organism: Avena eriantha; assembly: GCA_910589775.1. Lineage (NCBI taxonomy): Eukaryota > Viridiplantae > Streptophyta > Magnoliopsida > Poales > Poaceae > Avena > Avena eriantha. Next base: position 402,651,810 of record OU342746.1, on the reverse strand, counting down.
TATTAACTTGATGATCCCTCTGAAGAATATATCAGGCAGACTTGCGAAGAAATTTGGAATCACAAGGCGATCGCCCCTCACGTATTGATGAAAAGTATACATCCCAGCAAAAGCTGTACCCAGTGAGAACATAAGTCCATATCCAACTAGAAGGATAGAAGATGTGGAAGCATAGTAGCCCACTTGAGGTATGCACAAGAGAATTATCCTTCCCAATGTGAAAGGGACAAATGCAAAAATAAATGCAAGAGCCATGTCACCCATTACCACCTGATTAGACATGCACTTTGTTAGAATTTTGTGGAGATATGTTAGAAGGACTGAAACATAAGACAGAAAAGTGAAGCATCCATTTGAAAAAACCCAAAATCTTGTAAAGATAGTACTGCAATTAGCATGACAAGTAAATCACCAAAATGTTTTTGGCTGTGCAAACGGAATAATAACCAGAAGAAAATCTGCACCTGTATTTGTGAAGTATTTATTCAGACTGATTGACAGCAAGCACAATTGCAGGGCAGAAGGCAGAGCAAAAGGCAGCGATATAGAACAACTTATACTAGTTTCTTCAAAGTGGACATCATGCTACTTCTGGCGATAACCTATGATGGAAGCCATGACAAGATGTCCTAATAAATGCCAAATAAGACAAATTGGTGCTTTACTGCTATATATGGGAAGAATGCAGAATCGCACCAGCATAGCATCAATCGAAATGATATACGTAGTAGTACTACTAATAATGACATAAGTAGCAGCCAGAATACAGGGGAAGAAGAGCCCATACCCAGAGGGAAACCTGAAGGATGCGCAGCGCGGCGAATTGGCAGCGACCCAGGCCTCCTCCGTACCTGGCACGAACCACGCCTTCCGCCCAGAGCGCAGGGCCAGCGAGGATCGAGGGGCCGAATAGGAGGACCGAGAGGAGACGGCGAGCTTCCGCGTAGCTCCCGGCGAGCGCGAGACGCCATGTGCGGAGGGCGGCGAGCGGCACGGCGAACGCCCAGGCGACCTGGACGGCCAGGGAGACGTACAGCAGCGGCAGGACAAGCCTCGCTGCCCGCGCCGCGAGCTGCCTCGCCGCCCGCGCTGCGATCTCCGAGGCCGACGGAGAGTCCGCGTAGAGAGGACGGGTGGAGATCTCGCGGCGGCACACCTGATTGATTTGTACAGGGAACGAGAGGTTGGATTAAATTCATGGCGCCACCGCTGGGAGGGGGAGGGGGAGGGGAGGCGGGCGAGCGAGCGGTGACAAGGCAGTACGTACGTCGCACTGGCGCCGGCCGCTGAAGTCCATCCACCGGAGCTGGCAGTCGTCGTGGACGAAACGGATGGTGCCGATGAAGGCGCAGGGGTGGCGCAGGGGGCGGCCCGCATCGGCGGGCCAGTGGCAGATGCGACACTCGTCCTCCATTGCCGTCCTTCCCGAGAGCGGCGAGGGAGAGGGAGCGGGAGTGGGGGTTTAGGAGAAGACTCAGAGAGAGGGGGACGCCGACTGAGATCTGATGGTGTCAGACAAGACAGGAGAATGTCCGCATCGGCAGAAATTGTTTATAAAAAGGGGAGCGCTAGGCGTCCCGGGATAATTTCCCTCGATTCCCCGGTCCCGCCACATGTCCCCAAAATCCAAAACAGGAGTCTAATCCCGTTTTTGACGGTTCAAATTTGCTGCAATATGTCCTATTTTTGCTAAACGGTTTAGACTAGAAAATACAAAAACATACTAGACCTCGTCGGCGACCGTGTAGCAAAAAAAAATCCTAATATCGCAAATCAGACTTCGCCGCAGATATCGTCGGAGACTCTCGCTAGGAAAAACCTCGCCGGAGATCTCGTAGCAAAAAATTTACGCTATTGTAGCAAAACTATAAAACAGATGTAGCAAAAAAATTTAGCCGGTGTAGCAAAAAACCGACTTAGACATCGCCGGAGACTTTCATGGGGACCCAAAAAAACCGTGTAGCAAAAGCTATACGCTATTGTAGCAAAACCAAAAAAATATTGTAGCAAAAAAATCTGGTGATGTAGCAAATCCAATTTCGCCGGTGGCCTCGCCGGAGACCTTGGCCGCAGTTAGCAACGCTACTTGTCGTAGGTAGCAACTCCGCTCGCTGCAGGTAGCAGCGACACCTGCCGCATGTAGCAAATGCCGCCGGCCATACGTAGCAACGCCGCCAAACCCATGTAGCAAACCTCAACGTTGTAGATAACAACGATGATGGCAGTAGGTAGCAGCGTAGGTGGCCTTCAGTAGCTAGGTGGCCTTCAGTAGCAGCGCCAGTGGCCTTCGGTAGCAACGCCAGTGGGCATCGTGTAGCTAGACGGTTGCGGCAACACCACCAACACAACTCATGCGTCCACAACACCGCCACCGCCGCGGCAAAACCACGAGGGGGCGGCGCTTTGATTGACGTGCAGGGAGGTGCAGGCAAGCGGCGCTTCGTGCGATGGGCAGGGAGGCGCTGCTCCGGCGAGGTACAGGGAGGCCGCGCTTCGGCAAACGTGCAGGGAGGCTCTTCTCTTTTGAGAACGGTGCCCCGTCCATGGAAGCAGAGCACGGATCGGCGGAGCCAGTGGGGCGCCGCGGCGCGAAGGCAGTGTGGCGACGGCCCGGTAGCGCGTACAGGCAGGACGGGGACGGGCGAGTCAGTGGTGACGGTCTGTGGCTGGGGGGCGCCGGCGGCACGTGGATTTGGAGGTGGCAGCGCCTTCCTATGGCAACGGCGGCCTCAAGCGGGGAGCTTTCTGCTGCGTTCGTGCGGGTTGGAGAAGACTCAGCGGTACTAGACAAAGGAAAGAGATAAGGAAGGTGTTGCTAGGTAGGACCCGCGGTAGGGTAGGTGGAGGAGAGCGATGTGCGCGTCCGCTCGACCCGGAGGATACGAACCCGTGATCCCCTGGATGATCTGTATCCTTTCCCTTATAAAAATACCCGCCCCGCAATCTGTGCGCGCCCATCCAACGGGTTCCGCGACTTTCGCCTCTCCGTGTTTTTCGGATGAAAAACAAATGCAAAATACTAAGAATGCTAGTAGTAGGGATGAAAATGGAGCGCGGACGGAACTAAGTGATGCCACATTTGTTTTCATATTTTTTTGCAAAAGCGGAAACGAATACAAAAATCCCGGAAACAAAAACAGAAGCAGATATTGTCGGAAGCAGATACAGACCGAATACGGTGCAGGCGCAGAACGGTGCAGATTTTACCTAGAAAAAAGAGAACCCTAAAATCCTGCAATAAATCTCAAGCATTTTAGAAAACCAACAAAATTGTTCCCCGGTTATATATAGCATGGTGCTAGATTTACAAGGCAATAAGGGAATGATCATTTCGTGGAAACCTCCTCGAATGCATCAAGAGATTACATAGTCTCCAGTACTGGGATGAGCAACTTTGCAAGTTTTGGCTTAACAAGGTCATGGTTTGTCGGTTGGATTTGGCCATGCACATCAACCCTAAAACGGAAATTCCATATTAGAGGGAAACGGAAATTTCATTCCCGTGTCTAATCCGTCGGAAAACACTATTTCATTTTGTTTCCGTAAAAAAAATTCTGCTTTCGTTTCCATTTTGCAAAATTCCGTTTCCGTTTCCATATTTTAATTTCATTTCCGTTTTTCCATGGAAAAGTCAGAAACTTTCCGCTCCACTTTCATCCCTAGCTAGTAGTGCAACATCTCATGCGAGTGACGTCACAGCACCAGATCGACCTCTGGCAACAGCGTCGCGATTAAGCATACGACACTCTAGAAGTGGGGTTTTCACAACTAGTACACTATCCAAGGAATATTGCAGCATTAATTACAAAAATGAGGTGAACCATGTTTTTTCGCTCACTATTTACAATGTTAGAGCATTATACCATCAGCACCCCGTACTCTCTGGCTAGCCATAGTGTTAGTATTATAAGCAGAATCATGCATGTCAAGTTGGCAAAAAAACTGATGTGGCACATCAATTATAAAGACATAAGTGATTATGATATCATATCACTACTAGGGAAAAGCTCACTGCCCTCACTGGTGACCCTCACGTCGGTGGTAATTCATTACCGCCGACAAACAACACCATTCACTGGTGATAACAGCACATACCACCAGTGAGTATCCCAATTCGTCAAGGATAAGGTCCCCTAGCACTGGCGCATAGATATTCGCCAGGGGTAAGAAAAACTATTTGCCAACGATATTTTGTACCAGAGAAAAAAAAAGGAAATACACAAATAAATACATAGATGAATACATGAATATATAGTATACAAGATAATTATAGCAAAATAGATATTAACACAGAAAATAGTAGCAATATCCACCAAATGTTCAATATAGCTAGGACATGCTCAATAACACAAGTTGGTTCAACATTGGTTCATAACATTATCTATAGTTCATTCATCTTCACCCTCGTCAGAAGAGTTAGAAGGAAACCAAGTGAAATAGATGATACCATAATGATGATTGAGCATAAACTTGAACTTTCGTCCATCTTGCATGTCGCCGTACAGAATGAGGAGTATTGTCCATACAAGACCACTAAAATATGTTCGGAGCTCCTCGTTGGTGACCCTAACCTGGTACTACCTTCATTTCATAATATAAGCCTTTTTAGCAAACTAAAACAGCGCTCAAAAGGCTTACATTTTAGAACGGAGGTAGTACGTCCAATCAGGATGATGATGATGTGTCAAAGTGACATTACACATGACAACCTCATCCATGCTTCTATGTAGATGGTCCATGAAGCCACGTCGTGCACCGCAACAGATTGACTGAGTAAAATCATAGGACAGAACAATTAGTCATGATTTTCGTTGAACATATATGTATTTACATTGTCCACATATGAATTTCAGAGAGCATACCGTTCGAACACCAAAGTTCGCAGGGAGCGGTATGGTAATCTTCCTGACGAGGGTTTAACTCATCAATGCCCATTGTTATCGACTTAGGTTTTGGAGAAGGAGGGAGCGCTAGAGACATCTATCGGCGAGCAAACAAGCACACAGGGGACAAAGATTTACCCAGGTTCAGGCCTCGTAGAGGTCCCTACTCCTGCTTGTCTGCTCGTGGAATTATCGAGGGAGTCGAAAGTTACAATGGTGCGCAGATGCAATCTGGCGAGGGTTGTGGAAACTAGGGTTACGTGTGTCCTCTTCGCCGCCCCTCCTAGCCTTTATATAGATAGGCTAGATCTCGGGTAGCAGGTCGAGTCGGTTACAAGTTAGGGTTTTCCCTTTCAAACTTTCTATCTTTAGCTTCTTCTTGTTCTTCAAGCAATCGAGAGTCCGCAGATTACTCGAATCCTTCGTTTTGGGCCTTGGTGACACCGTGGGCCTATACATATTCAGACCGTATATACCAAGCTCGAGTACCTGTAGAGTAGACCCATGTCAGTAGCCCCCGAGTGTCCAGTGGAATCGCAGATTCGACTGGGGACTTTTGAAGTCTTTCGAGTGCCTGAATGAGTATATATTTTGACTGCTTTTATTTGTGTCATAGGGATTGTTGATATGCGTGCCTAATGTAACCGAAGTATCGGTATCAGTTAACCACCTTAGGGTGAAACAACGCAATCTACTCGAACTCGAGTCCCCAGACTCGAATCCGGAAAAGTGTTGGCGTAATTCGAGTCAAGCCTCAGAGGTCTTACCGGAGTCGAATTCCAGTTATATGGGTGTGAGCACTCGACGCGTCCATCAAGGCATGTTCATCGTACCTGTAGGCACGGATATATTTCTGGTAGTGCGCAGCTAAATGCGTTGCCAGGCCTTATCCAAGTCTTACCTTCACGCTGTAAGCGCAGCATCCGAATTTTATCATCGCGGAGACGATTCGGGTGACCCAGGAGATGCAGTCTCTTTGTAGGGAAAATTATGAGGCGGTGTCGCCATGAGTTTCGAGTGTGATTGTTATCGACACACAGTTCTTGCATAAATAATCATAGGGTGCGTGGCCAGCGCTCCCTATGGGAGTAGCCCCCGAGTGCCTGGTGGAGTCGAAGACTCAGGCAGGGACTAAAGAATCATTTTACGACTTCTGTGCTTGGTTGAGCCGAAGACTCAGGCAAGGACTAAAGAATCATTTTGCGATTGCTGTCGTCTTTTGCTTGTTTCAGTCGAATTTGTTTCCGGCGCTCCCTATGGGAGTAACCCATGTCCATAATCGAATCGTATTTCGAGTGGTTGGGTTCGCCTTTTGATTATCCTTATTCCTGCAAAAGAAAATCGTAGGGTGCGTGGCCAGCGCTCCCTATGGGAGTAGCCCACGAGTGCTTGGTGGAGTCGAAGACTCTAGTAAGGACTAAAGTAGTCGAATTTTTCCATTGCGTAGCTTTGATGATGTCAGTGATGACGCTTGTATGACCTCAGTTGCCCGCGTGAGCGAGTTTGACGGGACGTGACGAGCGGTGGGTCCCACTTCCTGACTTTGATTTGACTGGGCATGCGTAATCTTTATTTTAACTGCGCCTCCTCAATTTCTGTGCGTAATGGGAGTAGTGGAGGGACGGTTCGCGCTTCCCCTTCTCCACGTGTCAAACACGATGTGTGCCACGCGTCCAATAGGGTTTTTCTGAGCCGTTGGATTGCATCTTCCAGGGGTTAAGTAGCAGCGCTACGGCGGTAATTTCACATTTGTGCTCTTTCTTCCTTGTTGCCATCGCCATTGCTTCTGCTCCTCTGCTTTCTCCTGCGCCCGTCCCCTCCATGATGCTGGACCAGCTCCGTTCGTTCACGAGCTACTTCCTTCGCTCACATCGCCGTCGTGCAATGGGGAAGAAGAAGGGAGGCGCTACCGCTGATTCCGCGGCCACTGTTGCTACGGCGAAGAAGAAGGGCGGCTCCGCCTCTGCGGGTGCCAGCACCGCCGCCGGCGGGAAGAAGAAGGTCGCGGGCACCCGCGTTACGAATGGTGCGTGGCGCCCTTCCATCATCAAGGCGTCTGATCTCCGTCTTCTTCGCCAAGACGGAGTGATCTCCGCAGCAGTCGCCGATGCGCGCATCCCTAGCGGTGAGACCATTCCTGCTCCTCCCGCTGGTTTTCGAGTGATGTTTCTCGCATTCATCATTCGTGGTCTTTCCTTGCCTCTTCACCCTTTTCTTAGGGGTCTTCTTTGTTTCTACGGGCTCCAGCTCCACCAGCTGTCCCCAAATTCGATCCTCCACATCTCTTGCTTCATCACCCTTTGCGAGTGCTGGCTCGGAATCGAGCCACACTTTGGCCTTTTCAAGCGCATCTTTAAATTGAAGCGCCAGTCCGCATCTAGCTCTTTAGTTTACGATGTAGGTGGTTGCGGAATTCACGTTGACCCCTCCGCCACCTACTTCGACATCAAGCTCACGAAGTCCGTCCAGGGATGGAGGGACAAATGGTTCTATGTCCGTGATCAGAAGGCCAAAGATGAGCACTTTGGACTTGCGCCCTTCGATCCCGCGACTCCATGCAAGAAGATGCGTTCCTGGAAGAACGTAGTTATGCCTGGCGAACTCGCGGAGACAGACGTGATGTATCAACGCGTCTGCGACCTCGAGAGTCGCATAGGCAAAGAAGAGGGAGGTTGCGCCCTCATCCGAACTTGGCTACGCCGTCACATCTAGCCCCTTCAAGCCAGAATCCACCCCATGTTTCAATGGGCTGGCGCTGATGATGCCACTCGCGTGTCTTCCGATGGCATGTCTGCGAGTGAGGTGGACAAGAGGGTTCGGCTTGTCACGAAGTACACTGGCAAGGATGTGCTTCCTAGTGAGCCAGTTGTTCCTCCCTTTGATGCTTCGAATCCTCCTCCTGAGGTATAGTTATGCTACGCAGTAGCTTATTTTGTCGATTGCTTTTTCTACTGCTTGCTTGTTTTTTGCTGATCTTTGTTGTCTGTATGCAGGATTGGGCGGTATCGCCTTGTATGCCCCCTCTCCCTGAGGGGATTATTCCTCGCGAAGCATTGGAAGAGGACGAGTCTGAGTCGACTATCCCTTCTAATGTGGAAGAGGAAGCCCCCGAGTCCGAGAGTCCGGATACTCGCAAGCGTTCGCGCAACAAGGATTCTGACGCATCGTCTCCATCGACTCCAGAAGGTATGGCCGTTGGCACGGAGTCGCCAATTCCTGCCGTTCCTGTGAGGGCTGTGGCACCGTCTTCTCGCAAGAAGATGCGATTGCCCAAGGAGTCTTCGTCGGAGTCGATGGAGGCCACGTTTGACTTTGACAAGTTTGACTGGTAAGCTTTCTAGTTCACTTGTTCTTCTCTGTTTGCTTCCTTTTGGCTTGTCTCTGAGTTTGCCATTTTGTTGATATGGTCGTTATTTTGCAGTCAAGAGGCATCGTCATCTTCTGGCGACGTCCAATTTTTAAAGGAATCAGGAGTCGCGAGATCGAAGGCCAAGGAAGAGGTCGAGCGTGCTCCTTCCCCTCCGGTGGCGGCCCACTCCGGGCACAACTCTTCCAGTTCTCCCCATGCAGGGGAGCATCGAATGGTTGCCCGGGTGACGGCACAACAGACATCTTCGGAGTCACTGGAGGACCATGTAAGTATAGCTTTTCTTTGTTTTAGTTTGCAGTCAACGTTGTCTGTTGCCTCTGTTGATTCCTTGGTTGTGCTACAGCTCCTTGTGAAGGAAGCCACGCGCTTGGCAGAAAAGGTGATGGCGATGGGTCGCCAGCATGCGATGCTGGAGACGCGTCACCGCATGGTTGAAAGTGAGTATTCCACACTTTATTCTCCTTCATCTACTCCTTTTGATATAGTCGACTGATGATCAACTTTTGCTTGTCCTGTAGCTGAACATAATGCCTTATTGCGTAACACCGCCACCATGGAGAAGACACTTGCCGTGGCTGTGAAGGGCCGCGACGAGGCAATCGCAGCGCGTGACGAGGCGCAGAAGCATGAAGAGGATCTGTGTGCTTCCTTTGCGGCCAGGGAAAAGTTGTTCGGAGAACAACTATTTTCAATCGCCAAGGCCCTCTCAAGTACTTTTGCTTGTGGATATTGTTATTCTTTTTTGCTTCTAATGTGTTTGCTGGTGGCGCTGATGTTTTGGTCCCTGCGTGGGTTCATGTACAAATGCTTGCGATTTGAGCTTTGACCTGCATGCCCTTCGTCGCGATGACGCTCTGGCGGGCGCGGTGTCCGCAGTCGAGGATCGTAGCACCGCCGTCCAGGGTACACTTTCGAAGGCCAAGGTCGCCCTCAGTCACCTCCGGGAGGAGTTGATGCCTAAGGCGGAGCTGATCGATAATATGGACGAGTTGGTAGAATCAGGTAGTCTTCGCTCCTTTCGCGACTGCCTGTGCCAAATATGGGCATCCTTTGATAAATAATGTTGCGAAGTATTCTGAGGAGCTCCAACGTGCCAAGAAGGCGGCGAGAGCTTCGGCCTCAGGGGCCGGCGGAAAGTCAGTGGCGTCTAATACTGCCACGGACTTGATGAAGCCCCTGAAGCCGTCGAAGTCGAAGAGGCCAGCTGCTCCTTAGTTAGCTTTGTAATAGTTGATTAGTTTATGTCCTTTTGTTTAAGAACATGCCTGCTGGCGAGTGTATCTGCTGATACTTTATGCTGGTCTTGAATGCATCTGACCTTTTGCCTTTGTGTTGATTTGATCGCCTTATTTGCTTCTATCTTGACTTGTGGTAGGGTACATCAAGTGATCCCGTGAGGGGAACCCAGGACTCACCATCTCTTGATGATACCGTGGCACCGCCACGCTCCAGGGTAGAGGAGCTATCCTTGCTTTCACGACTTCGTGATCACGTGAAGCAGCTGGAGCGTGAGTTGCCCGTGCTCCGCGGTAGTGCAGACGTGTGGAAGTCGAAGGCGGAAAAAGGCGCCGCCCGCGAGCAATATCTGCTTGGCGAGGTGACACAGCTGGGCGACCAGTTCAAGTGTTAGTTTGCTTATTCTCATCTTTTCCTTTGTAGTCACTCGTAGTGGTACGTTGTACTCATGCTATTGGTGCTGCTTCGTGTAGTTGTTAGCGCGCACCATCCGCAGGAGGAGAAGGATAGAATTGCCATTCGCCTTCATGATCTCACCCAGGAGCAACTTCAAGAGAGTGGATACTTCTGGGTAGATCATGATCGTGCGACTGCGCTGGCGACCCTGCAGGATCGTGCATCACGAGTGCTACTCTTTCTGAAGAAGTCGCAGTCGTGCTTGAAGAACATTTATCGGGCGATGTTCCCGTTGGATGACACTCCATCAAGCCTGCTGGCTCTCCTTGCTAAATTTCAAGATCTGTCCGCGGTTCGCGAGTGCGTGAGGCGACAGTTGGTGGCTGGTGCCAAGGCTGCGCTCTCAATGGTGCGATTGCACAGGCCTGACGTGGATGTTGCCGCCATTGCGTCTGGGCCGCCAGCACCGCCAGCAGGATCTGCTTGGAATATGGTGCCGCACTATCAGGCGGTGGATCGCCCAGCAGAGGAGATCGTCGACTTCTTCGAGGAACAAACCAACGTTCTTCTGCTGCAATAGTGGCCTAGTTTGTATCCTGCACATAAGTGTACTTGTGTTGTAAAGTTCATATAGATGTTGTAGATAATTTATTGTCGAATGTGTATAAAGAGCTTTGTTAGCATGAGGTGCGTTGCACTATGCGAGTCCTTTTCGTTAGCCTGGCCATGTTTTATCTCAGTCCCTTGTCAACCTATCAGGTGCGTTGCAGCTGGGTTGAGTTTGTGTTAAGGGGTTCGATTGATGTGCCAGCTACTCAGGATATCGCGTTTTTGGTTTGAAGAACAGATGTGTATAGGGTGGTAGAGCCCCCGAGTACGTAAATTGACAAAGTAAAGGAGATCACAGAGTTTTGGGGCACTTAGCTTTTATTTATCCGAAGAACAGTGCGAGGTACAATGTGTGGCTAAGTAGCCTTGGCTGAGCAGCCTTATTTGCAATGTAAAAGTAAAAAACGACTAAGGGTAGAAGCATCGCAGTTATGCGACGTTCTAGGGGTTGGAGTATGCGAATCCTGTCTCTAAATCTTGGAGGCGGTAGGCGCCACCTGGGATTACTTCTGTAATCACGTACGGTCCTTCCTAGGGGGACTCGAGCTTGAGATGCCCCTGCTGCTTCAGTCGCAGGACTAGGTCGCCTTCCACGAAGGATCTGGGGCGAAGCCTTCTACTGTGGTAGTTGCGCAGGTTCTGCTGGTAGATCGTGGATCTTTCTGCGGCGATTTCTCTTGCTTCGTCAAGGAGGTTGACGGAGTCTTCGAGTGCAAGGGATGCCTCTTGTTCGCTATAAGCGACCACGCACGGTGCCTTGTATCGTACTTCAGCGGGTAGCACTGCCTCTGCTCCGTGCACCATAAAGAATGGCGTGTAGCCCGTGGCGCTGTTTGGAGTTATACGTAGGTTCCAGAGTACGGATTGCAGTTCATCTGGCCAGCAACCCGCGGCTTGTTTGAGTGGTCGTAGGAGTCGCTTCTTGATGCCGCTATAGACGAGCCCGTTTGCTTTTTCCACCTAACCGTTGGTCTGTGGATGCGCTGAGGCGTAGTTGATGTTGATCCCCAGGTTCTCGCAGAATTCTTGGAACTCCTTAGATGTGGAGTTCGTCCCGTTGTCAGTGATGATGATGTGCGGCACGCCAAAGCGGTAGACGATGGACTCGAAGAACTTAACTGCGTTGTGCCCTGATTGGTTGGTCACTGGCATGGCCTCGATCCACTTGGTGAATTTGTCGACTGCCACCAAGAGGTAGACGTAGCTTCCTCGCGAGGACCTTGGAAGCTTGCCGACCATGTCGAGCCCCCACTGTGCGAAAGGCCAGGCCAATGGAATTGGCCGTAGTTCTACGCCTGGTGCGTGTGGCTTGTCCGCGAATCGCTGGCAAGCATTGCATTTTTGGACTATGTCCTTGGCGTCGCGCATGGTCGTGGGCTAGTAAAATCCAGCTCGTAGAGCTTTGGCAACGAGGGGCGCGACTGCCGGCGTGGTGCCCGCAGGTCCCTTCATGGATGTCGAGGAGAACTGCTTTTCCGTCGGCCATGGAGACGCATCGTTGTAGCACTCCTGTGATGCTGCGTTTATACAGTTTGCCGTTGACAACGACGAATGCCTTGGAGCGCCGCGCGATGTGCCACGCATCTGTCGGATCGTCCAGTAGCCTCTTGCTGAGGAGGTACGTAATGTACGGCTGCGTCCAGGATTGCTCGATCATCATGACGCCCAATGGTCCCTCGAGTCCTGTGTCCAGCTCCGAGTCATCGAGTGCCATTGGCTCATTGGGTGGCATAGCCCCTCGAGTCCGTTGCTGCGCTTGCTTTCCTCTCTATGGCCTTTGGCTTGATGGAGCCTTCGCATATACGCTTGAGAAATACCCCAGGTGGTATGGGGGCGCAGGTAGAGCCTATGTTGGCGAGTGCGTCCGCCTTTTCGTTGCTTACGCGACCTACGTGTCGTAGCTCGCAACCATCGAAGTCTCCTTCGAGTGTATCGTAGAGGTCGCGGTACGCGATCATGTTGTCGTTCAGTGCGTCGCACTCATGCATTGTTTGGTTGACGACCAACTTGGAGTCACCATATATGATGAGCCTCTTGGCGCCGCAAGCTTTTGCCATCCTCATCCCGTGCAACAGGGCCTCGTATTCAGCCTCGTTGTTTGAGGCTGTGAACTGCATTCGCAGGATGTATTTTAGCTTGTCCCCTTGAGGTGATGTCAGTATGACACCTGCGCCTGCTCCGTCCTTTCGCTTGGACCCATTGAAGTGCATTGTCCAGAGGTAGGACATATCTGGTTTGTCCGGGAGTTGGTTCTCCATCCAGTACACGAGGAAGTCAGGGAGAACTTGTGACTTAATTGCGTCGCGCTTTTCGTATGTGATGTCTCGTGGAGACAACTCTATTCCCCAAAGCGCGACTCGCCCCGTGGCGTCGGGGTTATTGAGGATATGTCCCAGCGGGGCATCGTTGACTACCACGATTGGGTGCTCCTGGAAGTAGTGGCGCAGTCGCCGGGCGGTCATAAAGACGCCGCATGCCAGCTTTTGATAGTGCGGGCACCGCTGTTTTGTTGGCGTGAGGACCTCGCTGAGGTAGTAGACTGGGCGTTGTACGCCGTGAACCTTGTTTTCCTCAGCTCGCTCGACGACCTGGTTGGTGGCGGAGATGTACAGCAACAGTGGTTCCCTTTCTCGTGGAGTCACCAGCACTGGCGAAGTGGATAGCAGGCGCTTGAGATCTTCGAATGCTTCTTGCGCTTCATTGGTCCACTTGAATTTTTCAGCTTTGCGGAGGAGCTGGTAGAAGGGCAGTGCCTTTTCACCCATCCGACTGATAAATCGACTGAGGGCCGCGATTCGCCCAGCCAGTTGCTGGATGCCTCTTATGTTTTTCGGCTTCTCCATGGCCAGTATGGCTTTTATCCTCTTCGGGTTCGCCTCGATTCCCCTCGCGGAGATGAGATACCCGAGTAGCTGCCCAGATGGTACGCCGAAGGCGCATTTGTCCGGATTGAGCTTGACCCGGTAGCGATCGAGATTGGCGAAGGTTTCGTGCAAATCGTCGATTAGAGAGGCTTCCTTCTTGGTCTTGATTACTATGTCGTCGACATAGACTTGGATGTTGCGACCCAGTTGTTCCTTGAGGCAAGCTTGCATGCACCATTGGTAGGTGGCTCCCGCATTTTTTAGCCTGAAGGGCATTGTGTTGTAGCAGAACACACCAAAGGGCATTGTAAACGCTGTTTTCTCCTGATCTTCCTCCTTCATTCGAATTTGATTATAGCCTGAGTAGGCGTCGAGGAAGCAGAGACGCTCGCATCCCGCGGTGGAGTCGATGATCTGGTCGATCCGTGGCAGCTGGAAGTGATCTTTTGGGCAGTGCTTGTTCAGAGAAGTGAAGTCCACGCACATCCGCAGGATATCCGTGTCCTTTTTTGGTACCAGCACCGTGTTGGCGAGCCAAGTGCTTTCCTTGATCTCGCGTATGAATTTGGCCTCGAGGAGTCTGTTGATCTCCATTCCGACTGCCTGCGCTCGTGGTTCAGATAGTCGCCTGATTGTTTGCTTGACTGGCCTTGCGTCAGGGTTGACGTTGAGTGTGTGCTCGGCGAATTCCCTGGGAACCCCTGGCATGTCTGCAGGACACCAGCAAAAATTTCCTAGTGCTCACGGAGGAATTTGACGAGCGCGAGTTCCTATGCGGGACTCAAGTTGTTGGCGATGAGGGTCGTCTTGGCGGGATCCGATGGGTGGACATGCACCTTCTTTGTGTGCACAGATGAGTCGAAGGAGAGATCAGGTGAGCTTGGCCTGCTCAGGGGAGGCAGGCTGTTATCTGTCGTCTCCTTGAATCTCGCGAGTTCCTCCTGCATGCCGAAATAAGAGATTCTGTTGAATTCCCTGTCGCAACTGTCAGATCGTTCAAAGCTCCCGTTGATCGTGATGACGCCATTGGGACCTGGCATCTTCATCTGCAGGTAGGCGTAGTGGGGCACTGCCATGAACCTAGCGAACGCGACGCGCCCGAGGATGCAGTGGTATTGTGAGGGCCAGTCGACGACCTTAAAATCGATGCGCTCGCGCCGGAAGTTCTTCGGCGTGCCGAAGATGACGTCGAGGTTGATTTTGCCCAGGGGGTATACGCCTTTCCCTTGGATGATGCCTCCAGGAAGGTTAGAGGGATTCTCATTGCTCGCAAGGTACTCGCGAATATGAGGTTGATGCCGCTTCCTCCATCCATGAAGACGCGACTCATGTCGAAGCCTCCAATTTGCGCCTCGAGTACAAGGGGGCAATGACCTAGATGGGGTATCTGAGGTGGGTGGTCGCGCTTGTCAAAGGTGATGCATGACTCGCTTCCACTGAGGTACTCAGTGGTGGATGGTGGTGAGTGCGTGGCCAAGTTGACTTGGCGAGTGATGGCCTTCTGCACCCTGTTGGAGGGGCGTCCCTTTTAGATCATCATGGTGCCCATGGCCCGTGGGTACGGTTCGCCTCCGTGGTGCTGGTCCGGTGCGGCTCCGTTCAGGGGTGGCACAGGTGGTGGTGGCGGTGCGCCATGTGCCACGGCGCCTGGAGCGGCTCCGTAGCCTCTTTCGACTACATTGCGGTTCATCCGAACCAGTCCCTCATGTAGCTTGAGGAACTCGCGGCAATCCTTGAGGAGGTGGCTGGACTTTTTCTTGCCATCATGCTTGTCGATGTAGAAGTGCACCGTACATGGCCCGGACAGTTTGTCCTCAATGGAGCTCGCGGGTGCCTCGTCGCGAGTGCGGCGTTGCCATACTTGCGTGGTTTTCCCGGAGTCGCGGTATCCACTGTTGCGGTTGTCGTCGCGTCTTTCGGCGTAGCCAGCCGCGACCATGTTGACGTCGTCGCGGTCGTCATAAATGCGCATGCGACGCTTGCCTCGGCGATCGCGTCTGCGCTCGAGATCCGCCTCCTCGTCAAAGTGAACGCGATTCTTTACCGAGTCTTCTCCATCGTCCCACCGATTCGCGATCTCCATCAGGTGGTCGATGGTCTTGGGCTTTGAGCGGCCCAGCTCCTCTTTGAGTTCTAAACGGCGGACACCACCGTTGAATGCGTCAATCGCGCGATCCTCCGAGATGTTCTCCGCGGAGTTCTTGATGATGGACCACCTTTGGATGTAGGAGCGCAGCGATTCGCCAGATCTTTTCTGGCAGCATCTCAGCTCTTCGATTGATGCGGGCCATTTGTATGTACCCTTAAAGTTGCGCACGAAGCTGTAAACCAGTTCATCCCAACTGCGAATGGATCCGCGTGGGAGGTTATTGAGCCATGCCCGGGCGGCGCCCTGCAGCTATAGCTGCAAGCATTGCATGGCAGTGCTTCGACTGCCTCCATGGAGTCTGACGGAGGATATGTGGTCCTCCAGCCAGATCTTGGGGTCCTGTAGACCGTCAAACTTCGGGTTCTCCGACGGGAGTTTGAACCCTTTAGGCATTCGCTTCTGCCTAATGGATCTGCTGAAGCATCTGGCGCCGTAGAGCTCCACATCCTCCTCTTCTGAGTCAGTCGACCGAGCACGTCGTGCTCTTGATTTGTCGATCTTGCGCTGCGTGATGTCATCACGTGCGTCATAGTCGTGGTCGTGTCGCCGTGAGCGGCGACGTCGAGACAAGTCATGGCTGTCATCGCTAGATGAGGGCGAGGAGTAGCGCTTTGCCCTTTTTTGGCTCTGGTGTCGGCTCCTTGTCGAGGGTGGCCTCGATTAATCCCAATCCCGCGATCTTAGATCGGTGCATGGCGGCTTGGGGGTCTCCAGCTGGTGGTTGGTTGTTCAAGAGGTACATGGTGGCCGCTGTCACCACAGCCTGCAGCGTTTTGGGGACCACATTGCCCCTGGTGTCGGCTGTCATAGAGCCGAAGTCGAGGACTTTTGCGGCCTTTATGCGTTCCTGCTCGGTGAGGTGGGCCATCCAAGACTGCCTCTTCTTGGCGAGGTGCTCATTGCCCTTTGAGGAGGATCCTCCGTAGGAGGAGAGTCCAGCACGGCGAAGGCTCGACTCGGCTGCCGCCTTTTTGCGCGCCTCGAGTTGCGCGATTGTTTGTACTTGGCGCTTGAATTCTTCCTTCAGGAGCCAGTGATAACCCATCAGCAGTTCCTGCGGGGATCCGAAGGGTAGAGGGGTGCCTCGCAGGGCCTTGCGGCAGCGAGCCCATTCTTGCTCGTTGAGCTTGATTACGACGCGTTCGGCGGTTTGCTCATTTACTATGGTTGGAGGTTCGACTGCCCCTCCGTTGTCAACGGGACACGATTGCCACCGTTGCCGCCGTTAGGCGGGTCGGTTCCGTTGCCGCGATTGCCGCCGTTGTCGCGGTTGGCAGAGGTGTCGCCTGTGTTGATGACGGCGCACATGAAGTGATTGGGGAAGCTGCTGCTTCCACAACTCTCAGATCCGGAACCATAGGTCCCATCTTCAGTGGCCAGATCGCTCAGGTCGGAGTCGCGACTGCTGTCGCTGACAGTGTTCTCGACTGTTACCGGGGCGTTGAGCTTGCTGAGGGTGCCGATCGATGGAGGGAACCATGATGCTAGGGCAATCGCAGGTGCTGTCGGCTGATCAGGCATGCGAAGCTTGCCTATCTGACCAACTTGGAAGCGGAAGCACCCAATCGCCAGGCTGATTCCGTCGCCTACGGACTCGAAGGCCGGGCGGGTGGCCAGCGTGTGGATGGTGAAGTCGAAGGCGCCGAAGAGCTGGCGAATCTCCGCTGTCGCGGAGTTGTAGATCGCAGTTGATGGGGCCGAAGAAGCCGCAACATCAGCACTCTCAATTCCCATAGACGGCGCCAATTGACGAGGGTTTAACTCATCAATGCCCATTGTTATGGACTTGGGTTTTGGAGAAGGAGGGAGCGCTGGAGACATCTATCGGCTAGCAAACAAGCACACAGGGGACAAAGATTTACCCAGGTTCAGGCCTCGTAGAGGTCCCTACTCCTGCTTGTCTGCTCGTGGAATTATCGAGAGAGTCGAAAGTTACAATGGTGCGCAGATGCAATCTGGCGAGGGTTGTGGAAACTAGGGTTACGTGTGTCCTCCTCGCCGCCCCCTCCTAGCCTTTATATAGATAGGCTAGGTCTCGGGTAGCAGGTCGAGTCGGTTACAAGTTAGGGTTTTTCCCTTTCAAACTTTCTATCTTTAGCTTCTTCTTGTTCTTCAAGAAATCGAGAGTCCGCAGATTACTCGAATCCTTCGTTTTGGGCCTTGGCGACACCATGGGCCTATACGTATTCAGACCGTATATACCAAGCTCGAGTACCTGTAGAGTATACCCATGTCACTTCCTGTTCATGCAATGCCAACTATGTTGACCATAATTGCCGCACGCTTCTTCCCTATGATCAACTCTACATATATCGAGAAGAAAGTCACATAAAAAATAATGCATATATAGTAAACAACATATAATAAGATGGTCAACTACATAGCTAGCTTACTGTTGGATATCATCATCATGGGGCGTGTACATGTAGTAGATCACGGCATCTTGATGAATGAGAAAGATCTTTATCTTGTCTTCGTATTGCATGTCATGCTCATTCAAAAAGTTTATCCAGTCAGGTCCACTGAAAGATGTCCAGATCGCTATGTTGGTTACTGTAACCATGTAACTCTTGTCGAGATCGGCATTTGACATCAATGTGACCTCAAACACGGCATCGTCAATAGTGTTTCTATGGAAATGGTTCATGATGTCCCATCGCCAAGCGCAAGGGATTGGCTGAGTAAAATAATACCAATACAACAAAGTCCATGGTTTATTTTCGATTCTATATAGATATCCATGGTACCATGTATTTCATAACACATACCGTCCTGGCCTCAAACCCGACAAGGAGCAATACGAGGAACTTCTTGTCCAGGCACTTCCCTAATGGTTGAGCACAGTTGTGGCACACTTGATCCATTCTATAATTATCAAGAAAGAAGATGCATAGTAAACATAGTTATAAAGTAAGTAGCACAAATAAAGTCTAGTACAATAATTGAACATAAAACATTATAAAGTCTAGCAGGATAAGTAATATATGACAAGTAGATGATCCACATCTCTGTCCTAGCTAGATCAGGCATCGTTGTCATCGTCGGACAAACCTAAGGAAGACAAGTTGTCGGATGACGTGGGGGCGACAGTAAAGTCGCCGGGACTGAACACGTAGTACGGGCCCTGAGGGGGCACGGTGGAGGAGCCTGTGCTGTCAGACCTAGAGGACCCGCCTCCTGTATGGGTTGCTGGCGCATAA
Source organism: Avena eriantha (assembly GCA_910589775.1). Lineage (NCBI taxonomy): Eukaryota > Viridiplantae > Streptophyta > Magnoliopsida > Poales > Poaceae > Avena > Avena eriantha. Next base: position 402,633,103 of record OU342746.1, on the reverse strand, counting down.
TGGCCACCAAGACCTCGTACTGCTCTGACATCACCGCAGGATCCTCACGGAGTGTCTGGACCAAGGGGTCAAGAAGTTGTCTCTCGAGCAGTCGGTTCTGCTGATCCTCCTCCATCGTGGTGACTCTCATATCCTTGGGGATATTCTGAATGGCCCTAGCTCGATCCTCGGGAAAGTTTAGGGTCACCCTCATCCCAAAGTGCTGGATTGCCATGCAGTCGTAGGCGTGTGCCGCCTCCTCGGGGGACCGCCATGTCCCAAGGTGGTGCCTACTCCCATTGACGGTGATTCGAGCCTCCCAAGTGGAGATCCTCGTCGGCTTGTTATACACACCGCGGTACTTCGGCTCTAACTATGCCATAATACTTAAATAGACAATAATTGTGAGACATATAACAATTTTTTGAGGAGGTGTAGAGAAGATATACCTCACCAGAGGGCAGCACGTGGTGTCGGTGGTGGGAAGCAACAGGTTGCGGACGTTATGGGATCAAGCCCTTTAACAAAAGTAACATCATAATGCATCTATGTCTTTAACAAGAGCGACATTCAGTAGACATCACTGAGAAATGAAGCGCTAATAATATGGGGTTAATTGGATCTATGCCACTACAACTTTCACAGATTGGAGAAATGCCATTAAAAAACCAAAGTTGGAAAAATGCCACTATAACTTTCTCATACATCTATCTATGCCATTTTATCCAAGACTGGGCATTTTTCCAACTCATGAAATTTGTAATGGCATAAATCCAATTAACCCAATAATATGGGTGCAAGTTCACTAGTACAAACTACCATTAAGTCAGTGGTCCTAACCAGATCCTAATCCATTTTGCAAGTTTGCTGGCTACTTCCTTTGAACAAAATAATAGGAAACCAGCAGGGTTGGATAGAGAGGGTGATTACCTCGTGGCCGCTGTTGATGGTGATGCTGGTGGCAAGCTATATGTGGTTGTCTTGGACAGCGGAAAGCTGGCCGACGGTGGGAAGCTAGTGATGGGGATGGGGATCTAGCGGTCCGAAGATCTTGCGGCCACCGACGGTGGGAAGCTGGCTGCCATCCCCTCCTGGTTTGCGACGTCGACAGTAAGGTGGGATGGCCTGTAGGAAGGGAGCAGCTACGAGGAACCCAATGGCGCTGGTTGCGGACGTCGTGGCCATCGCAGTGCAGGCCAACGGAGCCGACCTACAACACGGGGCGGTTGAATACCTTGCCCATGGCCGTGGCCGCCGATCCTCCTACAAGAGCCCTTCCTAGATCCTGTTGGGACGGAGGTCAGCGGCGCGTGCAACCGCCGGAGTCGACTGGAGACGGCCGGAGCACGGTGGCGAGCGACGGGCGCGGGTGTGGAGGATTTGGGAGAGGGAGGGGAATCGAGGGAGAGGGAGAGTGTGCATGCACGCGTGTGGTTGTGGGTCGTGTGAGTAGATAAGGTGAGGGTGTGTGGGCCGGGCTGTGTATCCAAGGCCACTTATCCCGGGCGCCTCGACTACATGTTCGCCAACAGTACCAGCGTTAGCCTCGGCGCACGCAGACCACTTCGCCGGTGGTATCGCGCGGCCCATTTGGTGGAGGCAGCCCACCTTAGCCTCGGCGCACGCAGCTCCACTTCGCCGGAGATAGATAACGTAGCGCCGGCACACCAGGAAGCCGTTCGCCGGCGGTAACGCGCGGTGGCCATGGAAGGGGTTATCGCCGGCGCTAAGCCATGCGGCTATAAGCTATTCTCTAGTAGTGTATTGTGATACCGTATCATAGCATATAAAACTAGATTATTTAATGATAAGTAGATCTTGCACACTAATTTGCATTGAGATTCTAATAGTTAAATAGAAGACACCTATGATATTACTAGATGATATTATGCATTACAGAGGTAATATCGGTGTGCATGATACTAGTAAATGATACTTCTTACTATGACCAGCCTCAGTGGTAGGCCACATATACATACAACAATCTTGAGAACACCATAAAGAGAAATGGTGGAAATTTTTACAAACATTGATTCGATACAATTCAATGTGGCTTAAGAGATGAGCGATCCGTCAGTAGAAACACCATTGAACCGTGCGAGACAGCCCTATGGAGGAGCCCTAGCAAGACAGATCTGGATCCTTCTGCTGCCACGCCATCGGACCAACTACAGTTCGATGGCGTGGCAATAAAAGGTCAAGTAAAAAAATTGCCCACAACAATGAGCCCTAGCAAGACAGATCTGGAAAATTTTGAGAAAAAACTGCACATGAATGAATTGCATTACAAAATGAGGCCAACCAAATCAGTATCAACCTCACCATGCGTCTTGTTTTTCCTCTACCGAACTATGAGAATGAAAAGTTAGACATTCACACTTGCCAATTCAATAGTACATTGCAGATGAGAAATTAATCGTGAGCAACAAGTCAAAACAACCTCTCTGTGGGATCAATGTCTATGTTTGGCATCATCTCATTTGTCTCTTTGCCGTGAGTAACTTGACCTCTATATTCATGCGCTAACTGTCAATAACACTAGATCCATCACATTTGTTGGTGATGTCTTCCACCTTCTTCCCGATGTTGGTGATGTACTAGAACACTTTGGCAAGATAGCAGAGTGCACAGATGCCAAGGATGCCCAACCATGCGAAGCGGTACACTGTCAAGTTCAGGGCATCCGAGTAGCCAAATCTTGGGAAGACGCCCTTGGCAAGAACATAAGGAACACCCAGAGCAGAGAGTAGCTTAGTGGCCATAGGCATGAATATATCTTGAATGAACCAGCATGGTGATATCGCTCCTGAAAAGTAATCCTCCTTGAATCAATCAATCTTCGGGCCCCACCTTTTATCAATGAAATAGGCAAGGAAAGGCGTGCCCCTTGTCCAATGAACCTTAGGGAAAAGTTGGCAAGTTAAAAAAAAATTCTACAATTATAACCTAACAAGATTAGTTCAGGAGTCATCTACATGCTACCAAAAAACCCGTGATAAATGGAAACACTGACAATTGTACATGCATTTAAGAGAGCATAGTTAAAGCAACACGAAAAGTTATAACTCTACAAGTGGAATAAGTCCAACTAACATAAAAAATGGCCCCACAAAAAAAAGAAAAAATTGGAAGTGTTCTTGTTGCTATCCACTCTAGAAGTGGGGTTTTCACAACCAGTACAATTAGTGTCATGTAGCAAATTATACCTGGTCTAATTAGGTTAAGTTTGGTACATACATTTAAGAGAACATAAAGCAACAAGCGAAGTTATAACTCACCAGGTACAGCCAGACTCTCAGAAGTACAAACCCCATGTACCAAATGTAGAAAACCGAAACGTCATCATCGGGTCCAGACAGTAATGGTATTAGTAACAAGTCAACCAGCGACCCCATCAGCAAAGGAACGATGGCTACCACCTGAGAGAAGACAACTTATAATTATTTAAACGTAGCATAAAATTGAAATAAAGTATACTTCCAAGTAAATTAAGTTGCTCACCCATAAGAACTTAACCAGATGGCGATTCAAAGCTACAAGGTGAGCTTTCCCACAAGTCATATATGCAAATGAGTCCCTAGACGCGGTAATAATAGTTGATATGATGCTAGATCCAACAACGAAAGCAAGCAGATCTAATGAGAGAAACAAATATGGACAAGTAAGTAAGCCAAAAACCGTTACAAATATATGCTTTCTTTAGGAAGGAAAGTCGATCAGCTGTCCAATATATAAACCATATTTGAATAATAATCAATACCATTGGATTTTAATCCACATGCTAGTGGCAGGCGGGTGATGGTGAACAACAAGACACGCCCAATTGAGTGAGAGTCAAGCCATTGAGTGTGTCAAGTGATTTGCCGTCGCAATTGTGCGCGTGTTTGGCACTATATACTTGAGAGCTCCCAATGCCGAAGATATGGCTAGTTTTTAAGAAGAGAACAAGGCTCGGGGGTTCCCTGAAATGCTTGGCTCTATTGACTGTATGCATTGGAGTTGGAAAAATTATCCTGCGGCATGGCATGGATAATTCAAAGGTCACAAGAAGGATTGCACTATCATCCTTGAAGCTGTGACAGATTATGAGACTTGGATTTGGCATGCTTTTTTAGAATGTCTGGGTCCTGCAATGACATCAATGTTGTTCAATGGTCTTCTCTCATGTCAAGGATTGCATTGCATGAAGATTCACAAGTGGAGTTTGAAGAAAATGTCCGCACATACAACTATGCTATTATCTTGCAGATGGCATCTACCCAAGGTGGCAAACTTTTGTGAAGCCGGTTCACAAACCCAAAGGTAAGAAATAAAAGGATTTCCACGCCGCACAAGCGGCGGCTAGGAAAGATGTGGAGAGAACCTTTGGGATTTTGCAAGACCAATTTTCTATTGTGCAAGGACCGGCTAGATTTTGGGATCAAGAATCTCTTTGGTACATCATGACCGCTTGTGTGATCATGCATAACATGATCATAGAGGATGATCGTGGCAAAGATGTAGATCACAGCCACCACTATGACTTGATGGGGATTCCCGTGCAAGTGCATAGGCGAGAGCATATGGTGACGCGTTTCATTGCCTCATATCATACCATTCACGACAACGAGATCCATGATAATCTTCAAAAAGATCTCATCGAGGAGTGGTGGAAATGGTTTGGAGCACAACGTTGAACCCTCTTTTTTTGTTGTTGTTGTATTTGTTGATGAAAAACTTGTTGTATTTGTTGATGAACAATTTATATATTTGTTGTACTATTCATGTACCATTTGATTGTGTTGTAATAATAACTAGACAATTTTTGGTTGAATTTATTTGAGTTTCTTTGATCTTCTTGATCATATAGTTAATTGTGGAACCTGTTTGCGCCGACGCCCGCGCGCTGTATTTTCGCGCATCTGCTGGGGATCCTTTTTGTGCTCTATTTTCGCGAGACAAATTTAGCACGTCCGTCGGAGGAGAAATGTCGCGCGCGCGCTAAAACTGAATGACACGCGCTGCATAGCAATTTTACAGCGCCAGGTTTTAGCGCGGTTGTTGGAGTTGCTCTAAGGACGTACCGGTCTAAGTTCTTGTTTGGTATTCAGGGAACCGGAGTGACAAAGATATTGTTTGGTACTTGCTGAGATAAGCTCTTCACAGTGGTATACATAGCTGCAAACTTATTTACACTCGCTAGGATTAAAAATCATGCGTCTTCATCGAGGATTTCCTCAGTGGCTAATATCACATAAGAGCATCTCCTCCCTTTATATGACCGGCGCCGGCATAGCTGATACCTTGCCTGATAGGTTTTGCCCTCAAAACAAACTTGCCACTCGAATATACATTATCTCAGAACAGTGACAAATCATGTATGACACTGAAAAAGTCTCAGACAAAAAAAATTGCGGCATTACTCTTTTCGGCTCAGAAAGCAATTGCAGTACTACAAAGAAATGAAGTGAACCATCCCTCAAAGAAAAAAGAAATCAAGTGAACCAAGTTCAACTCAGCAACCAAAAAAATATCCATCTGGTTTCTCCCAGCCTATCCTACCAGTGGTTGACTTCACAGCAACCATGAGGACACCATGCAGGAAATGACAGAAATTTACAAATATCGATTCCACGATGGCTAACACACGAGCCATATCGTTGGGAGGAATATTGTCATACACACTGAGAAATACTAGTGCAGCAATCCTGAGGATGCCGTACAGGAAACGGCAGAAATTTACAAGACACTGATTCAATGATGGCTTACAGACGAGCCATATCGTCAGGAGGAATATTTTCAAGTCAGACTGACCAAGAATAGACCCCCCCCCCCCCCCCCCCCCCCATATCGCCAGGACTGCTCTCCACATGGAAAATTGCATCAATATTTACAAGTTTCACCGGAAATTAATCTTTCTGACATCATGGTCATTTGAATCCTTCCTGCAGTCAGTAAATATGACCTATGTATACCATCACGTTACATGCTACCCGTCAGTGTCACCCAACCCATGTTTGAACTACCTAACACTACCGGAAACAAAGCCCATCAGACAAGAGCTTCAGCTACCGTCGGCAACGTCTTCCAACCTTTTCCCGATGGCGTAGCGGTCATCCATAATAGAATCATGGAGCTTAATGCAGAATAACTTGGCAAGATAGCAGAGCACGCAGAAGGCGAGGCAGCCAAACCACGCGAAATGGTAGACCGTCGAGTTCACGGAGGCAGAGAATCCAAATCTTGGGAAGACGCCCTTGGCAAGCACATAGGGAACACCCAGAGCAGCGAGTAGCTTCGTGACCACAGGCATTAATTCATCTTCCAACAGACATAATAGTCTGACACTTGTAAGCGCCTCCCTTGCCAACCAAATCTCCCCGTCGCAGGTTTCGTCAATGAAATAGGCCATGCACGGGATGAAAGGTTTAATCATTTCCCATGGAATCTACATCAACAATAACAACATAACCAGTTAAATACCTCCTAAGTTTCTCCAACTATATATAACCTGAATCAGAGAAATTTGAGTAGCTGCATTCTAAGTGCACCAGTTGCAAGACCAGTCCCAATAAAAACTCATCATGAGGCAGACAATAAGTGTTGTGCTGAGTGTCTCAGGTGACATAGTAGGATACTTGATACTATATGAGTTCAACAATTGGAAATGACTGGGCAGTAGGTACAAAAGATACCATGGCTAGAAGCAAAACTTCAGAAATGTGATAGATTAAACTCAAAATATGCACAGCCATAATGGTCTTCCGTAGAAAAATGATAACATGGAAGCATCTATTTTGCTAATTCGCTTCAGCAGTGGTTTTCTATATTGCAACCAGTACAATCTGAGTGCCATCTAGCATTTTTTCCCCCGGTATCATGCCAAGTTTGGTAGGTATAGGATAATAACATGACTTCTTTCTGAGGACAGCAAATCGACAAGAGAAGTTGCAACTCACCAAGTAGAACATAATATTCTGTAATGCCCGCCCCAGGAACCAAGTGCAGAAAATTCCTACAGCTGGAACATCATCATCAGGCCCGATGAAAGGTGACAGCAATAATAAATCAGCCAGCAATCCAATCAAGAGAGGAATGATGGAAATCTGGGAATAGAAAGGTTTAAGTTACTGAGATATAGCATAAAATAAACAAATATAAATGAAGGCACCTCGAATAAAATTCCTCACCCATATGAAGAAAAGAAGATGCATCTCCAAAGCTAGAAGGCGTGTCCCCCCGGAAATCATGCAGGCAAACAAATCTTTAGCGGCAGCAATAATAGTTGATATGATGGAAAATCCAATAGCAATAGCAAACAGATCTACAAGAAAAGATTTGCACAAGTAAGCCCAAACAAGATAAAATATTTAGTTTTGTCGCTAACTCGCTAAGCAAGTCCATTCATCATCTCTGAACAATCATTACCATTAGACTTCAATTGACCAGCCACTGGCAGCTGTGGGATGGCAAACAAAAATCTACGCCCAACTGAGATTGAGAACAAAAGCATAGCAGAATTGAATATCACAACAACCAACCATGCTAGCACTACCCGTGCCATTGTTCCAACTGCAACATATTTCCTGGTACAATGTGCAAGAAGCATAAGCATCTACACAAAAATTGTGCAGCCAACTCCTCTGGCATTACTAAAAGCTTTAGTTAACTTAATGGTAAAGATAGATCATATTACAAAACGGACGAAGATGCAGTCAGGGTAAAAAATGTGCAGATTGTGCAGTTCCCTGTAAGGATGAAACTATGAGTGCTTACCTTTTATCATTAACTTCATCGTTGCTACCATACTGGTCTTTTGGTGCAGCATTGTTCTGCGTAGTCTCTCCAGCAGTGACAAACCAATATAGTGTTACCCTCTCCACTAGCCACTCAAGGTATAAGATCACATTGCCAATGAGAAACTTCAGATGACGAATTCCAGAGAGTGACTCTGCACAGTATCGCAACCCTTGCCAAAATGGTGTGCCTTTAGCAGGATGGTCGAAGTAGCTATGATTCAGAAATATTAAGATATATGTGTTGAATCACCAAAGGCTGGCAGATATATCAGATGAACAGCAAAAACAGGATACTTACGTGATATCTAGGGGGAACACCTCAGGTGCCAATTGAACAGCAATTTTAACAGGAACAAGGATAACCAGAACAATAAAGATAATGTCGACAAAAAGACCAGGAAGCTTCTTGAAATAAAATTTGTAGAATGGTTCGTGAATATTATGGTTGACAAAGGGAATAGTCACTCCTGGCCTCAATATCTACTCACAAAAGAAGTACAACACTCGTTATACCCCTGAACTATATAGTCCATACATTATTGATATGATGACAGATATCATACAATATAAATACCTGATGAAGAAGTTTCGACAATTTGGGGTGTAGCCTCAAAATGATCTTTCCAACAAGACAATGAAGAGCATTAGAAGCAATAGATGATGCAACCAGAAGTTTGAACCTCTCTGACATTGTTGCACCAAACATTATCGAAGTGCAGATATCAAGCAACCAACCGATGAGCAGTGGGTGTAGTATAATTGGGTTCAGAACATTAAGACAATTATTGGCAAGAGTGAGCAAATATACGATCCCTCTACATAATGTACCACACAAACTTGTAAAGGAAATAGCAATCATGAGGCGCTCGCCTGACAAGTATCGACGAAAAGTATTCAGCCCAGAAAAAGTTACGCCGGCAGAAAAGATAAATCCATATCCAATTAGAAGGACAGGCGCTGTTGATGTACAGCAAACGAGTTCAGCCACAATGTTAAAACTGAAACATGACATCCACCATAAGATTATCCTTCCAAGTGAGAATGGGAGAAAACCAAAAACACAAGCAAGGACCATGTCAACTATTAACACCTGATTCAACAAGCACATTGTTAGAATTTTTTGGAAATTAGTACAAGAAATAAGCAGAACAAATGGGAGATACTCCCTGCCCAAAAGGATGCAACTAACTCACAACCATGTAGATAAACCCAGGGTATAACTAGCCTAAAGGGGCAATACAAAATACTCCCTCCGTCTCAAAATAGATGTCGCAAGTTTGTCTATTTGGATGAATCTATACACTAAATAGTGTCTAGGTACATCCAAATTTAAATGAATCTCCGACATCTATTTTGAGACGGAGGGAGTACTACATTAGCAGAGTAACTAAAGCACACGAAAAAGCAAGCTTAGACCTAGTCATCACAGCAGTCTCTATCTTTGCTAATGGACAAAAGACACAATGGCAGACTAGGAATAGAAGCAAAGGACGGAACATCGTCTTATTTTTATAGAGCAACTCCTATTAGTGTCTCCCATGTGACGATCTTTTTAGTTTTGCTGCCATGGTTTTTAAGGCATTAAGGCGACCTAAGGCGATCCAGGGGCGCTCTGACGCCTAGGCGGGTGCTTTGGACGCCTAGGCGCCTAAAGCGGCCATTTTTTCAAAGCGGATGGGCGCCTGGACGCCTAAGCGACGCCTTGAAAACCATGTTTGCTGCTATTTCTGGCAATGATTGGTACTATTTCTGGCAATAACCTGGACATATTGAGGATGGTACACCTTGAAGTGGATCCATACTGAACTATGGCTAACTATAAAACAATAAGGAAAACCATGACAAGATGTGCTAAATGCTCCAACTTCACAGCAAAGCTGCATTAATTGGTGCTTTACTACAAAGAAAAACCAGAATGATCTTACTACCATTCAGCTAGCATTAAAGCAGGCACAGGACATGGATTGAGAAAAAACAAGCATACCCACAAGGAAGCTTCAACCGCATGTAAGGCAATGGCTTGCAAACCATCGAATCCCCGAAACCCATGACGCCGAGCTTCCAGGCGTTCAACCCAGCGCGCAAATGGAGCTACATAAAACGGCGCAACCTTATTTGCAAACACAACCGAGAGAGCTATCCAAGCGATGCCTGAGGTGGCAGAGTGGCTGATGGAGACTAGATGATGCACGTCAGCAAAGGTCCTGGCGAACACGAGGCGCCACCTCCAGAGGGTAGTGAGGCGAATGACGGACTCGCGGACGACGCAGATGGCGAAGATGAGGGGGAGCAGCAGACCCATGATCCTGGTGGGCGCGCCCAGCATGAACTCCAACAAGGGCAGCCTCGAAGGGGCGTCTGCGGCGTAGAGAAGGCGGGTGGAGATGGCGCGCTTGCACACCTGCAGTCGTGCAAAACAAACGAGCCCGAGTTATTACATAGAAATAGAAGGGGGCATTTTGTGCACACCACATGAACTGGAAATTAAAGTAAATTTCAGCAATCAAGCGCAATTTACAGCAACACTATGACAGGAAATTATTACTGCCTAGAAGGGGACATTTTGTAGTGAGGATTCATGGCAACGCTCAGCAGGCAACATCACACAGCATCTTAATCGGACTGAAATTACTGGTAATTAAGATGAATCTAGACGGAACAGAGCGCGCGCAGCCACAGCAACATACGCGATGACCTGACTCCCTAGGCGGAGGAGGATGGAGACGATACCTCGCATCGTTGTAGGCGGCGGATGGCCATCCACCGGAGCTGGCAGTCGTCGTGGACGAACTGGATGCTGCCGTGGCAGGAGCAGGGGTGGCGCAGCGGCCGGTCCGGCTCGGCGGGCAAGCGGCAGATGCGGCACTCCTCCTCGTCCTGGTCCTCGTCGTTGTACGCAGGGCCGGCCGCCGCTGGGAGCGCCGTCTCCGGCGGAGCGGCGGCGGCGGCCATTAGAGCCTTCCTTCTCGTAGCTTCTCCCTCTCTCTCCTGTCTCTGACCGAGGCGCGCACCGTCAATTGCTCTGTTGCGTCGGGTTTTGTGCAGGGTGGAGGGTTTACATGAACCGTTGGATGGAGATCCAATGGTAGCTAAAATTTCAGTTCATTTTTTATGCGGAAAAGAACGATTATTATTTCTTAGCAATTGGGAAAGGAAATTATTAACAAAAGCATAACGTGGCTTCCGTGTGACTTCTGATTTCGACAAACGAGATGTGCCTTTGGCTCTAATACTCTTGCCGTTCAGAAATATAAAATATTTTAACTTTATAAAATAAATATATTTAGAAATCTTTAATGTATAGGTTCACACTAAATCTTTATGAACCTATACATCAAAGAGTCTAGATAGATTCGATTCACAAAACTAAAAAGTCTTATATTTCTAAACGGGGGAGTATGATTCTTTCTTTTTCGAAATTACTCGAGAGGTGTGCCTCCATGTAACTTGCAGTCCTCGGTTGTTGGAGTTCGTTATAGTTTCCAAAGAATATGAAGTGTGTTTGCATATTTATCCGATTTGAACTAATATGAAGACGAAGGGCATTTCATCGTAAGAGCAACTCCAACGGTCGTGCTAAAACGCGTCCGCGTCAAAATAACCGCTATATACGACGTGTGCGACAGATTTGCGTCCTCCAGCAGACGCGTCATAGTTGCGCACGCACTAAATCTTTTTCCGCGCACGGCATTTTGCCCCTACGGCGCGTCATTTTTTGTGCGTTGAGTCGAGCGCGCTATCGCTCTGGCCCGCACGTGAAACAACAACTGCCTCCCAGAAACTTCCCCAGCGCCCACGCCCTCAATTCCCCTTTCCCTCCGCACGGTCGCCGACGACACTCCGGCGATGGACGGATCCTCCGACACTCCTCCGATCCCTCTCTACTCGGTTCACTCCACGGCGGCTGGCGGCGGCATTGCAGCTCCGCCGCCAAACCCTAGTGCCGTCACCGCCGCTGGTAGCTCGCACACCAGAGCATGTGTCCTCTTCGTGCCACTGTGGCCGTACTCGCACAACCCAAGCGCCGCACCACCGTAGCCGACGCCCACGCCGAAGGGAAGGGCCAGAGCTCCCAAGCACCCAGCCTCTGTGGTAACAGCCCAAAAGCCGACCAAGAAAGCAACCAAGAAGCCTCCTCCACTACCTCGTCTGCATGCGCCAGCGAGCGCTCCCCGGGAGCAGTCGCTGCCAACGCCAGCACCACCGACCGCAGTGGCTTTCGGCGCACGCAACCTAGTCGACGAAATGACAACAAGGTAAAATTTGCTTTTTTGTTCTTTTAAGATAGATGAATGTACACAATGATGTTCATATATGTTCATTCGATTAGAATGCAGTGTCGACGATGAGACATTCTTGTCGCAAATGAATGTTGGCTCCTCTTTCTCACAAATGGTTCAAGAAAATGGCGATGAAGAAGAGGAGTTTGTAGTGGATGAGCATGGTGACGGTTTGATTGAACCGCCGAGAGGCAGGTCGGCTAACTACATCATGGATGAGGATCGGTTGCTTTGCCAAACATGGTTGCAAATTGGCATGGACCCGGCGGTTGGCACATACCAAACAAAATACACATATTAGGAGAGAATGAAGGAGTGATTCACACAACACAAGTGGCAATGAGTGCACTGAGCGTTCTCTTCGGTCCCGTTGGTCGATCATTAACACCGATTGCGCAAAGTGGTCGTCAACTTTGGCCGACGTTGATAAGATCAATCCAAGTCGCACGGGTGACATGTATAGGGTAACGTGTTCTCTTATGTGCATATGTTTGTTGTTATCCATGTGCATATATTTTTTGTTATCCATGAATTCTGTTATGTTCATAATGTAGTTGACCATTGCACAAAATTTGTTCAAAGATGAGGGGAGAAGGACCAAGAAGGGCAAGAAAATTCTTGGCAAGTCATTTGTGTTGCATGATGATTCCAAAATTGAAGCATATTTAAGTATATAAATTATTGATATTGTCACTCCTTACAAGCTACATCTATCTACAACTATGCCTATTATGTATGTTTACTAGTTCTCATTCATTTTCACATGGACTTTGCATATTAGTAGTTTTATTAGGATTTTATTATCTTTTTCTTGTTTTTTATTTGTGTGTAGGTGCTATGAACAATCATGGATAAAAGGAGCCAAGATGATTTAATATGGAGGAGTTGCAGGCACCATACTTAGCCATTTGAGGGGAGGAAAAAGTAGATTTTACCATCAACTCCAAATGAATATACAAGGCCATGGTGTTATAGCCCTCGTCCATATGAATCCAGCGAGTCAAAGAACACCTTAATCGGAGTTCGTATGAAGAAATGGCGGCCAAAACATTACGGAGTACTGCATGCATAACGACCACTGGTACAGGTGGAGCATGTCCGTACCGTACGGTCGTACCACCCTCCGAAGGCTTTTTTCGTCAAATGGAACAACATTTTTGAAGGCCCAATAGGAATATTCGGCCCCTAGCTCCATCGGTTCGCAAAACCGACCTCCAGATGCCTATTTAAAGAGGGAAAAACCCTAGAACAAGGGGGAGAATCCATCCACGCCGTAGGGGCGGAGCCCTGCTGCTCCTCCCTCTCCATAGCCACCACACACCTCCAAGATCAAGATCTCCTCCAACACCTCCATAATATCCAAGCAATAGAAGGATAAGGAGACATACCAGTCTTCACTGTGCGCATCGTTCATCGTCATCATCTCCAACGGTGTCTCCACCTCTCTCTCCCTTGTTTTAGATCTTGTATTTGTAAGATTAAACATGGTTGTGACTTCATTAATATATTCATCTATGTTTTGTTTTTCATCCATGTGTGAGTGATTTATTAGGTTCTAGGTTGAGGTTTAATCTAGTGCACCAAGTTAGAATGTGTTTGTGATCCAAGTATTTAATTACATGAGTCAAAGATGATTTCATGGGATCCCGTGGTCCGAAAGTGTATGTTTGCCTTGTGAGTAACACGCGAGAATCATGCATAGTACACATAGTGTGACAACCCGGTAATCAAGTGGGGAACGTTTATTTGTCCAAGAAATCTCTTGTAGACAATGGATCACACATATATTTACCCATCTAGTACTAGTGAGGCTGAAGCCTAGAAACCCTCTCTCATTCCATTCAATCCTACTAGTACAACCCCTCTCGTTTACTTTCATTTTTAGTTTATTTTGTTCTTGTTTAGCTCCTTGTTCTTAGTTACTTCAAACCTCTCTCATTCATTGCCATTCTAGTAACCTATAGAGTAGACTATTTCCAAACACCATTTTAGGTGCGAACGTGGCCGCATTGACAACGTGGCTGTGGGGTTGTGTTGTTGCTATTTGCAAAGCTTCCAAGTGACGAACTTTATAAATAATATTTTCTGCTACAAGTACTGCAATAACCCTGTTATTGATCACAGGAAAACCAGGCATCATTGCACCATTTCTATGAAGAGATAGAGAATGAGGAGAACTAGAAGAACCGTGATGGGTTGGATGTGCACAAAATAGGGATGAATGGAACCATCGATGCCACTATCATAGATAGTGATGCATCAAGTGATGAAAACAAGAAGATAAGCTCCAGCCTAGACTCGGGTGCGAACACAAAAAGGCCCTTGCTTGGAAAAAAGGTCACCAAAGACATGAGGGGGATGATACGTCCAAAACGTATCTACTTTCCCGAACACTTTTGCTATTGTTTCTCCTCTATACTTGTGTGATTTGGATGCAACTAATGTGAACTGATGCTGTTTTCAGCAGAATTGCCTTGGTGTCTACTTTTTGTGCAGAAAATCAACTATCAGGAAAAATCCCGGAAAATATGCCAAAAATCCTATTTCACCCGAAGACTCTAGGAGCCAGAATACGAGACGGAGAAGAGCCCTGAGGTGGCCACACCACCTGCATGGCGCGGGCCAGGCCAGGCCGCGCCAGGGGGTGGTGTGGGCCCCCCAAGCACCCCCTCGGCCTCTCTCTTCGCCTATAAGGAGCCTTCTGACCTAAAAACTTCGGGGGGTTCGACGTTTTTCCAGAAGGAGTTCCGCTCCACCGCCACCACCAGATTCCACGAAACAGCACCAGAAACTCTGTTCTGGCACCTTGCCGGGACGGGGAATTGGAGGAGATCATCGCCATCATCATCACCATCGCTTCTCCATCGACCATCCATGTTTTCCCCGTCTATGAGTGAGTAATCCCCCGCTGTAGGCTATGGGGATGGTAGGGATTGGATGAGATCGTTCATGTAATGGCATCAGATTGTTAGGGCATGGTGCCTAGTATCTTTTATTAGTGCTTTATGACTTTGTTGTGACTTGTTGTGCTTAATGCTTGTCACTAGGGCCCGAGTGCCATGATTTCAGATCTGAACTTATTATTGATTCATTATGATAGTATTGTTTTGGGTCTTATCTGCAAGTTGTATACACACGTCGTTGTCCGGAACCTATGGCCCCGAAGTGACAGAAATCAGGATAACCGGAAGGGAAAGGCTTTGATGTGAGGATCACATGTGTTCACGGAGTGTTAATGCTTTGCTCCGGTGCTCTATTAAAAGGAGCACCTTAATTGCCTGTAGTTCTCTAGAGGCCGCGCTGCAAACGGGCTGGCAGGACAAAAGATGTTGTGCAAGTTCTCATTGCGAGCACGTATGACTATATATGGGACACGTGCCTAGGATTGTCTAGTACTTGGATGCTTTATCTTATTTATCTGCATTTGCCCTATGTTCTGATTGCTATGTGAATTGTCTTGTCCATGCAACGCCCGTCCATCCATCCCTATGCCTACCGCACTCGAATCCCACTGTTTACTACTTTTGTTACTACTGTCTTTGCTTTACTACTGCTGCTGCTTTACTATTCCTACTACAAAACTGTTGCTACTGATAAACTGTTGTGAGCAAGATTGTTTCCAGGTGTAGCTGAATTGACAACTCAGTTGTTAAGGCTGATAAATATTCTTTGGCTCCCCTTGTGTCGAATCAATATATTGGGTTTCACTTCCCTCGAAAATACTGCGATACACCCCCTATACTTGTGGGTCATCAAGACTATTTTCTGGCGCCGTTGCCGGGGAGCATAGCTTTATTTATCAAGTTCACTTGGATTCTCTATTGTTCGCTGCTATCCATCCATCATGGGTAAGTCTCGTGATGGCAAGTTTCCTATTTTACCATCCACTACAAGAAGAGGTACGGTTCTAAACACCTCTGCTGCTCTTGATTCACCGTTTGTCATAAGTAAGCTCGTTACACCACCACATACACATGCTACACACACTACTACTACTGCTGAATCTGAAACTTTTGATGCTTATGATGCTGCTTCTACTGTGCTTGATAAGAGTGGCTCATTAGGTCCTTTCCTAGATGCTATGATTGCTAGAACTATAGCTGGAAATACCGAAACTCCTAATGAAGACACTACCACACCTGTTAGCTCACCTGAGTCTAGTGAGAGTTATGATATTGAAGAAGATTATGTTGAGATGACCGATGAGTTTATTAAAGAATGTAAGAACACCCATGATAGGAGCGCTGGTAAGAGTCTCCTTGAGAGGCGTACTATTAGACCCAAATTATATCCTGCTGCTAAGTTTGCAGCTTCTCCCATAAACATTACAGATGAAGATTATGATTTCTCTCTCGATCTATCCTACATAGCTATTGTCGAGAAAGAACCTTTTTGTGGGACTAAGAATGAAAGTGCGGTAGCACATATGAATGAACTTTCTACCATGAGTGGCTTGTTTTCTGATGATATTAAGATGCGTACTTACTTTGTTGCTAAGATTTTTCCCTTTTCACTGCAAGGAGAAGCTAAAACTTGGTTTAGTAATTTACCTCCTGGATCTATTGATAGCCCTGAGTGCTTGATTAGTACTTTCCTGCAGAAATATTTTCCTCCTAGTGCTAGACATGCTGTTTTGCAGGAACTTTTTGATTTTAAACAGGAAGAAAAAGAGGTATTGCCCGAATCTTGGGCAAGGTTTTGTGCTCTGATTCATGCACAGGGTGGAAGTCCATTACCTAAGAATGAGCTTCTTGATATATTTTATAATGGACTAACCGAAGAATCTAGGACATACCTGGATAGTTGTGCTAATTGTGTTTTCAGGAATAGGACTCCTAAGGAAGCTGAGGAATTAATGGCTAAAATAAGCAAGAATTATGAAGATTGGACTCCTAAACAAGCTATACCTGAAGTAATTGTACCTGAACCATCTATTCCTGTGCCTATTCCAACATCAAAGAAGAGGGGAGTTATTGAATTAAATGATGAAGTGATGAAGGAAGCTAAGAAATGACTTAAGGAGAAGGGAATTAAAGCTGCAGATGTCAAGAATTTACCTCCTATAGAAGAATTATGTAAGCCTATTCCCTACTCATCTACTATTGAGGTACACTCTCTCCAACACTTTGATGAAGGTGATATCCCTTACTCTAAACCTCCTGATCAATGCTTAGAAGAATTTGATATCTTTATTATTAAGCAAGATAACTTTAATAAAAGGGTGCAAAATCATCTAATGGAAAACACTAGAGCTATTGTTGAGTTGAAAGATATTGTGGAAAGAACCTCTAATGATGTTAAAATGATTGTTAAACACTTTCAAATGGTTCAAACTCAAATAGATCAACTCGTTAAAGTACAAAACGACTTGCTAGTTAATGCTGCTAAAGAAAAACATGCTTATGAAATTAGAACTAGAAGTGGTGCTGCTACCCGGGATCCTCTATATCCTGAGGGGCATCCCAAAAGAATTGAGCAGGATTCTCAACAAGCTGAAAATAGTGGTTCTGCTCGTAAGAAAAGGAAAAAGAAACATAACACTATTGTAGAACCCTCTGAACCTTCTATAGATCCTAATAGTATATCTATCTCTGATGCTGAAACTGTCGTGGTGGTGTCACGGCAGATGCCATGTATAGGCTAAAGGTGGGGACTAATACTCGCTAGGGGAATCCAGGGAGGGATAGTGAAGTGATTCTCCACACAAGAGTTTGTATTGATTTACTTCCAAGGTTACAAGTGCTCCTAGAGCTGTATTGGCGAGAGGAGGAAGAAGGAGCTCTCGTACTCTCACCCACAGATCACACCTCAAACCCTAGGCCAAAACAGAATTGCAGAGAGACCAACCCCTTCAACAGAAGCCCTAGCCCCCCTTTTATAGGGGAGGCTCGGTTTCTGCCTAGGGCATACGTGGAGGCATATTCCTTAGAATATGCCTCCTCCCAAAGTGGTAAGCCAACCGGGGTGCTTTTTCCCCCGTGTCACACATGCTTTAGCTACGTGAGCCTCTGACGGCGCCCTCGTCAGCCGACACGGGCGTCATCACGCTTGTCGGCCACGCCCCGGTGGTCCTGTCCTTGCTCGCTTCGCTCAGGCAGTGCGTACTGGGGCTCCTTTTGACCAGCGAGATTCCTTCCTTCTCCTAGAAGCTTGCTGTGACCCGGATGATGGTTCATCCGGCCACACCCGTTCCTGCATACAGGTAAAACATACACTTCCGACTTACCGCTTAAGTCGGATGAGGCCTAGTTAGGCGAACGCCCCCAGATCCGGATTACCCCGTGATTCGGCCTGCCTTGAGGTGACCCGACCAGCATCTGCTTTGGCCTTGCCGAACCTCGGCTAACTCGGCCTTTATACCCCGGCGTGACCCTTATCCCCCCAACATTAGTCCCCGAAGCTGGTGCGGTCTTAGCTGCCTTGGCCGCTAAGGCCACACCAGGTTCAATTTTCTGCCCCGGTCGTTGTTGCCAAGTTACCCCTGTACCTCGGACTGCTTGGATTTACGTTCCCTTCGCACATTTCAAGTTTTTACTTGCCGGCCGGGTTACCACAGTTCCATCCGGGTCTTGCTTCCTTCTCTTGTACGCTAACCCATGTGAAGGGTAATCATTATGTTGTCTTATTTTAAGGGACGGTACAGTAACCGCCACAGTAATTGTCAGTTATCACTATGCGCGGGTCACGTCACGCCTGCCTCCTCGTTTACCGCACCAGCACGTCACGTCACAGGACTTTCTCCGCCCTATGGCCCTCCGTGCGGCTCCTCACTGATTGGTCCGGACGAGTGATACACGGCCACAGTGTGTGGCCGGTCCACAGGGCGCGATCCCACTCACCCCTGACGGGAGTGGTTAAATAGCGGAGGGGTGTGTCCCTTAGGATTTTTCCCCCTCCGCACCCCTCTGCCCACTGCTATTCTTCTTCCTCTTCCTCGCGACCGCGCCGCCGCCAGCATCGCCAAAAAGCAGTGTCGCCGCCGCGCTTCTTCGTCGCACCTCCGTGTTGCCGCCACCGCGACGCAAATTTCTCGCCACGGGTCCGCGCCAGTCCCGGCCACTGTCCCTCGCCGCCTCCAGTGCCAGCGAGGGCCTCGAGGACCAGATGACTGAAGAGGAACTCATTGTTGCTGAGCAGGAGATGGAAGAGGACGCCGTGGTGGCGG
The DNA here is from genome assembly GCA_910589775.1 of Avena eriantha. NCBI lineage: Eukaryota > Viridiplantae > Streptophyta > Magnoliopsida > Poales > Poaceae > Avena > Avena eriantha. Next base: position 402,613,901 of record OU342746.1, on the reverse strand, counting down.
ACCGCGGCGCGTGGGCCGGCTCCTGGGTCTGCCAGGATGACCTAGACTGGCTCTACCGGACCAGGCGCATCCCTGCCGGCCTCGCCGAGTGTCTTCCTTCCAACGAACTGGCCCCCTCACCCAATCCGGGTGAGTTCGTCGTGTTTCTGTCCCATTTCCAACGGGGCTTCGGCTTGCCGGTGAGTGATTTTTTCCAGGACTGGCTCGGTACGTACCAACTCCAGCCACACCACCTTCCAGCCAACGCCATCACCTCGCTTTCTGCCTTTGCTTCTACGATCGAAGGCTACGCCGGACTATGGCCCATGAAAGAGCTATGGATCCGGTTCTTCGGCCTTCGTCGCAACGTCATTCCCAACATCCACGCTGATCCGGAGGACAAGCGACTCACTCAATTTGGAGCGGCCTCCATTTCACCCCAGCGATTTTCTGTTTTTTTCCCGGGTCACCGGGCTAGAGTCCTGCAAAGGATGGGCCCGAACCTTCTTCTATGTCCGGAATACGGGCACCGAGGACTTGATCCGGTTGCTTCCCTACACTCTGGGTCCACCTAACCCGGACCTGTGGGATGTGATCCCCAAGAAGCCCACAGCCTTGGCCAACCAAGTGAGCAAAAGGTTCGCGGAACTGAAGGAGCTCGGACTATGCAACGAGGATGCCATGATCACCTTTGTGCGTAACCGAATCTCACCCCTCCAGAAACGCACCCACAAGGTGTGCCACATGAGCTACGGCCGTGATCCTAACCGGACCTCATCCTTTGAGCTGACCAACTCGGAGATTTATCGTCGGGTTAAGGCTCTCTTCATCACTCACAAGGACTTTTCCACTGATTGGTCTTGGGGGATTGAGCATTTCTGCCGTGACCGGCTTCCTCCCATGGTAAGTTTCATGCTGCAAACTTAACCCGGACTAATTATATGTCAGTTATTGTTGCAATTTTTGACTCTTTTGTTCGCTCTTTTCCTCAGCAATTCCTTCAGCAGACCCTTGAGGACGGCACCGATCCATCCCTTAAGTGGGCGCCGGACCGGGAGACTCCGGATGAAGAAGAGCCGGACCAGGAACAGACGCCACAAAACGACCCACGGGTAAATCCTCTTCTATTAGAGATTGGCCTGATGATGAAGATGACTCGGAAATCGAGGTGATTGAACCTTTTGAGGCTATTCCCCTTTCTTTTGCTTTTCCACCATCAGCTCACCCCGGCGGTCATATTCACGAGGATCCCCCTCTTGCTACGGGCGAGCCTGTTCCGGTGGCCACGAAGAAGAAACGTGGGGCTTCCTCGAGTTCTTCCTCCGGACCCTCTCAGCCCGTTAAAAGGCGAAAGAAATCCGGGGACAAGACTGCCCCCAAATCAGCAGGCAAGGCCCCAGCACAAAGGGCTCGGAAACCCAAAGCGGCCGAAACTTCGGATGCGTAAGTCCTTCTTTCTTCTGTAACTCGTTCTTCCTTACTTCGTTGTATTATTTCTTCTGACGTTATTTGATTTCGCAGGGCTCCGGTGGAGGTCCCTCAAAGTGGATCTAGCATCTCTTCACCTCTCCGGCCTAGCCCTTCACCCCGTCGTGACGACGAGTCACGTCCGCTGAGCCCTATTCCGGAGGGCTCTGCGGCCGCTCCGGGTCATCCAGGAGCGGGGGGAACCGGCCCAGCCGGAGCAACGGCACCCACCACCTCGGCAACGCCACAACCAGCAGCCACTAAGGCTACCTCGACTCCAACATCCGTTCTAGTACTAGCAGCCAAACCAGAACCATCTCCAACTCCGGCATCAGCACCCACTCCGGCTGCGAAAACATCAGCGCCGGCACCAAGTCCAGCAACGAGAGTACCAGCGCCCAGTTCCTCTACATCTTCCGAATCTTCTCAATCTCTAAAACTCGCTGCTACGGCTTCTTCTTCCCAGCAAGCCAAGGGCAAGAAGATTCAAGACGCTGCCAAGCCCAGTGCTGCCGAGCCTAGGCAACGTACCCTCATATTGATGCTTCCTAAGAAAACACCTACGGCAAAGGACGCGCCTGCCGAGCCAACCGAAGCCCAGCAGTTGGTTCTGCACACCAGCCCCGCCCTTGCCTTGGTGGAGAGGAAGGAAGCACATGAAAGGGCTTGGTGACGCCCCATATGCCCACGGGAGAACGGTACCCTCCGAGCCTGATGGAATTTGTTATGAATTGGAACAAGGCCAAGGTAGTCCAGGAATCTGACCTCCCGGAAAAGTTCGGTCCTGCCGAGTTTTCCGCTCAGATGAACACCGCCGCAAAGGCCATTAACCTCGCTGGACGAATGATGGAGGTACGTCGTTTCTCCTTTGCAAATTGTAGATAATAACCATTAGTCCCCGAGCCTCCGGGGGAGTAACTTGTTACTCGGCCGGATGCTCTTTTAGAACACTAACGTAGCTCCATGATAACTTCGAATATGCACACACCAAGAGCCGGGTTAAGTTCCACTTGGCCCGGATTTTAGTACACTTTGAACATGCACACACCTAGAGCCGGGTTAAGTTCCACTTGGCCCGGATTTTAGTACACTTCGAACATGCACACACCTAGAGCCGGGTTAAGTTCCACTTGGCCCGGATTTTAGTACATTTCGAACATGCACACACTAGAGCCGGGTTAAGTTCCAGTTGGCCCAGATTTTAGTACACTTCGAACATGCACACACCTAGAGCCGGGTTAAGTTCCACTTGGCCCGGATTTTAGTACACTTCGAATATGCACACATCTAGAGCCGGGTTAAGTTCCACTTGGCCCGGATTTTAGTACATTTCGAACATGCACACACCTAGAGCCGGGTTAAGTTCCACTTGGCCCGGATTTTAGTACATTTCGAACATGCACACACCTAGAGCCGGGTTAAGTTCCACTTGGCCCGGATTTTAGTACACTTCGAACATGCACACACCTAGAGCCGGGTTAAGTTCCACTTGGCCCGGATTTTAGTACATTTCGAACATGCGCTAGGCTGACTTAAGTTTCTGTATCTCTTTTAGGTGACCACCAACCGCCGGAGTGCTGAATTCCAACACTTGCTGGATACGCACAAGAATCTTCGCACAAAACAGGCTGCACTCATCGCGGAGTACGAGAAAAGGGGTAAATTTCTTCCTTATCCTTTCCTCAATTTTCTTCAACTTCGCTTGCCGAACTAATCTGATTGTTCGGTTTCCGCAGCTAGGGTGGAAGCAGAAAACAAGATAATGCGGAAGAACTTGGAGCAAATCAAGGGTACGTCCTTCTTGTCTGTCTTTACCATGGTTTCCATCGGCTTTCCTCCTTGGCTCGGCAAACATTCATTCCTCGGCACTGCCGGGCCAACGCACTATTTCAGCATCGCTTGAAGATAGTGTGCCTGTGCCTGACGTGATGCTACATTTTCTCGAACAAGCAGGGCAGCACCAAGCCGAACTAAAGAAGAAAGATGATGAGCTCGCCCTCCTCCAGACCAAAGACGATGAGATAGCCAAGCTCAAGGCTGAGATGGCTAAAATGAAGGCGCAGCACCAAACCGAGCTAAAAAAGGCTGGCCAGGACTACACCGAAGAACGTGAGCGCCTCAAGCTCCAAAATGCTAAGGACCGTGAGCTTCTTCAGGAAACTGAGGTCAAACTTGAGTCGGCAAATGCTGAGCTCGAGCAGCTTCGGAAGAGGCGTGATGCTTGCATCAAGGAATTGACCCGGATTCACAGTCACACCTCACATAATTTATTTTCCTTTATCCGCCTTATTTCTCCGGGTTACTTCATATGCCTTGTTTTCTCAACTTTGTCCGTTGCCTTGTTTCCCAGGCCACTTTCCAGAGGGTACTGCTATTGCCAGTGCTGCTGTCGCCAATTTCCGCCGAGAAAGGGGTACTCCGGTCGCTCGTGAGGGTGAGAGCATTCCCTTTGACATGGAGGACCTGTTGGTCAGCCTGTCATCTCGCGTGGAAATCATTAAGAACTACGGCGGGGACCTCCTCGATGTTTCAGTCCGAGTCTTTAATGCCTTCTGGCCTGCCGATGATGCTCCGGAAAGAGTCACACAGCTCGCTGAACGGCTTTCGGAAATCGAGACCCAGCTCGACCTCTAGCGAGAGTTCGCTGGACGTGCTGCATCTGATACCATCCTTCACCACATTCTGACGTGGTATGAGAAGATAGATCTCAGCCTCCTCACACGCCTGCGCACCGGATCCAAATGGACGGATGACCCGGAGTGGGTAGCTCGGCGCCAGGCTTGCGCCCACAGCCTCATCGAATATGCCCCCATTCACGAATGGACTGAGGGTCCGAGCTTCCTAGAAGTCGCAGGCGAAGAGGAAGTTGAGAACGTTGAAGATGACTCGGGTGAAGACGAAGAGGACACTGCCTCGGATATCGAAGAGGGCGACAATGATGCCGAACTTCCTCCCGCTGCTCCTTAAGTAAAAACACTTGAAAACTTATGAGATCCCCGGTATGCCGGGTGGAATTGTATTCCAAACACATGTGATATTTTGCTACTGAGTACTTATGCCGGGTTAACTTGGGCGTAGTCCCCGAGTTTCTTTTTCTTGTTCGTTCAATCTTTTGGCTCGGATCGTGTCTACCTTGATTCGGTTTTACAACTTACGAATCCGAGCTTGAAAAATTGTCTTAACAATACTGGGAAACTTTTAGACTTAGCTCAAAAAATAAAACTGTATAACAATTTGAAAATGAATAGGGGGCTAGTCCGAAACACAAACGTCAGCTCGAATAAATTCTTTTCCTTAGTCGTTTTTCATGTGCTACGCAATTCCAAACTTGTTCTCTTGCTTGCCATGAAGCCAATTCTTGTTGGACAGCAGCACGTCGAAGAGTTGGGTTTTTGGTGCTCACACACTACTAATCCGAGTTAAGTAAAATAACTTACTCCAGCTGACGCGTAGAAAATAACAAACATTATTAAGGCAGTCCCCGAGTTACTGCTCGAGGTGCCAACATTTCATTGATAAGCTCATTGCCGACATACATACTGACATATGACATGACTCGGATACATACACTTCTTAGCTAAGTGTAGAAAGGCCGAAGTAGAGCTATGTTCCATGGTCGCTTGGATTCCTCTCCGGACCTGTCCGCCTTGTTCTTTTCCTGTGGCTTTGCATCTATAAGATAGTAAGAATCGTTGTGTAATGCTTTGCTCACGATGAATGGCCCTTCCCATGGGGGGATAGCTTATGCATTCCAGTAGTACGTTGTACCAATCGGAGCACCAGATCGCCTTCCCGAAAGACTCGAGGGCACACTTTCCAGCTATGATAGCATCGGAGATTTTGCTGATATATGGCGGATCTGGACAGTGCCAGTTCTCTCGCTTCTTCCAGCAGATCAACATCATTTTGCCGGGCTTCTTGCACTTCTGCTTTTGTGTATTGGGTGACCCTAGGCGAATCATGCTCTATGTCGGCTGGTAATACAGCTTCTGCCCCATATACCAGAAAGAACGGCGTATAGCCTGTTGATTGATTCGGAGTTGTTCTTAAACTCCACAGTACCGCTGGTAGTTCTTCTATCCAGCACCCCGCTGATCTTTGTAGCGGCTCAATGAGCCGGGGTTTTATCCCGGATAATACTAATCCGTTGGATCTTTCCACTTGTCCGTTTGATGCGGGGTGGGCTACCGAAGCTACGTCGAGCCGGATCCTCTTATCCCGGCAAAAACAAGCGAAAGCTCCTTCCGCAAAATTTGTGCCATTATCAGTTATGATACTATGTGGATAACCGTACCTCAAGATGATATCTTTTAGAAATGATACAGCCGTAGCTCCATCACATTTTCTTATAGGCTTTACCTCAATCCACTTCGTAAACTTGTCCACCATTACCAGAATGTGAGTCATATTTCCCCTTGCTGGTTTGAACGGGCCAACCATATCCAAGCACCATACGGCAAATGGCCAAGTGATTGGGGTGGTCTTGAGTTCCGACATTGGCATATGTGTCTTGGTAGCGTACCTCTGACAACCATTACATCTTCTCACCAAATCTTCTGCTTGCTCTAAGGCGTTTGGCCAGTAGAATCCGTGTCGGAAAGCTTTTGCTACCAAGGCTCGGGATGATGCGTGATGCCCGCATTCCCCCTGATGTATATCTCGGATGATTTCAAGCCCTTCTTCCGGGTCAACACACCGCTGTAGGACATTGGTCACACTTCTTTTGTATAACTCGGAATTGATGATCGTGTAGGCCTTTGCCCTCCTCTGTGTTTGCCTGGACAACACCTCCTCAGTGGGCAACGTTCCATCCTTCAGGAATTGAAATATATGCAGTGCCCAAGCCGGTATTGGCCGCACGGGGAACACGTCCTCGTCTATCTCCATCTGATCCACCGGCGTAACTTCAACCGGACCATGCTGAGCAGTCCCCGGGTCTTGCGAGGCAGTCCCCGGGTTTGCGGAAGCAGTCCCCGGGTTTTGCGCACCACTTCCCGTGGCAACGTCCATAGGCACAGCTCCGGATTCGGTGTCTTCCGGGACATAGATTGACTCGGATTCCAGGGATGGCCTGATGGACGGTTTCTTGAGGTGCTCTAATGCTACACCTGGTGGAATTGCTTGTATGGTTGACCCGAGCTTTGACAGCATGTCGGCAGCCTCATTTTCCACCCGGGGTACATGATGAAATTCGCATCCCTCAAAGTAACCAGAAATCTTCTGCACATGAAATCTGTATAGTGCCATGTTTGGATCAAGGGTGTCCCACACTCCGGACACTTGCTGCACCACCAAATCCGAGTCGCCAAAGCATATGATCCGACGTATACCAATTTCTTTTGCTACCTTGAGCCCATGCACAAGTGCTTCATACTCAGCGACATTGTTTGATGCAGTGAAGTGGATTTGTAGCACATATTTCAACTGTTCCTTCTTTGGCGACGTGAGTACCACTCCGGCACCTAGCCCTGTTTTGGTTTTTGATCCGTCAAAGTGCATTCGCCAATAGTTCGGATCAGGAAGCGGTGGTTCGTACTGCACCTCGGCCCAATCCACGAAAAAGTCCGCCACAGCTTGAGATTTGATGGCTTCTCGCCTGTCATATTGCGGAGCATAAGGAGCTAGCTCAATTGCCCATTTTGCAATTCTGCCGCTTGCATCCTTGTTACTCATTATCTCGGATATGGGGGCCTCACATATGACTCGGATGGGATGCTCCTCAAAGTAGTGCTTCAGTTTCTTGGCGGCCATGTACACGCCATATGCCACTTTTTAATAATGTGGATAGTTCTGCTTTGAGGCTGCCAACACTTCGCTCAAATAATACACCGGCCTTTGCACCGACTTACCTTCCTCATCGCGCTCCACCACTATCATTGCACTTACAACTCGGTTGGTTGCGGCTATATAGAGTAACATTGGCTCCTTTGATAGTGGTGAAGCTAGCACTGGTGCCGTGGCTAACATTTTCTTTAGGTAGGCAAAGGCTTCATCAGCGTGCAGTGTCCAGATGAACTTATCCGACTTTTTCATGAGTTGGTAAAGAGGCAAAGCCTTTTCTCCCAACCGACACACAAACCGACTTAACGAGGCTAGGCAACCTGTGAACTTCTAGACATCGTTAAGACACTTCGGTAGTTCCATTCGCTCGATGGCTCGGATTTTGGTTGGATTAACCTCGATACCTCGGCTGGAGACGAGAAAACCGAGAAATTTTCCAACCGGGACACGAAAAGTGCATTTTTCCAGGTTAAGTTTCATCCGGAACCTTCTTAGGTTTGCAAACGTTTGCCTGATATCGTCAAGGAGCGTTTTGCTTTCCTTGGTCTTGATAACCACATCATCCACGTACACCTGTACATTTTGACCTATTTGGTCGTGCAAACATTTTTGCATACACCTCTGGTACGTTGCCCCTGCATTACGTAAACCAAACGGCATGGTGCGATAGCAATAAGCCCCATACGAGGTAATAAACGCAGTCTTTATTTGATCATCCGGATTCAGAGGTATCTGGTGGAAACCAGAATAAGCATCAATGAATGACAACAGTTCACATCCAGCAGTTGAGTCTATGACTTGATCTATTCTTGGCAGCGGAAATGGGTCTTTTGGACACGCCTTGTTCAGGTTCGTGTAATCGATACACATGCGCCAAACTACCGCCACGTTCGGATCATCCTTCTTCTTTTCCACCAGCACCGGATTAGACAGCCAATCTGGGTAAAGAACCTCCATGATAAATCCTGTAGCTAGCAACCGAGCTATCTCATCTCCGATGACTTTCCTCCTATCTTCGGCGAAGCGGCGGAGAGGTTGCTTCACCGGCTTGGCTCCGGGTCTCACATTCAAAGAGTGCTCGGCCAACTCCCTCGGAACACCTTGCAAGTCCTGTGTGGACCAAGCAAAAATGTCCCGATTCTCACGGAGGAAGCTGACGAGCTCGCTTTCCTATTTATCACTTAGCCCGGCACCAATTGTTACGGTGCGTTCTGGGAACATGTCATCAACGGGAACCTTCTTGGTATCTTTCGTGGCCTGGAAGGAGACAGTTCCATGCGGGTTACTCAGCGCCGGCATATACTGCTGCGCGGACTGAGCCAATGCCGCCACCTCTTGAATTTTTCTTTTTTCCTGCATGATCACAAGTGACTCGGCTAAGTTTGATCCGGCCGACGCACACTCCATGGAACGTCGGAAGTCCCCCACAATGGTAATCACTCCGTTTGGTCCAGGCAATTTCATCTTCAAGTAGCTAATATGACAACTTGCCATGAACTTGTTCAGCGCTGGCCTTCCGAGCAACGCATGATACGCGCTTTCTAAGTTCACCACTTCGAACTCCAGATTTTCAGTTCGGCAATTATCCCTCGTGCCGAACAAGACGTCAACCCGGACCTTGCCTATGGGCTCGCAAGAAATGCCGGGCACAATGCCATAGAAAGTTGTCCTCGTGGCCTGGAGCATGTTCTCCGAGATACCCAACTTGCGCATTGTGTCCGCATACATGATATTTATGCTACTGTCGTTGTCGATTAGTACCTTGGAGAACCTTACATTAATGCTAGGTACGATGAACGTAGGATCTAGCACCAACGCATACGAACCAGGGCTCGGCATGAGCTTGGGATGATCCCTAATGCTCTAAGTGATTTCTTGATCGGACCAAGGCATGTACCTCGTCACTGCAGGCATTACTGCATTCACCTCCATATGCCTACGCTGCAAGCTTTTTCTATCAGTTTCTTCTGTGGTGAATACGCAGTAGCTCTGGTGATGCTCCCTGTACTCGTTTCTCCCCTCATTTCCAGGGTGCCTCTGATCCGGCTGATGCTGATTTTCTACCTGATGCACTGCATCCCTTCTTTCATTGTTATCATACCTCGGCGAAGGGGGAGGCAATAGTAGCTGTTGCGTGTTCGCTCCGGAGAGCAATTGCTGCCGGGGTAACTCTTGCCGAGGCTGATCATTCCGGGGTGCCTGAGCATTCCCCGAACCACCTTGCTCGATCTTGCGCATCCACTCACATTGCCTCGTCGTATGACCCGCTGGATTGTTCGGATTTGGCGTGTGAAACTTACGTGGCTGGTCCAACATCGACTCGTAAGTATACCTCGGACGGTCTTTCCTTTCTTGCCACTGCTTCTTTTGTTCCGGTGTCCAAGTTTTCTTCCCACCGTTCCTTGGAGTCCATTGACCTCCAGTTTTCTGGCGCTGGCTACCCCCTGCTCCGGGTTGATCTTGACTCACAGCTGCAACTTGGTGCGATCCGTACCGGTGGTCCGGTCTATCATCTCTCCTTTTTCCTCTGTAATCATTCCTCCGGGATGATCCGGATCCATCCCTCTGATAGTACTCATCGCTTGACTCGTTTGAGGCGAGCCTTGGTTGGGTCGGGTCACCCAACGCATACGAATCTGCAATCCGGATCATTTCTGCCAACGTAGCCGGCGTTCTCCGTTGCAACTTCATCCACAACTCGCTTCCATATCTGCACCCCTGTGCAAACCATGCTATGGCCTGTGATTCTATCACGCCCTCGCATGAGTTTCTCACGGTACACCACCAGGTCAAAAACTCCCGGTCTGTCTCATTGGGTCTTTGCTTGCACATAGCTAGGGTTTGTGGCCTATTTGGCCTTTGATACGTACTCGAAAAATTGTTGATGAACATCTCCTCGAAATCTATCCAGCAGTTGATGTTTCCTGGTGGCAAATTGTTCAACCACACCCTTGCCGGGCCTTCCAACATCTGGGGCACATACCATACAGCCCATTTCAGGTTGCCTGTGGCAATTTTTACTACCGTAGCATAGTTTATCAGCCAATCCTCGGGCTTGGTACTACCGTCATAGGTCTTGGTGCCCCTGGGCAGCTGAAAGTTCGGTATTGGTGGCTCTTTCATGATCCGGGGCCCAAAACACGCTGGACCCGGTGGACCCTGACACTCAATCTGTTCCGACCTATACAGTCGATCCAGCTTCAACCTTGCATCGTCCGGCATCAAATCCCTACTTCCCAATCTTGACCCTATCACATGATAGTCCGGTCTCGGGTATCCCACATTTGCCATCTCCAAATTACCGTCGTTGTACCGGTTTTGCTCTTGCGGAGCTCCTTTCTGTTGCACACCTCGGCCGGCACTGTGCTCTTGCCTTGGCATGTTCCGCTGCTGCGGTTGTCTTGCTCCAGCTGAGTTTTGCTGCCCGGCATTGCCGTTGACAATGTTCCTTTGACCGGCATTGCCTTGGTCGCGGTTACCTCGGCCAGCTTCGCCTCGGCTCACACTCCGTCGATCATCATTTTTCTGTGCTTCTTTTTCTTTCCCTGCCCGTGTCGGGTCATACGGGACAATCTGTTTGTTCCGTCGGGCCGAGGTTACCACCTCCTCTCTCCTTGGACCACCATGAGGGGACGATGTGGCTCCAGCGGATTTCTCCGGGTTACCCACCGCCGAATGGACGATCTTGGAGGCTCCAGCTCTCTCCGGGTTTGCCCTGAGCAGTTCCTAGTTTTGCCTATTTGCAATCCGAACCAGCTCGTTAACCCGATCTTGCTGCCTTTGCCGGGCTTCACCCGTCCGTCCCTCTAACTCGGACGCAGCTGCATCCGCTGCTCTGAGGTTCTTGGCCGGGGTACTATACCTCGGCAGCCCCACGGACAAACAGTTTTCTGACTCCTCATTTCCGGCATCACCTTCTCTGTTCATCTCGCTCATGAGATTTCTCCCTTTGACTTTTACATTATCAACCTTGTTCGCCTTAGCATACTCACGCAGCGTCATGTTCAACGACTGCTGGGCCGCGGTTATTTTCTTTGCTCCCTCTAGTATTTTCTGCCTAGTTTCTTCCAGCTCGGCCTATGCACGAGCCGGATCTACCGCTGCTACTACAGGGTTCGCCAAGCTGTCCATTGCCTCTCTCAACACGTTTTCCGGCCTCTCTAGCAGAGGACCTCTACCTTTCCTTGGTGCTTTGGGCGTTACCTCTAGATTTGGCGCCGGATCTTTGCTCGCATCCGCACCTGGCGCTGTCATCATTACCTCTGCATGGTCCGGGGAACGAGCGATACGCTCCCCGCGAGCCACAGTAAGGGGCGGTTCGCCTGCTTTGACGACGTGGCGCGGATGAACGCAGGATACGTCCACCGCAACGTAGACCTTGTGCGCGCCGAGCTTGACGAAGATGCCGTTGCGCGGGAGAGGGCGCGTGCCGAAGCAGCCTGCGTTGTCGCTGACGAAGTCCTGCGCTCCAAAGCGCTGAACGAGCCCGGAGACGATGCGCTCGCTAGTGGCGATGAAGTTTCCCGTCCGGATTTTGACCCCTGCTAGCGCCGCTTGCCCCACGGTGGGCGCCAACTGTCGTGGTGGTGTCACGGCAGATGCCATGTATAGGCTAAAGGTGGGGACTAATACTCGCTAGGGGAATCCAGGGAGGGATAGTGAAGTGATTCTCCACACAAGAGTTTGTATTGATTTACTTCCAAGGTTACAAGTGCTCCTAGAGCTGTATTGGCGAGAGGAGGAAGAAGGAGCTCTCGTACTCTCACCCACAGATCACACCTCAAACCCTAGGCCAAAACAGAATTGCAGAGAGACCAACCCCTTCAACAGAAGCCCTAGCCCCCCTTTTATAGGGGAGGCTCGGTTTCTGCCTAGGGCATACGTGGAGGCATATTCCTTAGAATATGCCTCCTCCCAAAGTGGTAAGCCGACCGAGGTGCTTTTTCCCCCGCGTCACACATGCTTTAGCTACGTGAGCCTCTGACGGCGCCCTCGTCAGCCGACACGGGCGTCGTCACGCTTGTCGGCCACGCCCCGGTGGTCCTGTCCTTGCTCGCTTCGCTCAGGCAGTGCGTACCGGGGCTCCTTTTGACCAACGAGATTCCTTCCTTCTCCTAAAAGCTTGCTGTGACCCGGATGATGGTTCATCCGGCCACACCCGTTCCTGCATACAGGTAAAACATACACTTCCGACTTACCGCTTAAGTCGGATGAGGCCTAGTTAGGCGAACGCCCCCAGATCCGGATTACCCTGTGATTTGGCCTGCCTTGAGGTGACCCGGCCAGCATCTGCTTTGGCCTTGCCGAACCTCGGCTAACTCGGCCTTTATACCCCGGCGTGACCCTACCCGGGGGTATCCCCCCAACATTAGTCCCCGAAGCTGGTGCGGTCTTAGCTGCCTTGGCCGCTAAGGCCACACCAGGTTCAATTTTCTGCCCCTGTCGTTGTTGCCAAGTTACCCCTGTACCTCGGACTGCTTGGATTTACGTTCCCTTCGCACATTTCAAGTTTTTACTTGCCGGCCGGGTTACCACAGTTCCATCCGGGTCTTGCTTCCTTCTCTTGTACGCTAACCCATGTGAAGGGTAATCATTATGTTGTCTTATTTTAAGGGACGGTACAGTAACCGCCATAGTAATTGTCAGTTATCACTATGCGCGGGTCACGTCACGCCTACCTCCTCGTTTACCGCACCAGCACGTCACGTCACAGGACTTTCTCCGCCCTGTGGCCCTCCGTGCGGCTCCTCACTGATTGGTCCGGACGAGTGATACACGGCCACAACGTGTGGCCGGTCCACAGGGCGCGATCCCACCCACCCCTGACGGGAGTGGTTAAATAGCGGAGTGGTTAAATAGCGGAGTGGTTAAATTTGGAGCAACTGTGCCTTGGTATGTGACTCCTCCCTTTGTCCAAGTAGATTTGTGTTTAGTGGATTATATGTTGAGTATTTTGCTGCTGTAGGTGACTGGTTTTGAGAGCTTGTAAGCTTGTTTGATGCTTAGAGATATAGTTTTGATGCATGTTTAGGCCTCTTGCAAGTCCCTATGAGTAGAATCCTTCATTATATTTACTTCGCAATCACTTGTTTAATAGGTGTTTAAATTTCAGAATAGAAGATGAGTGAACACCACCTAAACCAACATGAGCTTTGGGTACCTGAGGTTATGAAGGTCCACCGGGAAGAGGAAGTTTTTCCCTCCATCTATCCACGCCCTGAGTTCATGAGAGATGTAGGAATTCTACAAGATTTCCACACTTTGGTTTCTAATGCAGGGTTAGAGCGTTTCTTGGAAGATGAACCTTGTCAATTTGTGAAGCTAACCATGTCTGTGGTGTAGGATTTCCAATTTAGTCACTCTTTGCCTAACCCCATGGTCCATTACAAAATTTACAATATTGCTGTCAATCTTTCTCTTGACGATTTTTGTGCAGCCATTAAGGTACCTCAATGGGGATCATGTAAGAAGATTAAAGAGAGACTGGAACCACTCATGGATTTATACGCAGAAATTTGTCAAGGGAGTAGCTTCTCAAAGGAGAATGGAAAAATCCGTAACATTCATCTTCCCTCCATTCGCTACTTTGCCTACTTTATTGCCAAGTGTGTTCTTGCTAGGAAAACTGCCAATAAGTTATCTTCGTTTGATCTAGCATTTATCCCTGCTGCTCTTAGACAAGATAGGTCTTACAACTTGGGTGCTTTGATAGCCTTCCGTCTTGCTGCTAACCGTGAGAAAGGTGGAATTTGTGGAGGCCTCATTGCTTCTCGTTTACTAGCATTACATGGTTTAGTGCCTCATCATCTAGACCTACAGTTTCCCATAGAGAGGCTTGATCTTAATTCCATGATACAACATAAATTTGTTTCCTCGTGGGCTAGTTTGAGTGAGTTGTCTTATGAAATAACCTTTCTCAAAGCTGGTTGGAGAAAGAGCAAGTCCGAGCGTGTTGTTCTTTTGCCCGCACCTGTTTTGTTTAACCTTGATAATAGGGAAGGATGGTCCCTCACTTAGGAGGAGCTTGACACGTACCTGGGAGAGCTTTCCCAGCAGGAGCAGGACACTAGAAGGGAGGCCACGGATGATTCGGTCCAGCCCTCGAATGAGGGAGAGTCTTCATATCAGCAGCCCGCTTATGATTGGGGAGCTTCTTCTTCTTCTCATGGGCCCAGCTACGACCACTCTTACCAAGATCCGCCCGCCTGGGGACCCTATTCGTACATGGATTGATACCCACTTAGGCCAAAAGCCTAAGCTTGGGGGGAGGTACGCCGACACCGCACTCATCTCCATATCATGTTGCGTCAGTACTTTGTATATTCATGTTTTCGTTCTCTTTTTAGTTTTCGTTCTTCTTTGCCTTTGCTTTCTAAAAAACACAAAAAGACCAAAAATATTTTTGTTGTTTCTCTTTGGTTTGCTTCTTCTTTTTGCCTTGGTTTGTTTTTCCCTTTTTGCTTTGTTTGAACTATTCGAAAAACCCAAAAAGATTTTGCTTTGCTTGTTTTTCTCTTTTGGTTCTTATTTAAAAATCAAAAACACCAAAAATATTTGTCGTTCTTCTTTGGTTTTTGCAAGTTTGCTACAGGGTTCGGCAGTTCTCAGTGGATTATTGGTTTCATATTATTATTCAAGCCACACAAGTGAAGAGCAATAATGAGGATTAATGACAACTTGAGGCGTGGTAAGAGGCTGGTAACGAACTCTATTTGTTTTCATTTTTGTACATATACCCATCACTGTGGGCATGCTTAGTCTGTTCATGTAGAGTGTATGTTTTCTTTGGATGCTTAATAGTTCTTGCTTTCTTGTGATTAGCTCCAGCTCACTAATAGTTTGTAGCATGTTTCATGAATGTTTGCTTGCATTGCTCTATTCATAAATTGGTATGACACCGTGGTATCCTCCTCTGAATGTTTCATTTGAATTGACTTGGCACATGCTCACGCATGCACATGACTGTAATAATCAGTTAAGCCTCTATGAATTATTTTGCCTTGAGGATCTTGAATCACCTTCATGCCATGAGTAGTCTTGTTTTGTTGCAAGCATGATAATGATAGCTATTGCTCTCTCGTTTGTCGCTCCCTTACTATTGCTAGCCTTCATTTCCACTGAGTGTTTTACTCATGTTTCCAACTCCCTAAACCAAATATTTCCAAAGTGTCCACCATACCTACCTATTAGCATCACTTGCTACTCCCGTGCATATTCAATATGCCTTGTTTTCTTCCGAATAAAATGTTTGCTTGTTATGAGAAAGTTAGTTAGTAAAGCTCTCACGAACTTGATGGCACACTTTATTTCCTGCACTTAATAAACCTGAACCATTGTGAACTCTCCATGAAAGATTTTGCTTTGTTTTTCCCTTTTTGGTTCTTGTTTAAAAATCGAAAACACCAAAAATATTTGTCGTTCTTCTTTGTTTTTTTGTGAGTTTGCTACAGGGGTCAGCAGTTCTCAGTGGAATATTGGTTTCATATTATTATTCAAGAACACAAGTGAAGAGCAATAATGAGGATTAATGACAACTTGAGACGTGGTAAGAGGCTAGTAACGAACTTTATTTGTTTTCATTTTTGTACATATACTCATCACTGTGGCATGCTTAGTCCGTTCATGTAGAGTGTATTTTATCTTTGGATGCTTAGTAGTTCTTGCTTTCTTGTGATTAGCTCCAGCTCGCTAATAGTTTGTAGCATGTCTTATGAATGTTTGCTTGCATTACTCTATTTATAAATTGGTATGACACTGTGGTATCCTCCTCTGAATGTTTCATTTGATTGACTTGGCACATGCTCACACATGCTCATGACTGTAATAATCAGTTAAGCCTTGATGAATTATTTTGCCTTGAGGATCTTGATTTACTTTCATGCCATGAGTAGTCTTGTTTTGTTGCAAGCATGATAATGATAGCTATTGCTCTCTCGTTTGTCGCTCCCTTACTATTGCTAGCCTTCACTTCCACTGAGTGTTTTACTCATGTCTCCAACTCCCTAAACCAAACATTTCCAAAGTGTCCACCATACCTACCCATTAGCATCATTTGCTACTTCCGTGCATATTCAATGTGCCTTGTTTTATTTCGAATAAAATGTTTGCTTGTTATGGGAAAATTAGTTAGTAAAGCTCTCACGAACTTGATGGCACACTTTATTTTCCTGCACTTAATAAACCTGAACCATTGTGAACTCTCCATGAAAGTTATATGCTTGCAAATTATAGGCTGGGGATTAGCAGAACCGTGCTATCACGGGGAACGCTTTCAACACTTGTAAATATATACCCAGTTGATACCTTGCTCTTTTTTTGCGGATGTCGTCGGTGTGAAATAAAAGGGGAGCTTGTAAGTCCATGGAGTTATGTGTGTGTTAGAGAAACGCCTGGGCCGCTGGTCTAATCCATGCTGACATGGTGGAAACCTGTAGCGTAACCATAATGATATCTATGAAGCATTCTTCTTATAAAAAAGAGAGATAGCTATTGAGAAAAAGAAAAAAAACGATTTATGAAAAGAGGAAAGAGAGAAAAAAGCACCATTTTCCCATGGTAAATAAGAAGATTGCTGAGATACTCATTGTCTGCTTGCCTTGTCATTTTGATATGGGGATTCTTCCGTATCATCGGGCAAGGGGTACCCCGTTGGCGGTTCTCAATGATACGCACATACTTACAATGACAAGAACTTACCGGTAACTAAAGTTGAGTAGCATGAGGAGCGACCCTCGTACTCAAGGGACTTGGGATTTTCAGTTTATAGTCTGTCAAGCATATAACTCAGATTGGACCTCACTTTCACCTTAACCACATTAAAGATGCCTATGATAGGGGCAATGAGAGCTCAAAGCTAACAAGTACCATACTTTCAGCATTTGGAAGCCTTTCAAATTATTCAAAACCTTTTCTTCTACTTGTTGAGTCTCCACATATTCTCCGAGCACCTTCTTGAGAGCATAGTTGTCATTCTTTGTGTTTGTTCCAATACTTGATTATTTGTGTTATGACTTTGATGCTTGTATTCTTGATATCTTTACTTCTAGTCATCACTTGAACTTCAGAGGTGCCTTAACGTTCATAATCAAAGGCAAGCGAGATACCACTCTATCGTACCTTTCTATGAGCATTGTAATGTTGCTTATGTTTGTGCTTTATGCTACTTATTATTCTTGAGTTGGAATCTCTTCATAGCTTGCAATGACTATTAAGTAGACTCAGTTGCATACTCTTTATTATGAATTGTCTAAGTAGTTGATCACATTGCTGAGAATATTTACATCATATGAAGCAAATGTGTTCGTGAAAGTTCTTTTATTGCACTCAGTTTTCAACTGAATTGCTTGAGGACAAGCCATAAGCTAAGCTTGGGGGGAGTTGATACGTCCAAAACGTATCTATTTTCCCAAACACTTTTGCTATTGTTTCTCCTCTATACTTGTGTGATTTGGATGCAACTAATGCGAACTGACGCTGTTTTCAGCAGAATTGCCTTGGTGTCTACTTTTTGTGCAGAAAATCAACTATCAGGAAAAATCCCGGAAAATATGCCAAAAATCCTATTTCACCCGAAGACTCCAGGAGCCAGAATACGAGACGGGGAAGAGCCCTGGGGTGGCCACACCACCTACTGGCGCGGGCCAGGCCAGGCCGCGCCAGGGGGTGGTGTGGGCCCCCCAGGCACCCCCTCGGCCTCTCTCTTCGCCTATAAGGAGCCTTCTGACCTAAAAACTTCGGGGGGGTTCGACGTTTTTCCAGAAGGAGTTCTGCTCCGCCGCCACCACCAGATTCCACGAAACAGCACCAGAAACTCCGTTCTGGCACCCTGTCGGGACGGGGAATTGGAGGAGATCATCGCCATCATCATCACCATCGCTTCTCCATCGACCATCCATGTTTCCCCCATCTATGAGTGAGTAATCCCCCGCTGTAGGATATGGGGATGGTAGGGATTGGATGAGATCGTTCATGTAATGGCATCAGATTGTTAGGGCATGGTGCCTAGTATCTTTTATTAGTGCTTTATGACTTTGTTGCAACTTGTTGTGCTTAATGCTTGTCACTAGGGCCCGAGTGCCATGATTTCAGATCTGAACTTATTATTGATTCATTATGATAGTATTGTTTTGGGTCTTATCTGCAAGTTGTATACACACGTCGTTGTCCGGAACCTATGGCCCCGAAGTGACAGAAATCGGGATAACCGGAAGGGAAAGGCTTTGATGTGAGGATCACATGTGTTCATGGAGTGTTAATGCTTTGCTCCGGTGCTCTATTAAAAGGATCACCATAATTTCCTGTAGTTCCCTAGAGGCCCCGCTGCAAATGGGCTGGCAGGACAAAAGATGTTGTGCAAGTTCTCATTGCGAGCACGTATGACTATATATGGGACACATGACTAGGATTGTCTAGTACTTGGATACTTTATCTTATTTATCTGCAGTTGCCCTATGTTCTGATTGCTATGTGAATTGTCTTGTCCATGCAACGCCCGTCCATCCATCCCTATGCCTACCGCACTCGAATCCCACTGTTTACTGCTTTTGTTACTACTGTCTTTGCTTTACTACTGCTGCTGATTTATTATTCCTACTACAAAACTGTTGCTACTGATAAACTGTTGTGAGCAAGATTGTTTCGAGGTGTAGCTGAATTGACAACTCAGTTGTTAAGGCTGATAAATATTCTTTGGCTCCCTTCTGTCGAATCAATAAATTGGGTTTCACTTCCCTCGAAAATACTGTGATACACCCCCTATACTTGTGGGTCATCAGGGGAGGAAGGCTGGAGATGATGACGTAGCAAAAGCTATGGAAAGAATGGCCAATGCTAGGTTGGAATACAATGAGGATAGAAAGTTGGCAAGAAACTTGGAGGCCGAGGTCGAGGCACGGAGGGTGGAGTTGAAAGAGAGGATGTCGGTCACCGTGGAGAGGAGGTTGGCATTGGAGGAGAAGAAGTTGGTCAATGAATATCAACAACTCCTAGCGGAAGTAGAGAGGAAGCTCTTTTACATGGACACTTCCAACATGGATGAAAGACAAAATGAATACGTAAATCTTGCTCGTGATGAAGTGTTGGCCAAAAAGAGAATGATGGCAAGGTTTGTAGCCATAAGAGGGATGAATTCATCACCGATGAGCGGCTTTGGATGCATGGGTGGCTATGGAGGCATGGGAGCACCACCGGTGCATTTGGAGGCATGGGAGCAGCACATGGAGGCTATGGAGCCATGGGAGGGATGAGTGCACCGATGGGTCAAGTTGGAGGCATGGGAGAACCACAGGACAACATGAGAGTCATGGGAGGACCGCACGACGGCATGTGTGGCATGGGAGAATTGCACGGTGAAATGGGTGGCATGGGAGCACCGCACGACGACATGAGTGGCATGGGAGCACCACCGGGGGATTCATGATCCAACACCTTCTACCAAGACCATTATCCAAGACTCCGAAGAAGATGAAGCGCACAATGGAGATGGAAACAACAATGGCAATGACTATGAAGATGTTGTCAAATGATGTGTTTGAAGGAGACATGCCCTAGATGCAAATAATAAAGGGGTTTATTATCATATATCATTAGTTCATAATAGTTTTATATCATGTTATAACTATATCAAGCAAAAACATTAATACAGGTGTGGTATATAAACAAACCTAGGTCCCTAGTAGCCTCAATTTAACTAGTTCATTGGGCAGCTGATGATCAAGGTTCTTGATCATGGTGCTAGTAAAGTCAACTGACAATGAAGTCATGTCATCTAGAATGACGTGATGGACATTTCCCACCGATGATTGTTGCAACACGATCATGTAACTTAGTTCATAGTTGCAATTGTCAGAAATGGAGTGTCCTCATCCTTAGACCATGAGATCATATTAATCACTGTTACCTGAGGCTTGCTTTGACTGCATCAACCATCATGACTGTAACTGGGTGGCCATAGAGGTGCATGCTGGGTATTCCAAAGGGGCATGTTGAGTCCTATGCATCAAGATCGGGATTTGTTCTCCTGTGTGACGGAAAGATACACTGGGCCCACTCGGTGAATTACATCCATAAGCTGCGTAGCATATGACTAGGTCATGGAGATGGAATTTCACGTGAACGAGTAAAATAGTACTTGTTGGAAACAAGATTGAAAAAGGTATCATGATACTGATGATCATATCTCGGACAAGTCTAGTATCGCATAACAAAGGGAATTGGATAGTTCATTTAAGGTTCGACAAGAAGGTGATTCGTGGAGTGCATGAGGGTCATTATGGGCATCCCGATCCCGATATTGATCATTGATCTGAGATCTTCTCGATCATGTCTGTGACATTCCTGAACCATAGGGAAACAGAATTAAGGGCACTATGACGCTTCGAGATCTTCCTATAAAATGGAATCATAGAAGAGAGAGAAATTGGAATCATTCTTGGAGGTCCTGAAAGTGCAACGGACGTCGCCTAGATGGGGTGAATAGGATTTTAAAATAATTACGGTTTAGGCTCTAATAAATGCAGAATAAAACTAACATTTAATTTATCAAAGCACAAAACCTAAAACCACTAGGTTCACCTAAGTTCACCAACAACCTATGCTAAGCAAGACAAGCAAAAAAGTGATAGCAAGATAAAATACTTCAAGCATGATGGCTATCACAATGTAAAATGCATAAGTAAAGGGCTCGGTTGAGAGATAACTGATGGACGGAGAGACGATGGTTTTTATCCCGAAGTTCACTTCCAAATAAGCTACATCTTCGTTGGAGAGGTGCGATGGCGCAATGCTCTTAGAACACCACAAATGGCTCACCTAAGGGTGTGGTGGCTCGATGCTCACCCAACGCCACACAAGGCCTCACTCCAAGATGCAAAGACACACAACACACCGATGCCACAACATGCTCACCCTATTCTCCCGAGTGTCCACCACAAAAGGCGGGCACTCGATCAACTATGGGACACTTGAGTGCGGTCACCGAACTCGTGCAAGCTTGGGGCTAGCTCCACAACTCAATTGGAGGTTCCCAAGAACAAATCCACAAAAGGCCACAAGATTGAGGCTACTCCACAACTTAATTGGAGGCCTCAAGAAGTCAACACACCAACCCACGCAACCATCTAGGGTTCCAAGAACCCAAGAGTAACATGCCTACAATCTTGAAATCGCCGAATCTCCGAGGAGAACTCAAACCTATGCACCGAATGCAAGGGTAAGTCATTTACTACCAAATTCCAACAAAGCTACAAAAGCTATTGGGGGAATAAGGGGGAAGAACAGAAGAGGAGAACACAAAACTCCCCAAGATACAGATCCCAAGGATTCCTTCACAAAGAAGGGATATGGTTTGGTGGGGCTGCAGATCTAGATCTCCTCTCACAAATCCCTCGAAAATATGCAAGAATCATAGGAGGGGAAAGGGGAGAGGACAAGCTCTTCAAGGTGAACAATAAAGGAGGGCGAGAGAGAGAGCAAACAGACCAAAAGAACTAGTGCCCATGAAGAGGAAGAGGAGCCCCTTTTAAAGGACACCCAAATCTGACTGTTTGGACCAAAACCCACCTACTCGATAGTACCGGTGAGCCACCAAAAGTTCCAATCACCCCGGCTCCAACGGCTCAAAAGCAATTGAAACGACCTGGTTGTACAGGCGAGACGTTCCGCCTGACACATGCCGGAACTTCCGGTCGGTACTACCGGTCTACTATTGCCCCAAGTACCGATAAATAAAATGCAACCAAACAAAGAGAAAATAGTGGGGTGTCACAGGCTAGGCGGAAGTGAGCCAGAATTTCACCCGGTAATACTGGTGGCAATTATGCCCGAGCGGTAATTCTGGTGCATGGCTGGTACTTTCGCCCGGGGATGCTACTACCGACTTTACTTCTGATCAAAGTTCTGACAAATAGCACACAACATGCAGAGAGGTTGCAGAACCAAAACCAGGCTAAGCAGAAGTAGGCCCGGTACATCCCCCAGTACTACCGGTGGCAAAAATGGTTAGCGGTACTACGGTGGCACGCTGGAACTTCCGCCCAAGGAAAGTTTAGAACCAAAACTGCAATAACTTTTGCATCCGAACTCCAAATGAGATGAAACTAATTTTTGCGGAAAGATAATGACGTGTAGAAAATACCATGAATATGTATGTGAGATATCTCCTAAGGTGTGGATCCGGAAAACCCACAAGATCAAAAATGCAAAAAGATATGCAAGGGAAATCCATTTTTGATGAACTAGAGCTTGTTATGAACATAACCACAAGATCTAGATCCTCACATGGACAAGATCCAAATAACAACCAAGAAATATGATGCACGAATGCAAATGTTTGAGCTCTCTCCGAAAGATGTGAACGAGTCACCCACTCAAGAACCCCTCTTGATAGTACGGCTATCTATCCTAAACCCGGTCTCCCAACACTATAAGAGACCAGAAAAATAGAAAACCTATTAGATCAAACCTTTGCCTTGAGCATTCCACTTGAGCTTGATGTAGACCGTCTTGATTGCTCCTGGTTGCTCTTGCTTGATGAAGACTTGTGAATTGATCCCCCATCCACCATAGGGAGACTTCTTTATTGAACTTGTCTTCATCTATCCATGATCATCGAGGATGGTAAGCTTCAAGCATGAGATCTTCTAGAGATGGCACCTCTTGAGCTTGCAATTCTTCATTGCTTATTGAGTGTTGATCCATATTGATTCAACTCTTTGCACTTGTCTTGATCAACCTTCAAGCTTCTTCTTTCTTTACGATTCCAATGAGAACAAAGCCCTTGGACATTTCTTATTTTCCTTCTTTATTTCTTCACCTTTCAACCTTAATACCAACACATGGATCACGTGATGCCAATGGACAAAACCTACAAGTGAAACTCAATTTACACATTAGTACATAGATATTGTTATTAATTACCAAAACCACACATGGGGACTACATGCCCTTTTAGATCCGAAGTTGTTCGGAGAAAGAACAAAAGGAGAAGCTCAAAAGGTGTTTCAGATAAATGGCGACTTATAATATGCATTTATTATATGTTAATTGAAAATTAATATATATTAAATAAATATTTAAATTAACATTTAAAGGGCAATTTCCTCAATAGGCCAAAATCCTGGAGGGAATTGACCCAGGAGAAAGCCACCTGGAAAAAGATAGCAAATATCACCACAGCCGCTACTGGGCCAACCTAGACCGGCTCGCGCAGATGAATGGGCAAATAGGCGCTGGCTGCTGCTAGTGGCCCACCCGGCCACAACCTAACTTGAGGAAGGGAAGGCGCCAGTGTGTTGGCTCGCACACAGACAGGTGATGCAGCGTGCCGTCGCGCACTAGCAGGTCACACTAGTAGGAAAAGGCTTATTGGCGGCGTTCGGAAAAGGGGATTTGTGGTGTTTAAGTGGAACGCCACTAACCTCATGCCCTGGTAGGATGTAGTGGTGGCGTCTTCACCGAACTGTCGCTCCGTCCAGCTTCCGGATGGGCTTAGCCTTGATCCACTTCGTGAAGTTGTCCACCGCCACCAGCAGATGGGTCATACCTGCGCGTGCTCGCTTGAAGGGACCGAACATGTTGAGGCCCCAAACCGCGAAGGGCCAGGTGATTGGTATGGTCTTGAGTACCGAAGTTGGCATGTGCCTGAGCTGCCCGAAGCGCTGGCACCCATTGCACGCGCGGACCAGCTGCTCAGCGTCCTCGAGGGCGGTAGGCCAATAGAAACCATGGCGAAACGCCTTGGTGACTATCGCCCTTGACGAAGGGTGATGCCCGCACTCGCCTTGGTGGATTTCCTTGAGTAGCCCGTAGCCCGTGTCTACATCGACACATCTTTGGAAAATGCCGGACACGTTGCGCTTGTACAGTTCACCGTTGATGATGGTGTACGTGTGCGTGCGGCGTCGGATTTGCCTGGCTTCCACCTCGTCATCCGGAAGTTCTCCGTTGGCGATGTAGTTCATGAAGGGATGTGCCCAGGATGGCACTTCCCGAATGATGAGGACGCTCCCGCCCTCTGGTTGACGGATGTCGGGGGGTCGTCTGGGTGGCGTACCCGGGACGGCAGCCCCCGAGCTGCTTGACGAACCGGCAGCCTCCGGGTCTTGCGAGCCGGAGGGCACTGCCTTGCCGGAGTTGGTGCGGGTCTTCTTCTTTGGTGGCTCTGCCGGCTTCGCTTCTGCCGTTCCGTTAGCCGGAGCGCTTCCTGCCCAGGTGATGGAGTCTGACTCTGGCGACGGGTTGATGGAGGGCTTGCGCAGGTGCTCCAAAGAGACCCCTGGTGGGATCGGCTGCTTGGTGGATCCGATTTTGGCGAGCAAATCGGCTGCCTCGTTGTTGACGCGAGGGACGTGGTGAAATTCGCATCCGTCGAAGGAGGCGCTGAGCTTCTGGATGTGGAACCGGTAGAGGGCCATGTTTGCATCTCTGGCGTCCCATTCTCCGGACACTTGCTGCACCACCAGATCCGAATCACCGAAGCACAGGATCTGGTTGACACCGATCTCCTTGGCTAGCCGGAGTCCGTGCGCCAGTGCCTCGTATTCGGCTACGTTGTTGGAGGCCTTGAAGTGGATCTGCAGCACGTACTCCAGCCGGTCTCCCTTGGGCGAGGTGAGCACGATGCCGGCTCCCAAGCCCCCAAGCATCTTCGACCCATCGAAGTGCATCTTCCAGTGGTCCGAATCCGGAACCGGTGGGAGATAATGGGTCTCAGCCCAGTCGACGAGGAAGTCCGCCAATGCCTGCGACTTGATCGTGAGCCGGGGCTCGTACTGGATGGAGTAGGTGGCTAGCTCGATGGCCCACTTGGCGACTCGGCCGGTGGCGTCCTTGTTGCCGCTGATTTCCAAAAGGGGTGCGGTGCACACAACCTTAATCGGATGCTCCTAGAAGTAGTGCTTGAGCTTCTTGCATGCCAGGTACACGCCATAGCACATCTTCTGGTAGTGGGGGTAGTTCTGCTTGGAGAGGGAGAGAACCTCGCTGAGGTAGTAGACGGGTCTCTGAACCGGCTGAGCCTTGCCTTCCTCGGGGCGCTCGACCACCAGGACGACGCTGACGACCCGGCTGATGGCTGCTATATAGAGCAACATCGGCTCCTTGCTAGCCGGCGTGGCCAGAACCAGTGCTGTGGATAGCATGCGCTTGAGGTCATGAAATGCGGTGTCGGATTGTGAAGTCCAGGAGAACTTGTCCGTCTTCTTCATAAGCTGGTACAACGGGAGTGCTTTCTCCCCCAGCCGGCTGACGAAACGACTGAGGGAAGCTAGACATCCGGTGAACTTTTGGACTCCAAGCAGGCTCCTGGGCGGCTGCATCCTTTCGATGGTCGCGATCTTCTCCGGATTTGCCTCGATGCCTCGTTGTGATACGAGGAAGCCGAGGAGCTGACCGAATGGCACTCCGAAGACGCACTTCTCCGGGTTCAGCTTCATCTAGTACTAGCGGAGGTTGCCAAATGTCTCTCCCAGATCCTCGAGGAGGGTGCGCTTCTTCTTGGTCTTGATGACCACATCGTCCACATAAGCATGCACGTTTCGGCCTATCTGCGAGTGCAAGCACTTCTGCATGCAGCGCTGATAGGTAGCGTCTGCATTCTTTAGACCGAAAGGCATGGTTATGTAGTAGAAAGCCCCGTAGGGGGTGATAAATGATGTCTTAATCTGATCAGCCGGGTTTAGCCGAATTTGATTGTACCCAGAATAGCAATCTAGAAAAGACAACAAATCACAGTCGGCCATGGAATCGATAACTTGATCGATACGGGGCAAGGCGAAGGGGTGTTTCGGGCACGCCTTGTTCAGGCTGGTGTAGTCGATACACATGCGCCAGGTCTTGTTCTTCTTCAGCACCAAGACTGGGTTCGCCAACCAGTCCGAGTGGTACACTTCCATGATGAACCCGGATGCAAGGAGCCGGGTGATCTCATCACCGATTATCTTCCTCTTCTCCTGTACGAACCGGCGCAGAGGTTGCTTGACCGACTTGGCATCCGGCCGCACATGAAGTGAGTGCTCGGCGAACTCCCTTAGCACACCCGACATGTCCTTTGGGGACCATGCAAAGATGTCCCGATTCTCACGGAGGAAGTCGACGAGCGCGCCTTCCTATTTGCTGTCCAAGCCAGCACCAATGGTGACGAACTTAGTCGGGTCAGAGGGGTCGAGCTGAATCCTCTTTGTCTCCTTTGCCGGCTGGAAAGTTCCTTCTCCAGCCGGTTTGCTGCTAGCCGGCACGTCCTGCTGGGCCATGGCCACATTGTGCATGATCACGCGCTTCTCCTCGGCTATGATGAGGGCCTCTGCCAGTTTGGAACCGGATGAGGCGCACTCCATCGACCGCCTGAAGCAGCCGGCGACAGTGATCACGCCGTGGGGTCCCGGCATCTTCGTCTTGAGGTACGCGTAGTGGGGGGACGGCCATGAACTTGGCGAGGGCGGGGCGTCCGAGGAGAGCATGACAGGAGCTCGTCAGGTTTACCACCTCGAACCAGATTGGTTCACGGCGGAAGTTCTCCTCGGTCCCGAAGATGACGTCCAGCTGGATTTTCCCCAGCGGGGCGCAGGCTGGCCTCGGCAGTACACCGTGGAACGTTGTGGTAGTCGGGCGCAGGTCGCTTTCGCGAATGCCCAGCTTCTCCAGTGAGAACTGGTAGAGGAGTTTGAGGCTGCTACCTCCGTCGATGAGGACACGCGAGAATCGGCAGGTACGCGCGTTGGAGACGATGAGGGGGTCGAGCACCATGGCGTAGCCCCCGGGAGTCGGCAGCTGCTCCGGCTGGTCTACACGGATCCAGGTGATGGGGCTTTCCGACCAGTTCAGGTATTGGGGGACCGAAGAGACGATGGCATTGACCTCCTTGGAGCGTCGCCTGCGGCTGTGCTTGTCGTCCTGCTCCGTCTCGAAGATGTGGTAGGCGGCGTGCGACTGGGGGTAGCCGTTGTTGTTGTTGCCGCTGTTGCCGCCGTTACCATCATTGTCGGCTCCCCTAGCCGGTGGTGGGGGTCCGCCAGGAGGGGGAGGGGGGAGGCGAGGTTGGTTACCCTGGTCTTTTAGCTGGCGGGTCCAGCTGCAATTCCGGGTGGTATGCGTAGCCGGTTTGAAGGGACCGCTATGCCACTTGCACGGGCCGTCAAACATATGGTCGAAGGTGAGCCGTGGCTTCTGCCTCCTTGCATCGTTAGCCGGCGCGTCGGGTGCGCCCTCCACAACATTGACCTGCCGCGCGTGGTAGGGGGCTTCTGTTGTCCGGCCTGGCGGTCCCCGTGGAACCGGTTGTCGTTGCCGTGGCGTCTAGAGAATCCGGCTTTGCCAGCCGGATTGCTCGGGCGGTCACGAGCCGGCTCTGTAGGAGTCGGACGCCCGTCCGCATTTACTCGGAGGGGCTTCTTCATGGCGGCATCCGCCGTGGCGTACTGGTCCGCAACCGTCATGAGCTCTGCCATGGTTTTCGGCTCGTCACACAATAGCCGGTGGCGAAGCATGGTGCCTTCTCGGCAACCCTTGATGAAGAAGCTGATGGCCTGGCTCTTCAGGATGCCCTCACAGGTGTTGCGCAGCTCCGTCCACTTGGCGAGGTACTCGCGGTCACCTTGGACGCACAAGGCCAGGTCGCGTGGGCACCCCGGACGCTTGTACATGCCGTTGAAGTTGTGGACGAATACTTTCTCGAAGTCTGGCCAGGCATTGATGCTATTGGGCGCAAGGTTGTTGAGCCACATCCTTGCCGACTAGGTTAGCATGAGGGGGACGTAGCGCACGGCTGTGCGCTTGTTCCCATTGGCGATGCCGACTGCTGTAGCATAGTCGGTCAGCCAATCTTCCGGTTTCATGCTGCTGTCGTACTTGGGGGTGTCCCTGGGTAGGGAGAACTTATCCGGAAACGGCTTGTTCCGGATGCGGGGTCCGAAACAAACCGGACCCGTAGAATCTTCCTCCTCCCTGACGCGCGCTTGAGCGAGGAGCTCGATGCGGTCATGGGCATCCGGACAATCCGGGTTGGGCGCTCCCACCCGACCCGAGAGACGGGAACCGGCGGGTCTAGGCATTCCGGTTGGTGGAGGGGGAGGCAGCGGGTTGCTGTTCACCGTCTGCTCCTGGCGCGGCTGGCCCCTGTTGCCAGAGTTGCGACGCCTGCTATGGGCCTTAGCCGGCTGAGGGGAGGATGCCTGCTGGGTGTCACGCGGCGCGCCCCTGCTGTTGGCGGGTAGCTTGCTCCCCCTGGAGTAGCTGGGGTCCTCCTGCATCTGCCGGTTGGCGTCAGCCTGCTCGTCCGCGATGCGGAGGAGCTCCTGCATGTGAGCGTACTGGCGGGCTCGGTCCTCGCCCTCCAGACTGGGCAGTTCCTCTGTCGCGGCTCGTGCCGCGTGCAGATTCCTGATGGGCGTGCTGTAGGTGGGCCGAATGAGGGCGGGTGCGGGATCCGGCTCCCCATCCTTTTCCATCCTACCGCCTAGCTCGCCGCCCCGGCGCCGCACCTGGCCGCGCCGGCTCGGCTCCGCGGTAGCCAGAGTGAAGCCGTGCGCGCGGTCGTACTCGTGCCGGGTGATCTCGAGTTGCTTGCAGGCTGCCGCCAGCTCCATGGCCTCCTGGAGGAGGATCTGTCTCTCCATGGTGAAGTTGGCCTCCGCCTCCTCCGGGTTATCCCCGAGGTTAACCGGCGCCAGGAGCCGGTCAATGGCATCCTCCACCGGGTTCCGAGGCTGCGGAGGGGCAGAAGTCCCAACCTCGTCCGCGCTTCGCTCCCGTGGCTGGCGGGGGGTGAGAGCTAGAGCCGGCCATCATGACCTCCACGCCGCAGGATGCGACGGAGGCGCTACCGCCCGGATGCGGCAGCTCCGCGACAGAGACGATTTCCCTAGGGAAACACTCTGGAACGGTGGCAACGTAGACATGGAGGTCGCCGAATAGCAGGACGGTGTCGTTCGCCGGGAAGGAGGTTTCGGTGAAGCAGGAAGCGTTGTCGATGACGCAGTCGAATTTTCCGAGCGTGAGCACTAGGCCGGAGGCCACGCGCTCACCGGCTGAAGTGCGGGGTCCCGTGCGGAACGTGACTCCGGTCGAAGCCATCAGCCCCACGGTGGGCGCCAAGTATCGTTGTATTGGGAACGACAGTACCTAAAGAGGTGAGATAGAGGTGTGGGGACTAGCAGGGAAGCTATCGACGGCGTCCGCAGGCGGGATTGGATACAAGCAAGCGTAGCTGGACGCAGGAAGTACCCAGGTTCGGAGCCCTCGTGGTGAGGTAAAGCTCCTACTCCTGCCGGATCTGACTATGTGGGATATACGAACTACAAGTGCTCCTCGAGCTGTATTCTCTAGCTACTGCCTTAAATGCAATGAGACCAACCCTTTCTACTAAGGCCTTGCCTCTCCTTATATAGGCAGAGAGGCAACGGTCTCACTAGCCAGTCCGACTGGCGGGCCCCACAGGCGGGTCCCAGCCGGCTGGTCATCTACAGTATCTGGTATGGTATGTCACATCAGAGTACGAGCGGTATGGCTGTCGTAGACACAGTGGACGCCGTGCGAGCCTGTCATTAGCATCGGGCCACTGTTCCTGTGTCATCCCCGCAAAGCCTTCGGTATGGCCGGGTAGTTGCCGGTCTTGTCATCGTACAGGGCGTACCGTGCACTGATACGCAAGTCATCCTGTCTCACTGATTGGTTCCAGCTACGTCGCCGTAGCCGGCTACTTCTTGCTGATCCGGCTACCATGCGATAGCCGGCCTGTCTTGTCTTGTCCGACTACCTCTGGTCAGCCGGACGCGATCCGACTGCTCAGTTTCTTGTCCGATTGGGGTGCCTGGGGATCATCCCCTGACAACATCTTCCTCTTCCGAGTCAGTCGACCGAGCACGTCGCGCCCTTGATTTGTCAATCTTGCGCTGCGTGAGGTTGTCGCGTGTGTCATAGTCGCGATCGTATCGCCGTGAGCGGCGACGTCGAGACAGATCGTGACTGTCGTTGCTAGATGAGGGCGAGGAGTAGCGCTTTGCCCTTTTTCGGCTCTGGTGTTGGCTCCTTGTCGAGGGCGGCCTCGATTAATCCCAAGCCCGCGATCGTAGATCGGTGCATGGTGGCTCGGGGATCTCCAGCTGGCGGCTGGTTGTTAAGGAGATACATGGTGGCCGTTGTCACCGCAGCCTGCGGCGTCTTGGGGACCACATTGCCCCGTGTGTCGACTGTCATAGAGCTGAAGTCAAGGACTTTTGCAGCTTCTATGTGTTCTTGCTCGGTGAGATGGGCCATCCGAGATTGCCTCTTCTTGGCGAGGTACTCGTTGCCCTTGGAGGAGGATCCTCCGTGGGAGCACGACGAAGGCTCGACTCGTCTGCTGCCTTTTTGCGCGCCTTGAGTTGCGCGATTGTTTGTACTTGGCGCTTGAATTCTTCCTTCAGGAGCCAGTGATAGCCCATCAGCAGTTCTTGCGGGGATCCGAAGGGTAGAGGAGCGCCTCGTAGGGCCTCGCGACAGCGAGCCCATTCTTGTTCGTTGAGCCTGATCACGACGCGTTTGCCGGTTTTCTTGTTTGCCACCGTTGCCACCGTCCCCGCCATTGCCGCCGTTAGGCGGGTCGGTTCTATTGCCGCGATTGCCACCGTTGTCGCGGTTGGCAGAGGTATCGCCTGCGTTGATGACGGCGCACATGAAATGATTGGGGAAGCTGCTGCTTCCACAACTCTCAGATCCAGAACCGTAGGTTCCATCTTCAGTGGCCAGATCGCTTAGATCGGAGTCGCGACTGCTGTCACTAACCGTGTTCTCGACTATTGTCGGGGCGTTGAGCTCACTGAGGGTGCCGATCGATGGAGGGAACCATGATGCTGGGGCAATCGATGGTGCCGTCGGCTGATCAGGCATGCGAAGCGTGCCCATCTGACCAACTTGAAAGCGGAAGCTCCTTATCGCCAGGCTGATTCCGTCGCCCACGGACTCGAAGGCCGGGCGAGTGTCCGGCGTGTGGACGGTGAAGTCGAACGGGCCGAAGAGTTGGCGGATCTCCGTTGTTGCGGAGTTGTAGATCGCAGTTGATGGGGCCGAAGAAGCCGCAACATCAGCACTCCCAATTCCCACAAACGGCACCAATTGACGAGGGTTTAACTCATCAATGCCATTGTTATGGACTGGGGTTTTGGAGAAGGACGGAGTGCTGGAGACATCTATCGGCTAGCAAACAAGCACACATGGGACAAAGATTTACCCAGGTTCGGGCCTCGTAGAGGTCCCTACTCCTGCTTGTCTGCTCGTGGAATTATCGAAGGAATCGAAGATTACAGTGGTGCGTAGATGCAATCTGGCGAGGGTGGTGGAAAACTAGGGTTGCGTGTGTCCTCCTCGCCGCCCCCTCCTAGCCTTTATATAGGTAGGCTAGGTCTCGGGTAGCAGGTCGAGTCGGTTTACAAGTTAGGGTTTTCCCCTTCAAACTTTCTATCTTTAATTTCTTCTTGTTCTTCAAGCAATCGAGAGTCCGTAGGTTACTCGAGTCCTTTATTTGGGCCTTGGAGACACCGCGGGCCTTTACGTATTTAGGCCGTATATACCAAGCTCGAGTACCTGTAGGGTATACCCATGTCACTTCCAAATTAAAATTGTTATGAGAAAATTAGTGATTAAAGCTCTCACGAACTTGATGGCACACTTTACTTTTCTTGCCCTTAATAAACTTGAACCATTGTGTCGCCTATGTTGTATATGCTTGCACTTATTTGTTGGGAATTAGCAGAACCATGCTGTCATGGGGAACGCTTTCAACATTGCACTTGGTACTTGTACCTAGTTGATATCATGCTCTTTTGTCTATGGATGTCGTCGGTGTGAAATGAAAGGGGAGCTTGTAAGTCCATGGAGTTATGAATATGTGTTAGAGAAACGCCTGGGCCGCTAGTCTAATCCATGCTGACATGGTGGAAACCTGCAGCGTAACCATAATGAGCTGTCTATGAAGCATTCTTCTTATAAAAAAAGAGTCCTATATTGAGAAAAAAGAGAAAAAGAGAAAAAAAAGATTATGAAAAGAGGAAAGAGTGAAAAAAGCACCATATTCCCATGGTAAATAACAAGATTGCTGAGATGCTTGTTGTCTGCTTCCCTTGTCATTTTGATATGGGGATTCTTCCGTATCATCGGGCAAGGGGTACCCCGTTGGCGGTTCTCTATGATACACATGTACTTACAATGACAAGAACTTACCGGTGACTAAACTTGAGTAGCATGAGTAGCGGCCCTCGTATTCAAGGGACATGAGATTTCTAACTTATACTTCGTCAAGCATGTACACCATAGTTTGTTCACTTTAACCTTAATCACTTCAAGATGCTTATGATAGGGGAAATGAGAGCTGAAAGCTATAAGTACCGTAATTTTTGGAAGCTCTTTATGAAACTTGAATCTCTACTTCCTTCTACGAAGGCCTTTCTTCCACTTTTATATTGAGTCTCCACCTTCTATATTTATGCACCTACTTTGAGAGCATAGTGGCCATTCTTAGTTCTATGTGCATTGTCCCAAGACTATTTGATTGATGCATAACTTGATATTTCTTGTTCTAAACTATTTGTATCTAGTCACTCTTTTGAACTTTGAAGGTGTCCTATGCATTTATATTTGCTACTCTATGAGGGACAATCTGAATACTATTATGCTATGTTTTCTTTATGTGAAACAAACAAACGTCTTGTAAAGCATTGTTATTCATGAATCTTTTGTTTGTGCCTTTTCATGTTGCATCATAGTTTCTTTGTCTTATTGCTAGAACTTTGTCTTTCATGTTATAATTGAAGTACTATGATCCCAGCTTTGAATGTTTTACAAATACTTTGATCAAGTTTATGATGGTGCATGTCACCTCAAAAATTATTCTTTCTTTTTATCACTTACCTACTCGAGGACGATCGGGAGTTAAGCTTGGGGATGTTGATACATTGCAAATGTATCTATAATTTTTGATGTTCCATGCTTGGTTTTATCTACTTTCTTATGTTTTGTCCACACTTTGGAGTACTTTTCATATGATTTCTTGGACTAACCTATCAACAAGAGCCACAGTGCCAGCTGCCTGTTTTCTGCTGTTTTTGGTTCCAGGAAAGTCAGAAAATGAATATTCTCGGATTGGACGAGACAACAGCCAAAGTGCCTATTTTTCCGGAAGACATCTGAAGCCAGAATACGAGACGGAGAAGGGCTGGGGTCCGGCCACACCACCTGGCCGCGCGGCCAGGCCTGGCCCGCGCCAGGGGGTTGTCTGGCCGACCCCAGCACCCCCTCGGCCTCTCCTTCCGCCTATATATTGCCCTCAGGACGAAAACCCTAAGTACCCGATCAAAAATCCACGAAAGGGTCTGTAGCCGCCGTCATCTCCATCCCTAGACCGGGAAGGATCAGAAGCTCTTCCCAGCACCCTGTCGGAGAGGGGAATTCACCGTAGAGGCCTTCTTCATCATCATGCAAGCCTCCGGTGTGATGCGTGAGTAGTTCATCTCTGGACTACGGGTCCATGTAGTAGCTAGATGGCTGGTTCTCCTCCTTTGTGCTTTCATGTTTAGATCTTGTGAGCTCCATTCATGATCAAGATCATCTATTTGTAATTCTGCATGTTGTGTTTGCGGGGATCCGATGGATATTGAGATGCTATTTCAGATTGATTATTGATTCTATCATGTCTATGTTATTTGTGATCTTGCATGCTTTCCGTTGTTAGTAGCTATCTTGGCCAAGTAGATGCTAGCAACTCCAAGAGTTAGTATTTATGCTCGATAGTGGGTTCATGCCTCTGGTAATCTGGGGAAGTGACAGAAATCTCTAAGGTACTAGATGTGCTGTTGCTACTAGGGAGAAAACAACAATCCTTTGTTCATAGAACAATCGTATTGTTCACATTACACGCAATTCATAAAGGAATAATCTGTTGCTTGCAACTTAATACTGAAGGGGGTTCGGAGGATAACCTAAAGGTGGATTATTAGTCATAGATGCAGTTGGATGGCGGTCTATGTATAATGTTGTAATGCCCAATCAAGTTCCAAAGGAGTCAAGATGATTAGTATATGCATGTATTGCTTTCTCGATGTTTGTCAATTGCCCCGGTGTAATTTGTTCACCCAACATGTTATCTATCTTAAGGAGAGCCACCTCTAGTGAACTATGGACCCCGGTCCTTTCTTTTATATACAATCTACAAACTGTTTACTGCTTTGTATTTACTTTCTACAAACTATTACTTCCTTCCATTCGATACGTTTAATCCTTTTTTTTCAGCAAAACCAGTGAGATTGACAACCTCATCGCAAGTTGGGGACAGAGTTCTGTGGTTGTGTTGTGCAGGTCTCCACGTTGCTACTAGCACCGGTAGTGCGCCCTGCCAAGGCTCAGCTAGCAACACCTTTGGGGTGTTTCCTTGCTCCTACTGGTTCGATTAAATCTTGGTTTCATAACTTAGGGAAACTTACTGCTGTGCTCATCATACCTTCCTCTTGGGGTTCCCCAACGAGCTCCACATCAACATCGAGCCATCATGAACCCCTAGTCGCTATGATCTAGCAGGTCTACCGAACGCTCGACAACATCCCCGACCTTCTCGAGATCCCCAAGCGCTATGCGGAGGAGGACCCCAACCAAGACTCCGACGACGAGTCGGGAGGAAGACGCCGAACTAGCGGCCACGACAGCGGGCGACAGCGCGACATGCGCTACAACAACACCCGCATCACCGGTAAGTGCCGCACGGATCGGCGAGTCGACTTCATCGCCAACGCCAGCTACGGCCAACGTGACCCCAAGAGCTACCGCCGCGATGGAGGAAATTACCGCGATAGCGGAAACTACCGCGCCAACAACGCGGCGAGG
The DNA here is from genome assembly GCA_910589775.1 of Avena eriantha. Lineage (NCBI taxonomy): Eukaryota > Viridiplantae > Streptophyta > Magnoliopsida > Poales > Poaceae > Avena > Avena eriantha. The sequence continues at coordinate 402,578,834 of OU342746.1, read as the reverse complement.
CCGAGATTCGACCCTGTTGCCCTGCTCAACCAGCCCTGTGTCTACCACAGTAGGAAGGGGAAACTCGCCACACATACCAACATGGAATGCCACTCTCTCAAAGAGATCGAAAAGGCAAGGCGAGCAAGGGAGGACCCCAACAACAACCCACCTTGGGACAATGGAAACACCGGCGGCTTCGGCAACGCCGTCGGCTCGCTACAAACCTTCATCGGGCTCGGCACCAACCGCAAGAGGAAGGTGCTCGCCCGCGCAGTCGCTGTCAATGCGGTGACACATGTCGACATCCCACGCTTCCTCAACTGGTTCGAGCAGAGCATCACCTGGAGTCGCCAGGACCACGCTCCCAAGATCGAGTACCCATGGCAAGTCGCCTTGGTAGTCATACCCAAAGTGACCGACTATTGGCTGCCCAAGACACTGATGGACGGCGGGAGCTCCATCAACATCATGTATCTGGACACGTTCAAAAGGCTCCAGCTCGTGGAATCGGCAATCCAGCCGACCCTGACAACCTTCCACGGCATCGTCCTCGGTCGGAAGGCGTACCCGATCGGAAAAGTGACATTACCGGTCACCTTTGGCACTCCAGCAAACTACCGCACCGGGCGAATCGAGTTCGAGCTGGTGAACTTTCGCAGCCCCTATCACTGCTTCCTGGGATGCCAAACGTTCGCCAAATTTATGGCGACCCCCCACTATGCATACAACATGATGAAGCTCCCAGGGCCGAGCGGCATCATCACCGTTCACGACGACCCCGATATGGCCGTGGAATGCGAGGACAAAGGCGCTGAGCTCGCCAACACCGTCATCGCCGCGGAGACTGATCACACGGAGGAGATCGCAAAATACGCAGGCAACATCAAGAAGGACGACCCCGCCATCCTGAAGAAGCCAACCGCCGCGAACTCTACGTTCGAGGCAACCACGCATACTCGCACCGTCGAGCTCGTCCCGGGCGACTCCAGCCAGACGGTCACCATTGGGGCACACATGAGCCCCGCATAGGGAAGCGCGCTCATCGAGTTCCTCCATGAGAACCGTGACATCTTCGCATGGAAACCTTCTGACATGCCAGGTGTCCCAAGGGAACTCGCTGAGCACAAACTACACGCCGACCCCAAAGTGCGACCGGTAAAGCAGTCGCTGCGGCCCTTCAATGAAGAGCGCCGCCAAGCAATCGCCAAAGAAGTGCAACGCCTGCTAGCCGCAGGCTTCATCTGGCCAATAAAATACTCCAAGTGGCTGGCAAACCCAGTCCTCGTCTTGAAAAAGAACAACACGTGGATAATGTGTATCGACTACACCAACCTCAACAGCTCCTTCCCGAAGGAGGAGTTCGTCCTACCGCGCATCGATCAGATCATCAATTTTACCGCGGGATCGGAGTCGTTGTGCTTCCTCGATGCATACTCTGGTTACAACCAGATCAAAATGGCGGTCGAGGATGAGGAGAATACGGCATTCATCATGCCATTCGGCGCCTTCTGCTACAAGACCATGACGTTCGGCCTCAAGAACGCCGGTGCCACATACCAAAGATGCATGTAGGAGTGCCTTGCGAGCCAAATTGGCCGCAACATTCATGTCTACATTGACGACGTGGTGGTAAAATCCACCCGCTAGGACGACCTGCTCATCGACCTGGCCGAAACCTTCGCAAATCTGCGGAGGTACAACATGAAGCTGAACCCAGGAAAGTGCACCTTCGGTGTCCCCACGGGACAGCTATTGGGATACGTAGTCTTCAAGCGAGGCATCGAAGCCAACCCCACCAAGATCGACACCATCGCACGGCTCGGAAAACCCGAGTGCCTGCGTGACGTCCAGAAGTTGGCCGGGCGAGTCGCGGCTCTCAATCGCTTCATCCCCCGACTAGGTGAGAAGGCAATGCCTCTCTATCGCCTGATGCGCAAGAACCCCATGTTCCAATGGGACGCGGAGGCGGACGATGCACTCGAAGCACTCAAAGAAGTGCTACTCGCGGCTCCACTACTTGCCACCCCAATCGATGAAGAGCCAATGCTTGTCTACGTGGCGGCCTCCACTCGAGTCGTCAGCGCCGTGCTGGTCGTCGAACGGCCAGAGGAGGGCAAGGAGCGCCCCATACAGCGCCATGTCTACTACATCAGCGAAGTCCTGACGGACTCACGATATCGCTACCCCTAGTACAAGAAACTGGTGTGTACGCGGTATTCCGAGCTCAGCGGTGACTCCCCCATTATTTCCAGGAGCACCCAATCATGGTGGTATCCTCCACACCTCTGCAGGACATAATACGCGACCGCGAGGCGACTGGGCAAGTCGCCAAGTGGGCTGTCGAAATCAGCGCCCACAACATCAAATATGAGCCCCGCAAAGCGATCAAGTCACAAGCCCTCGCTGATTTCCTCGTAGATTGGGAAGAAGCACAACAGCCGGAGAAGCTACCATACCTTCACTACTGGTCGCTTGATACATTGGAAATGTATCTATAATTTTTGATGTTCCATGCTTGGTTTTATCTACTTTCTTGTGTTTTGTCCAAACTTTGGAGTACTTTTCATATGATTTCTTGGACTAACCTATTAACAAGAGCCACAGTGCCAGTTGCCTGTTTTCTGCTCTTTTTGGTTCCAGAAAGTCAGAAAATGAATATTCTCGGAATTGGACGGGACAAAAGCCAATATGCCTATTTTTCCTGGAGACTCACGGAGCTAGAATACGAGATGGAGAGGGGCCACAGGGTGGCCATGCCACCCCTAGGCGCGGGTCCCCCTTGGCTACGTCAGGGCATGGTGTGGCCCCCCTAGCCGGCCACCGACCTTGCCTCTTTCGCCTATATATCTCCCCCGAGGCAAAAACCCTAGATCGTCAATCAGAAATCCATGAAAAGTTCCGCAGCACCGCCGCCACCGAAGGGGAGATTCGGGGGATAAAAAGTCTCTGTTCCGGCACCCTGCCAGGACGGGGAAGTGCCCTAGAGCCATCTCCATCGATCTCCACCGCCATCTCCATCACCATTGCTGATTCCCATGATGAGGAGGGAGTAGTTCTCTCTCGAGGCTAAGGGTTCTACCGGTAGCTATGTGTTCATCTCTCTCTCTATGCATGATCTTATTGAGATCATGAGCTTGTAATCTATAGATCTACCTGGCTGATCAGGTGCTTTAATAGATCTCTGCTCTCCCCATGTGTGTGAAAGTGACAGCATGCACACCATGGTGGCACTTAGGCTAGAGATTACAAATACTTGTTATGAGTTATATTTGGAGTTGGATGTTTCTATGAAATTGTGGTGTTTGTTGGAACCATCTAGAGCTCAAGGTGACGGTGTGGGGAAAGCGGACTTTGAGGTGTGTTGTTATAGCCCTACCATCGATTAGAGTGTTCAACCGGAGAGTAGTTAAGAGTAGTATCATAAGAGAAGATATTTATATGAGAGTGTTCACTATGAAAGTATGATTCGTAGGCCTTGTTTCTAAGCATTGAAACACCGTTTGCTACTAGATCTGTTACATGTTTGCTTGCTTCCATCTTTATTTCAGTTTGCCTTTAGTCTTTTCCCACGTCAACCACACGCCATCAAGCTATTTTCTATCACCGTTACCACTTATAATTATCCATACCACTTGTATTTCACTATCTCTTCGCCGAACTAGTCCACCTATACACCTGACAAGTGTATTGGGTGTGTTGGGGACACAAGAGACTTCTTGTATCTTGATTGCAGGGTTGCTTGAGAGGGAATACCTTTGACCACTTCCTCCCTGAGTTCGATAAACCTTGGGTGATCCACTTAAGGGAAAACTTGCTGCTGTTCTACAAACCTATGCACTTGGAGGCCCAACAACTGTCTACAAGAATAGAAGTGCATAGACATCAAGCTATTTTCTGGCGCCGTTGTCAGGGAGGTAAGGTAAAAGGTACTCACACCCTCTGGTGTGAGTGCTCGAAGTTATTTCCTTTAGATTCTGCAATTTTGTCTTTTTGTTTCTTGTTTTCACTAGTTAGGCTTAATGGAAAACAACAAAATAATTAAAGAGCTTTTTAGTATTTTTTCCTAATGTAGAACATGAATTTTCTGAAAAGAAATTTAAAAAACCCATGGAACTTTCTTTGCATGCTAATAGCAATGTTATTAGTATGAATCTTTTAAACACCTTTGTTACTAATGCTATGGAAACGTCTAAGCTTGGGGAAGTTAGTTTTTATGAAAATGATCTTTTTAGTTCCCTAGCTTTAAAGAAGAAAATTTGCTCTGATGATACTTTATCTCCCATATGTGGTAATTCTAATGATACTTGTGATATTTTAAATCCACATACTGAAAGCATCTCCTTTAAAATACCTATAAAAATTGTTGAACGTGTTATGAACAACTGTTATTTGGGAGATGGAACTGTCCATCCTGGTGATCATTTACTCTTTATACACGAATTATGCGAGTTGTTCAAGTGTGCAGGTATTTCAGTGAACCAAGTTAAGAGGAAGCTATTCCCTTTGTCACTTAAGGGCAAAGCAAGGGAGTGGTATGAGCTACTAGATGATCCTCATCATTTGGAGTGGAAGGAACTTGAATCTCTCTTTTACTCTAAATTTTATCCTCCTCATGAAATTCATAAAGATAGGAATTACATTTATAATTTTAATCCACATGATGGAGAAAGTATTGCCCAAGCATGGGTGAGATTGAAGTCACTAATGCTCAAATGTCCCATTCATGAGCTCCCCAATAATATTGGTATTAACAATTTCTATGCAAGGCTTTCAGGACATTACAAGGACTATCTAGATACTTGTTTAGAGGGATCCTTCACAAGTAAGGAGGTCAAATCTAAGTGGGATCTTCTTGAAACAATTCAAAGCAATACCGAAGATTGGGATAACAACAAAGGTAAAGAACTAGGTATAAACTATGAGTATGATTGCATTAAGTCTTTCGCTGAAACTGCTGATTTTCAAGAGCATAGTGCTAAATATGGTCTTGATCCTCAAATTCTTGTTGATTGTTATAGAACCTTTGCTTCTCATATTAATGCTCCTAAAGAAAAACGGGACATGTATCATAAGCCTTATAAATACACTTGCATGGAAAATGAAATTGTTATTAATGATAGCAATAAACATGCTCAAACCTCTGAAAGTACTATTTCTTATAAGCATGTTAATTTTTGTGGAATACATAGACCTTGTGAGAATAATCAAATTGAAGAAGAATATTGTATCACCCACATGAATGAAAAAACTAGAATGTGGTATAGGACTCTAAATGATCTTGGTAAAAAAGTGTGTGCCCTCTATCCTTTTATTTGTGAACTTTGCTTTGAAGTGGGTCATTTCAATTTTCAATGCTCAGGGCATAATAATAACCCTTCTAATCCAATGAGTACTGCAAGTTTGTATTGTGATGACATGATCACTCCTAATCAACATGATGAACTTACATTATTTTTGGGATGTGAAGAGTTATCAAGAAAAACCTCTTTGGTAGATATGGGTGCGTTTGATATGAATAGTGTCTTGCATGGTTGTCATCTTTATTGTGTTGATAATTGCCACACAAATACTTACATACAAAATATTATAAAAGATGAGGTTTTACCAAAATATGACAGGACTAATATATGTTTTGTTCTTATTAATGAAAAGGAGGAATCCTCCAAAGTTTCTTCTATTGTCTCTAACAATGAACCAGGGTATATGGAGAAGCTTCCTTTTAAGCCTCTTCCTCCTAAAGAGAGGAAGAACAAGAAGAAGAGGAGGAGTAAAAGAAGAGAGGAAACGGTATTTTCCCCTAAGCATGTTGCTCCTATTATAGTTTTTGATGAGTCTGAACTCGATGATGTTCCTATGCCTATTACCTATAGTAGTGATCATGATTGGGAAAAGCACACTACCTTTGATATTGAAAATCTCTTCGGTACCAATTCTGAAAATGATGATATTAATAATTGCTATACTATTAGTGCTATCCATGATCCTTCCAATGATGATATGTTTACAAATGAACACACTTTGGAAGATAACTATTCTATTGCTTATGATGATTCTGTACCTCCAATATATGATGATTGCAATGATGAATATGATATTTTCAGTCCACCTACTATTGAGGAGGAAATTAATTATGATTACAATATGCCTCCTATATTTGATGATTACAGTGATGAAAATAATAATGATAGCTATTTTGTTGAATTTTCTCCCACTACAATCAATAAGAATGACTATGTTTATGTGGGGAGTATTAATTCTTTTATGTATGTGGCTCATGATAAGAATGTTTCTTGTGATAGTTATATTGTTACTTTTATTCATGATGCTACTGAAAGTTATTATGAGAGAGGGAAACATGGTTTTATGCATCTCAACATTATTAAGTTTCCCCTCTTTATGTTGAAAGCCTTGAAGTTGCACTTGTTTTGCTTTCCTATGCTTGTTGCTTTGTGCTTTCATGACTTGTTTCTTTACAAGATTCCTATGCATAGGAAGTGGGTTAGAATTAAATGTGTTTTGAATTTGTTTCTTGGTGATCTCTTTTACTTCAATTCATATTTCCTATGTGAGCATCTTCTCAAACTATCATGCCTAACTTAAAGGTGTTAAAGAAAAGTACTTATTGGGAGATAACCCAAAAGTTTTAGATGACTCTTGGAAGTTATTACTTCAGTATTAACCATTCTTTATCCTTTTTATTTTCTTTTTGTGCCAAGAGTAACATCTAATGAGAGAGAAGTAATGATTGGGAAAGTTGCTGTCCCAAAACAGATTTCTGTGCTTCACCGTAAAAATTCGTGTAAAATCTCCTTACGTACTTTTGAGGCGTGAATTTTTGTGCTTCTGCCCCAGGTTGTTATCTAACTTTCGTTAGTTCAACACTTTTTGATTTGAGCAACAGAATGTCTTCGAAAAATCTGTCTTTTCCTGCTGGTCTGTTTTGACAGATTTCTGCCATTATTTGCATTTGCTTCTTGTTGGTTCCTTTTTGAGTTCGTTTGGGGAATTGAGCTTTTTGAGGAAAGTGCTACAGTAGCTAGTGTTTTAATGGAAGTTTTATTGGTGTTAGAACTGAACCTAAAGACTTATTACCTTGAGTGCACTAATGTTGCTAATAAAGCTATGCTCCCCGGCAACGGCGCCAGAAAATAGTCTTGATTGCTAGGAACTAATTTTTTTGTATTTTTGATAAAGAAACAAGCAAACAAGGAGAAAGATAAACTTAGCTTGAACAAAAGTGAATCCAAGTGAACTTGATAAATAAAGCTATGCTTCCCAGCAATGGCGCCAGAAAATAGTCTTGATGACCCACAAGTATAGCAGGTGTATCGCAGTATTTTCGAGGGAAGTGAAACCCAATTTATTGATTCGACACAAGGGGAGCCAAAGAATATTTATCAGCCTTAACAACTGAGTTGTCAATTCAGCTGCACCTGGAAACAATCTTGCTCACAACAGTTTATCAGTAGCAACAGTTTTGTAGTAGGAATAGTAAAGTAACAGCAGTAGTAAAGCAAAGACAATAGTAACAAAAGCAGTAAACAGTGGGATTCGAGTGCAGTAGGCATATGGATGGATAGACGGGCGTTGTATGGACAAGACAATTCACATAGCAATCAGAACATAGGGCAATTGCAGATAAATAAGATAAAGCATCCAAGTACTAGACAATCCTAGGCATGTGTTCCATATATAGTCATACGTGCTCGCAATGAGAACTTGCACAACATCTTTTGTCCTGCCAGCCCGTTTGCAGCGGGGCCTGTAGGGAACTACTGGCAATTAAGGTGCTCATTTTAATAGAGCACCAGAGCAAAGCATTAACACTCCGTGAACACATGTGATCCTCACATCAAAGCCTTTCCCTTCTGGTTATCCCGATTTCTGTCACTTCGGGGCCATAGGTTCCGGACAGCGACGTGTGTAAACAACTTGTAGATAAGACCAAAAACAATACTATCATAATGAAGCAATAATAAGTTCAGATCTTAAATCATGGCACTCGGGCCCTAGTGACAAGCATTAAGCACAACAAAGTTGCAACAAAGTCATAAAGCACTAATAAGAGATACTAGGCACCATGCCCTAACAATCTGATGCCATTACATGAACGATCTCATCCAATCCCTACCATCCCCATAGCCTATAGTGGGGGATTACTCACTCATAGATGGGGGAAACATGGATGGTCGATGGAGATGATGGTGGAGAGCGATGGAGATGGCTCCGGGGGCACTTCCCCGTCCCGGCAGGGTGCCCGAACAGAGACTTTCTGTCCCCCGAATCTCCCCTTCGGTGGCGGCGGCGCAGCGGAACTTTTCGTGGAAAAACGTCGAACCCCCCGAAGTTTTTAGGTCAAAAGGCTTCTTATAGGCGAAGAGGGAGACCGAGGGGGTGCCTGGGGGACCACACCAAGCCCTGGCGCGGCCAGGCCTAGCCCGCGCCTGGGGGGTGTGTGGCCAGCCCCTGGCCCTCCTCCGTCTCGTATTCTGGCTCCGTGAGTCTTCTGGAAAAATAGGCACTTTGGCTTTTGTCCCGTCCAGTTCTGAGAATATTCATTTTCTGACTTTCCTGGAACCAAAAACAGCAGAAAACAGGCAGCTGGCACTGTGAGTCTTGTTAATAGGTTAGTCCAAGAAATCATATGAAAAGTACTCCAAAGTTGGAACAAAACACAAGAAAGTGGATAAAACCAAGCATGGAACATAAAAAATTATAGATACATTTGCAATGTATCAACACCCCCAAGCTTAACTCCTGCTCGTCCTCGAGTAGGTAAGTGATAAAAAGAAAGAATAATTTTTGAGGTGACATGCACCATCAAAGACTTGATCAAGGTATTTGCAAAACATTCAAAGTTGGGATCATAGTACTTCAATCATAACATGAAAGACAAAGTTCTAGCAATAAGCAAATAAACTATGATGCAACATGAAAAGGCACAAACAAAAGATTCATGAATAACAATGCTTTGCAAGACGTTTGTTTGTTTCACATAAAGAAACATAGCGTAATAGTATTCAGCTTGTCCCTCAATATAGTAGCAAATATAAATGCATAGGACACCTTCAAAGTTCATAAGAGTGACTAGATACAATAGTTTAAAACAAGCAATATCAAAGTATGCATCAATCAACTAGTCTTGGGACAATGCACATAGAACTAAGAATGGCCACTATGCTCTCAAAGTAGGTGCATAAAGATAGAAGGTGGAGACTCAATATAATGGTGGAAGAAAGGCCTTCATAAAAGGAAGTAGGGATTCAAGTCTCATAAAGAGCTTCCAAAAATTATGGTACTTGTAGCTTTCAGCTCTCATTGCCCCTATCATAAGCATCTTGAAGTGGTTAAGGTTAAAGTGACACAACTAAGAGGATATGCTTGACAAGTTATAAACCCCTTACTTACGAAGACCGATCCTCATGCTACTCAACTTCAGTCACGAGTAAGCTCTTGTCATTATAAGTACATGTGTATCATTAAGAACCGCCAACGGGGTACCCCTTGCACATGATACGGGAGCTTTCCCATAATCAAAATGACAAGGCAAGCAGACAATGAGCATCTCAGCGATCTTTTTATTTGCTATTTGCATAGGTTTTTATTGAGGATGCTTCATAGAGTGCTCATTATGGTGATGCTGCAAGTTTCCACCATGATTAGGCATGGCTTAGGCTAGCGGCCCAGGCGTTTCTCTAACACACATATAAACTCCATGATCTTACAAGTTCCACTTTTATTTCACACCGCCAGGATCCGTAAGCAAAAGAACATGATATCAATGGGGTACAAAGTACAAATGCAATGTTGAAAGCGTTCCCCATGAAACATGGTTCTGCTAATTTCAACTTATAAAGCGCAAGCATATACGCTACAAAGAAGGACCCAATGGTTCAAGTTTATTAGAGGCAAAAAGTAAAGTGTGCCATCAAGTTCGTGAGAGCTTTAATCACTAGTTTTATCATAACAAGAGGAAGGTAAACAAAAGCATGAATATACTTGGAATAGCATAAGCTAGTAGGTAGGTATGGTGAACTCTTTGGAATAACTTGGTTTAGGGAGTTGGATGCATGAGTGGAACTCATACTTTGTTGTGGAGGCTAGCAAAAGACTGGGAGCGACAAACTAAGAGAGCAATAATGGCCATAATCATGCAGAGCGACAAAACATCATTGATCAAAGCATAAAGTGATACTACAAGTTGGAAACTAAAGGATCATAAAGGCTATGGTGACTTGAGATAATCATAACATGGTGTGAGCATGTGCCAAGTCAACCCAAATAAAGCATCAAAGGAGAATACCACTATAATATGCTTTAATATGCTAAAACAACGCATGATTCATCCAAGGCACATTAAGCAATCTCAATTGTTTATAACAAGTCATGCTACAGCAAAGAGTACTAAGCATAAAGCCAAAACAATATCAAGCATGGCATGACAAAGCATAGGCCACAGTCAAAAACAAGCTCTCTTTACCACTTAAGCATGAGCTTTCCTACTCTTTTCCAATCCAAACCAGACTATTTGAACACCAATGTATGAAAGGGGAGGTCCAACCAATTTATTCAGAAAACTAAGCAAACAAAGAAAACAAAAAACCAAAAAGAAAACGAAGACGCTCCAAGAACAACACAACTATGCATGAAACAATAAAAATGAAGTGTTTGGAAGAAACCTGGATTTTTTATTGATGAAGAAGGGGATGCCTTGGGCATCCCCAAGCTTTGACGCTTGTACTTATTGGATATTTCTTGGGGTGACACGCATGGCATCCCCAAGCTTGAGCTTTAGTCCATCCTTCATCTCATTACTCATTCCTTCCATACACCTGAAATTTTTCCTTCAGACAAAACTTCACACAATCTCATTAGCAACATTAGTGCACTTTAAGATAAATAAGTCTCAAGGTTCAGTTCTAACACCAAATAAACTTCCATTAGAACACTAGCTACTGTAGCACTTTCCTCAAAAAGCTCAATTCCCCAAAAGAACTCAAGAAGGAACCAACAAGAAGCAAATGCAGAAAATGGCCGAAATCTGTCAAAACAGACCAGCAGGTAAAGACGAATTTTTTCAAAGACCTTCTGTTGCTCAAATCAAAAAGTTTTGAACTAACGAAAGTTAGATAACAACCTGGGCAGAAGCACAAAAAATTACAGCTCATTCCGACATACAGATCTCTCTCACGAATTTTTACGGTGAAGCACAAAAATCTGTTTCGGGACAGCAACTTTCCCAATCATTACTTCTCTCTCATTAGAGGTTACTCTTGGCACAAAAAGCAAATAAAAAGGATAAGGAGCGATTATTACTGAAGTAATAACTTCCAAGACTCAACTAAAACTCTTGGGTTATCTCCCAACAAGTACTTTTCTTTAACGCCTTTAAGTTAGGCATAAGGAAAAACTAAAACGGATAGAATAGAAGTAAGCGAAGATAATCATGGTGAAAACATTGTTTTGTTCAATGAAATCCTTTTGTTAACAAGGTTGATCAGGTCTTGTTACCGAAACAATTCCATATGAGACAATACTTTGTATCCCACTAATGATTATGTTACCTCAACCTTGATAGCAATGGTCCCAATCATAATAGTTTCAAATTTTTCTCTTCGTATGGGACAATATATTTCTCCAACTTGAATGCCCTCAACATGTTCAATTGAATTCAAACCATAAGTCCTTTCAATCTTCTTGGGGAAATAGATAGTATGTTCCTTGTCATTGACATTGAAGGTCACCTACCCTTGGTTACAATTAATAATAGCTCCTGCAGTATTTAAGGAAAGGTCTCCCAAGAATAATAGACATATTATCATCTTCAGGCATAAAAGTTTGAGAGGATGCTCTCATAAGGAATATGAGTTGAAGTAAAAGAGAGCATCAAGGAGCAAATTCAAAACACATTTAAGTCTAACCCACTTCCTATGCATAGGAATCATGTAAGCAAATAAATTTGCAAAGAACAAAGTGACAGGCATAGGAAGATAAAACAAGAGTAACTTCAAAACTTTCAGCACATAGAGAGGTGTTTCAATACCATGAAAACTCCTACCACCATATTTTCCTCTCTCAAAATAATTTTCAGTAGCCTCATGAATAAACTCAACAATATAACTATCACATAAAGCATGCTTTTCATGATCTTCAAGCACTAGAGCCTTATCATAAACATTTTCAAAGGAAACCTCAGTAACATAACATTCATCCTCCTTTAGTAAGCATGGAGGACAATCAAATAATGTAAGGGATAAAGAGTTACCCTCATTAGAAGGTAGGCATGGGTAGCTAATCCATTCTTCCCCCTTTTGTTCATCACTCTCCTCCTCTTTTTCATCTAATGAGATTTCAGGTTCATCAATTTCTTCTTCCATAGGAGCCTGCAAGGCATTAGTCTCTTCCATTTGTGGAAAGCATCTATTAAAATACTCAAGAATATAGCCATTTTCATCCTTGTAATTATCAAAGCAAAATTTAAGTATACCATACACCTCACACTTATAAGGTGAATCATCACTATTTTCAAGCAAACTAGCGAGTTCAAATGCACCCTTCCAAGCAATAAATTACTCAATTTGTTCCACATCATAAAGATCATAATTTCCCTTAACATAGGAAGATATGGTAACATTATCATTATACTCACATTGAAAAGGGAGGTGTTTGTACCTCCTACAGCAACAAGATTTATCAAAGCAATAAGTAACATTATAAGTAGAGCACACGTTTCTAGCAATGGTATACAATCTATCAATTTGTTCCCATAAGTGTTTCCCTTTTTGTGACAAGCGGTGTTCCTTATAATAATATTTTTCATCTTCTGTGAACCCACCTTGCCAATAAGATTCCGTTTCAAAGAAACCAACCATTGACAACAAGCATGACAAAGCAAGGCAATAACGGACCAACGAAAATAACAACTAGAGTAGGAACTAATTTTTTTGTATTTTTGATAAAGAAACAAGCAAACAAGGAGAAAGATAAACTTAGCTTGAACAAAAGTGAATCCAAGTGAACTTGATAAATAAAGCTATGCTTCCCAGCAATGGCGCCAGAAAATAGTCTTGATGACCCACAAGTATAGCAGGTGTATCGCAGTATTTTCGAGGGAAGTGAAACCCAATTTATTGATTCGACACAAGGGGAGCCAAAGAATATTTATCAGCCTTAACAACTGAGTTGTCAATTCAGCTGCACCTGGAAACAATCTTGCTCACAGCAGTTTATCAGTACCAACAGTTTTGTAGTAGGAATAGTAAAGTAACAGCAGTAGTAAAGCAAAGACAGTAGTAACAAAAGCACTAAACAGTGGGATTCGAGTGCGGTAGGCATAGGGATGGATAGACGGGCGTTGCATGGACAAGACAATTCACATAGCAATCAGAATATAGGGCAATTGCAGATAAATAAGATAAAGCATCCAAGTACTAGACAATCCTAGGCATGTGTTCCATATATAGTCATACGTGCTCGCAATGAGAACTTGCACAACATCTTTTGTCCTGCCAGCCTGTTTGCAGCGGGGCCTGTAGGGAACTACTGGCAATTAAGGTGCTCCTTTTAATAGAGCACCAGAGCAAAGCATTAACACTCCGTGAACACATGTGATCCTCACATCAAAGCCTTTCCCTTCCGGTTATCCCGATTTCTGTCACTTCGGGGCCAGAGGTTCCGGACAGCGACGTGTGTAAACAATTTATAGATAAGACCAAAAACAATACTATCATAATGAATCAATAATAAGTTCAGATCTGAAATCATGGCACTCGGGCCCTAGTGACAAGCATTAAGCACAACAAAGTTGCAACAAAGTCATAAAGCACTAATAAGAGATACTAGGCACCATGCCCTAACAATCTAATGCCATTACATGAACGATCTCATACAATCCCTACCATCCCCATAGCCTACAGCGGGGGATTACTCACTCATAGATGGGGGAAACATGGATGATCGATGGAGATGATGGTGGAGATCGATGGAGATGGCTCCGGGGGCACTTCCCCGTCCCGGCAGGGTGCCGAAACAGAGACTTTCTGTCCCTCGAATCTCCCCTTCGGTGGCGGCGGTGCAGCGGAACTTTTCGTGGAAAAACGTCGAACCCCCCGTAGTTTTTAGGTCAAAAGGCTTCTTATAGGCGAAGAGGGAGACCGAGGGGGTGCCTGGGGCCACCACACCAGGCCCTGGCGCGGCCAGGCCTATCCCGCGCCTGGGGGAGGGTGTGGCCAGCCCCTGGCCCTCCTCCGTCTCGTATTCTGGCTCCGTGAGTCTTCTGGAAAAATAGGCACTTTGGCTTTTGTCTCGTCCAATTCTGAGAATATTCATTTTCTGACTTTCCTGGAACCAAAAACAGCAGAAAACAGGCAGCTGGCACTGTGGCTCTTGTTAATAGGTTAGTCCAAGAAATCATATGAAAAGTACTCCAAAGTGTGGACAAAACACAAGAAAGTGGATAAAACCAAGCATGGAGCATCAAAAATTATAGATACATTTGCAATGTATCAGGAAGGAATGAGTAATAAGATGAAGGATGGACTAAAGCTCAAGCTTGGGGATGCCACACATGTCACCCCAAGAAATATCTAAGAAGTACAAGCGTCAAAGCTTGGGGATGCCCAAGGCATCCCCCTCTTCATCAATAAAAATCCCAGGTTTCTTCCAAACGCTTCATTTTTATTGTTTCATACACAGTTGTGTTGTTCTTGGAGCGTCTTCCTTTTTGTTTTCGTTTTGGTTTTTCGTTTTCTTTTGTTTGCTTAGTGTTAGGGGGATGGTCCCCAGGTACCCCAACCGGATAAGAAACAAGACAGTTGGATAGCGTCCGGCTGGCCAGATGCAGCCGGACAGGGTAAGACAGGCCGGCTATCACCCGGTAGCCGGATCAGGAAGAGACAGCCGGATACGGTGACGTAGCCGGACCCAATCAGCGAGACAGGACGACGTGCGTATCAGTGCACGGTACGCCCTGTACGATGACAAGACTAGCAACCACCCAGCCATACGGAAGACTTTGCGAGGGTGACGCAGGAGCAGTGGCCTGTGCTGACGACGGGCTCGCACGGCGTCCACTGTGCCTACGACAGCCATACCGCTCGTACTCCGATAAGACATGCCATACTAGATACTGTAGATGACTAGTCGGCTAGGACCCGTCTGTGGGGCCTGCCAGTCGGACTAGCCAGTGAGACCTTTGCCTCTCTGCCTATATAAGGAGAGGCAAGGCCTCAGTAGAAAGGGTTGGTCATATAGCATTTAAGGCAGTAGCTAGCACATACAGCTCGAGGAGCACTTGTAGTTCGTGTATTCCGCGTAGTCAGGTCCGACAGGAGTAGGGGCTTTACCTCACCACGAGGGCCCCGAACCTAGGTACTTCTTGCGTCCCGCTACGCTCGCTCGTACCCAATATCGCCTGCGGACGCCGTCGATAGCTTCCCTGCTAGTCCCCACACCTCTATCTAACCTCTTCAGATACTGCCGTTCCCAACACAATGACAGTTGGCACCCACCGTGGGGCCAATATAGCTTCGGCCGGAGTTCTGTTTCGCACGGGACCACTTCATCGTCGCCGGCTCTGACACCGTTTCGAGTGTCTCGGGGGCTCGCCGCCTCCGCGCCGTCGTCTCCGACTCCGCTCCATCAAGTTTCTCGGGGGCTCGCCGTTGCCATCGTCGCCTCCGCCTCGCCGAGTTTCTCGGGGGTTTGACGTCGCCGTCTCACCGAGAGGCTCGGGGGCTCGCTGCCGCCGTCGTCGTGAGGCACGGGGGCTCGCCGCCGCTGCCGCGCCATCGTCGTCTTCGCCATCTTCGCGCTGTCGTGCTCGTCCTAGACTTCGGCGGTGTGGCCGCACGTTCGCGTGTCCACGTGCGCCTCCTGCAACCACCTACGCGTGTGCGCCGTGTCTGCCTCCGGCTCCCGTGCATCGGTCTCGCCTCCAACTGGCTCGCCGCCGCGCTCTAGCTCGAGCTCGCGGGGGTCCGCTCGCCCGTGCCCGCCGGCCTTGCCGGCCCCCACGCCAACGTCCCTCTCCGTCCAGCTGCGTTCCGTCCGGCCGTGGGCTGTGTGCCGCTCGCCTTCGCCTTCGCCGGCGCCGCTCGCGCGCCCAAGCTGTTACCGAGCTCACGCCTCCAAGCTGCGGCCCCACGCGCACGCGAGCTGAGCATTCGGACTAGTTCCTAGGCAGAAAGGTAGCGCGCATGCTCATACGCACAAGCTAGGAAAATCATGCAGCTGCGGCGCTCGCTCCAGCAGAAACACAACCGTATATACGTATACGCGTGCGTGCGCACCTGGCCGCAAATTCCATGCAGCAACGCCTACTTACGGCATGCATTACTCCATCCGATTTCCTGCGCATGCCTGCACGTCCGGCTGTGCCTCGCGCATCCGGCTCGCCCCCACCGGCTCCGCGCGCGCGCGTGCGCCTTCCGCCACGCTGGCTGGCGCTAACTCCGTCTGTGCCCCGGCCGGCTCCGCCCGCAACTCCTCCGCCTCGCCGACCTGTGACCCGCCCGGTTGCCAGGGTGCCGCCGAGCTGGATCCCGCGCGACCTCGTCGTTCGAGCTACACGCATGCAGTGGCCGGCCGGTTGGGGCAAGGGAAGAAGAAAGTAACAAGACGAGGAGGGAAGTGGCAGGCATGCCGTTGGAAAAGATAAAAAGTAAAGAAGAAAGAAAAAAAGAAGAAGAGGGCCGGTTAGTTGTAGCCGGTCGAGAAAGAAAAAGAGAGAGAAAAGAAAGGTCAATCCGGCTAGGAAAGTGGCGGATCTGGCCGGTTAGTTTGGAAACAAAAAGATAGAGAGAAAAAATGGAAGAGAAAAAGAAAGGCCGGTTGGAAAAAAAAGGAGAGGTACCAACCGGTTAGAATCATCCGGTTAGAAAAAGTGGGATCCGGCTGCAAGTATTCGAGAAAAAAGAAACGAGTAAGAAAGGAAAAAAAAATCCGGCTAAGCCTAATCCGGCTGGAAAAAGAAAGCGAGAAAAATCTAGATCCGGCTATATCAGTCCGGCTGACACCGTTTGTCTGTCTGATTCGTCCGGTTCGGCCCCTGTTCCGGCTAAATCGGGCCGACTCCGCACGTCTCCGTCCGTTTGGTGGCCGATTTGATCGGCTAGAAGCGTCTTCGCCCGTTTGGTTGCCAGTCTGGCCGGCTAGACCCCGTTCTGACTGGGCCAGGCCGGCTCGGCGCGTTCTGGCGCGTTTGGTTGCCTGGCCGGCTAGGGACCGAATCCGGCTACGCCGCGTTTGATTGCCTGGCCGGTTGGAGCCAGGCTATCCGGCTGGAACGCCAGTTGGACCGTTTCAGCAGCCGCAACGCCTGCGGAATCGCGCCTTCTACCCTGCTACACTGACAACTACAATGTGAGTGTTTTTCCGACCTCGAGCAACCCTCGAGAGCTCGCCAGATGTTGTTTTCCTTTCTGCTTTCAGTTTTTCGGCGCCGGCAACCCCTATCCGGGGGCTCGCCGGTTGGCCCGGCCTGCTAAACCCGTAAACCGACTGAGTAGTGTGCGACGGTGTCAGAGGCCCACTCTTCGTCTCAGCTACAGACCGCAACCCGGCTGTCCGGCTAGCAAGAGCAAAAGCCCGAGGCATCCCACATGAAAAACAACGAAGGGTGCGACAGATCGGACGTTCCGGCCTTGTGCCTAGTTGGTATTTTCCGGCTGCTCAGCCCCCAGTACCGTGTGCAATGTACTGTCAGCTCCCCCTTCGGTTTCGGCTCCAGACCGCAACCCGGCTGGCCGGCAAGGACACAGCATAAACAGCAGAGCGCACGGGAAAGTGACTAAGTGTTCAGAGAAGCACGAGCTAGTTTTTGAAAAATAAAACCGTTATCCAGTTGATAGCATGTGTACTATATGTTGATGTACTGACAACAAGTTCACTTCTGTTTGTTCGTTTTGCACGACTGCATCGAGTCGGATTTCAAAGGTAGATGAAGATTCGAAGCACCTGTCTTCGCCAGCTGCTTCGAATCTCGGGGGCTACACCCACTGGGTGCGCTCGCGCGCCCCCGGTGTAATCAAGCTATTCGGTTCGGCTGAAGGCATTCAGCCAGATAGCAAGTTCGAGGTGTCGAAAAGGGCAAGAAATAGAAGCAGCACCTGTCTCCGTCAGCTACTCCGAATCTCGGGGGCTACACCCCGCGGGTGCGCTCGCGCGCCCCCGCGGTAGTTGTGTTGCTTCCGGGCCGGAGGTGTCCAGCCGGACGCTATTCAAGAACTTCATCTACAACGACAACGACAAGTTTTGGTGGAGCTCGTGCGAATTTCCCCCTCCAGGTGAAATCAGCGCGCGCTCGGGGGCTAGTGTCAGGGGGATTGTCCCCGGGTACCCCAAAAGACGGTCCAAAAGCACTCCGAAAAGGCAAAAACAAATAAAAGAATAAAGAAAACTGCAGTTCCGGGCGCCCTGGGCCGACTGGAAGCCCCCAGCCGGCCTGCCGCGCCATTTCCGGCTGGGCCAGGCGGTCTCAACCCCGCTGGGCCGCCCCAGCCGGTCCGCTCAGCACCACGCCTCCATCTGGCTGGACCAGAGTCTTCCCGGGTGGGCCGCCTACACCACCCGGTCCTCCTCCCGGCTGGGCCACCACCCCCGCGGGGCCCGCTTCCACCTAGCCCGCCCTGGCTAGGCCGCCTCTGCCCCGGCTGGGCACCTCCCCGGTTGGGCCTGCCTTCCGCCTCGCCCGCACGGGCCACGCCCCGGCTGGGCCGCCTCCTTCCCTCCCTGTCCGGTTGGGCTGGCAGGCGCTAGGGTGGGGCGAATTGATCGCCACCGCCAGGGCTCCTCGATCGCCAGCGCGCCCCCACTCCCCGATCGAGGCGGCCAGTTTGGTCCTGACCGGCTCTCTCCGCTCAGTCGGTTACTCCTTGTTGTTCCTACATCGATCAAGACCAAGGAGATAAGAAGAAGGACAGACGTACATCGAGAAGACAGCGACAAGACTAAGAGGACACCAAGCCCATACTACTTTATCAGATGATGTAACAAATAGTCTAGAACTATGCATGACCCCTTGTACTACTAGATGACACATGCATAGTGTAGTTAGGCAAGTGGGTCCCACCCATGTCCCTTGGCCACCTTTATAAGGCAAGGGAGGGATTCATTCTCAGGGGATGGACTCCATTCGATCACACACACACGCACTAGCACTTCACTCCCTGCTAGCTAGCTCTTCCTATCGCTCTTACAAGCACAGATACACGCCTAGCTCAGTTCATTTCAGATGCAGCTCAAGGAGCACCCTTGTAGCCCGATTATACCCACATATACTGTCAAACATGCAGGAGTAGGAGTTTTACCTCACCACGAGGGCTCCGAACCTGGGTACTTCCTGTGTCCCGCTACACTGGCTTGTGCCCAATCCCGCATGTGGACGCCGTCGATAGCTTCCCTGCTAGTCCCCACACCGCTATCTAACCTTCTTAGGTACTGCCGTTCCCAATACAACGACACTTAGTTTTCTGAATAAATTGGTTGGACCCCCTCTTTCATAGATTGGTTTTCAAATAGTTTGGTTTGGATTGGAAAAGAGTAGGAAAAGTTCATGCTTAAGTGGTAAAGAGAGCTTGTTTTTGACTGTGGCCTATGCTTTGTCATGCCATGCTCGATATTGTTTTGGCTTTATGCTTAGTATTCTTTGTTGTAGCATGACTTGTAATAAACAATTGAGATTGCTTAATGTGCCTTTTAAGAATCATGCGTTGTTTTAGCATATTAAAGCATAGTATTGTGGTATTCTCCTTTGATGCTTTATTTGGGTTGACTTGGCACATGCTCACACCATGTTGTGACTATCCAAAGTCACCATAACCTTTATGATCTTTTAGTTTTCAACTTGTAGTATCACTTTATGCTTTGATCAATGATGTTTTGTCACTCTGCATGATTATGGCCATTATTGCTCTCTTAGTTTGTCGCTCCCAGTCTTTTGCTAGCCGCCACAACCAAGTATGAGTTCCACTCATGCATCCAACTCCCTAAACCAAGTTATTCCAAAGAGTCCACCATACCTACCTATTATCATATGTTATTCCAAGTATATTCATGCTTTTGTTTATCTTCCAAATTAAACTTGTTATGTGAAAATTAGTGATTAAAGCTCTCACGAACTTGATGGCACACTTTACTTTTTTGCATCTAATAAACTTGAACCATTGGGTCCTTCTTTGTTGCGTATATGCTTGCGCTTTATAAGTTGAAGTTAGCATACCCATGTATCATGGGGAACGCTTTCAACATTACACTTGTACTTTGTACCCCGTTTATATCATGTTCTTTTGCTTATGGATCCCGGCTGTGTGAAATAAAAGTGGAACTTGTAAGATCATGCAGTTTGTATGTATGTTAGAGAAACACCTGGGCCGCTAGCCTAAGCCATGCCTAATCATGGTGGAAACTTGCAGCATCACCATAATGAGCACTCTATGAAGCATCCTCAATAAAAACCTATGCAAATAGCAAATAAAAAGATCGCTGAGATGCTCATTGTGTGCTTGCCTTGTCATTTTGATTATGGGATAACTCCTGTATCATGTGCAAGGGGTACCCCGTTGGCGGTTCTTTATGATACATATGTACTTACAATGATAAGAGCTTACTTGTGACTAAAGTTGAGTAGCATGAGGTTCGGTCTTCGTAAGTAAGGCGCATGAGATTTCGGTTTATACTTCGTCAAGCATGTACACCATAGTTTGTTCACTTTAACCTTAATCACTTCAAGATGCTTATGATAGGGGTAATGAAGAGCTGAAAGCTATAAGTACCATAATTTTTGGAAGCTCTTTATGAAACTTGAATCTCTGCTTCCTTCTATGAAGGCCTTTCTTCCACTTATATATTGAGTCTCCACCTTCTATCTTTATGCAACAACTTTGAGACAATAGTGGCCATTCTTAGTTCTATGTGCATTGTCCCAAGACTTGTTGATTGATGCATAGCTTTGATATTGCTTGTTTTAAACTATTTGTATCTAGTCACTCTTATGAACTTTGAAGGTGTCCTATGCATTTATGTTTGCTACTCTATGAGGGACAAGTTGAATGCCACTATGCTATGTTTTCTTGATGTGGAACAAACAAACGTCTTGCAAAGCATTGTTATTCATGAATCTTTTTTTTGTGCCTTTTCATGTTGCAACATAGTTTCTATGTATTATTGCTAGAACTTTGGCTTTCATGTTATGATTGAAGTACTATGATCCCAGCTTTGAATGTTTTACAAATACTTTGATCAAGTTTATGATGGTACATGTCACCTAAAAAATTATTCTTTCTTTTTATCACTTACCTACTCGAGGACGATCAGGAGTTAAGCTTGGGTATGTTGATACATTGCAAATGTATCTATAATTTTTGATGTTCCATGCTTGGTTTTATCTAATTTCTTGTGTTTTGTCCCCACTTTGGAGTACTTTTCATATGATTTCTTGGACTAACCTATTAACAAGAGCCACAGTGCCAGTTGCCTGTTTTCTGCTATTTTTGGTTCCAGAAAGTCCGAAAATGAATATTCTCGGAATTGGACAGGACAAAAGCCAATATGCCTATTTTTCCCGGAGACTCACGAAGCCAGAATACGAGACGGAGAGGGGCCATAGGGTGGCCACACCACCCCTAGGCGCAGGTCCCCCTTGGTCGCGCCAGGGCATGGTGTGGGCCCCCTGGCCGGCCACCGACCTTGCCTCTTTCGCCTATATATCTCCCCCGAGGAAAAAACCCTAGATCGTCAATCAGAAATCCACGAAAAGTTCCGCAGCACCACCGCAACCGAAGGGGAGATTCGGGGGACAGAAAGTCTCTGTTCCGGCACCCTGCCGGGACGGGGAAGTGCCCTTGGAGACATCTCCATCGATCTCCACCGCCATCTCCATCACCATTGCTGATTCCCATGATAAGGAGGGAGTAGTTGTCTCTCGAGGCTAAGGGTTCTACCGGTAGCTATGTGTTCATCTCTCTCTATGCATGATCTTATTGAGATCATGAGCTTGTAATCTATAGATCTACCTTGCTACTCAAGTGCTTTCATAGATCTCTGCTCTCCCCATGTGTGTGAAAGTGACAACGTGCACACCATGGTGGCACTTAGGCTAGAGATTACAAATACTTGTTATGAGTTATATTTGGAGTTGGATGATTCTATGAAATTGTGGTGTTTGTTGGAACCATCTAGAGCTCAAGGTGACAGTGTGGGGTTATCTAGATGGGGAAAGCGGACTTTGAGGTGTGCTGTTATAGCCCTACCATCGATTAGAGTGTTCAACCGAAGAGTAGTTAAGAGTAGTATCATAAGAGAAGATATTTATATAAGAGTGTTCACTAGTGAAAGTATGATCCCTAGGCCTTGTTTCTAAGCATTGAAACACCGTTTGCTACTAGATCTGTTACATGTTTGCTTGCTTCCATCTTTATTTCAGTTTGCCTTTAGTCTTTTCCCACGTCAACCACACGCCATCAAGCTATTTTCTATCACCGTTACCACTTATAACTATCCATACCACTTGTATTTCACTATCTCTTCGCCGAACTAGTGCACCTATACACCTGACAAGTGTATTGGGTGTGTTGGGGACACAAGAGACTTCTTGTATCTTGATTGCATGGTTGCTTGAGAGGGAATACCTTTGACCACTTCCTCCTTGAGTTCGATAAACCTTGGGTGATCCACTTAAGGGAAAACTTGCTGCTGTTCTACAAACCTCTACACTTGGAGGCCCAACAACTGTCTACAAGAATAGAAGTGCGTAGACATCATCGCTCCACTTTGACGGCTGTAACACCCTCAAATCGGCCCTATGCAAGTTTTAGCCCTTTCCGCCAAACCCGCATAGAAACGATTCAAGGACGCCCACCAGGCACTTTCGTGCAGGTGGAAAACGAAGTAATACCATTACACAACAGTCCTCGATGGGACCCACAGAACAGATATATATACAACATGACTCCGCAAGTCAAGAATACAGATATGCAATACAAAGATCCAAATCACCTTGAAATCGATAGGGCGTCCGACTACGGACAAGATGCAAATGGGGCTAAGAGCCCTGAACAATAACCAATGGCGTCCATAACCCTGCCCAGGCCAAGCCGGAAGGGTAACCCTGCTAACGACGTCGATCTCAAACCTGCTAAAACAAAAGGGGTGCCGACAAAGGGCAAAGGAAAAAGAGGAACGTCAGTACTGAGGCCAGTACACGGCGAGGCTAGAATTCGGCGGCTCTCGCCTACATAGGTATGGTGGACTGAAGCGACAGCGCAACAGCACTAAACAACCTATAGAGACTCAGTACAACTGTCGGCTATTAGAGAGAGGTAAGAAAGACCTATTCGGAACCACCTGATACTAACACCAATCATACCCATCCTGGTATTTCCCCCTCGAGACCAAACGAGGAAGTCGGACCAAGGAACTCACACAGTTGGCAGTTTTATCCATTCCATTATAGTTGAAGCACTTACTAGTCAGATATAGAGCATGAATCATCCTAATAGCACAAGTAGTGGGCAATTTTAGTTAACCAATCCGTTGTAGTTGGAACAATTACTAGTCAGGTGTAAATTGTCGTGAGGAATCCCAAAACACAGCAGTGGTTGGCACTTTTATCACATTCCGTTGGAGTTGCAATACTTACTAGGCATATATAACAAAACAACCCAGATCCACCAGTTGTTGGCATTTTTAATATCCATTCCGTTATAGTTGAATCTGACTACTAGTCATGTATTAAGTCAAGTTTATAGCACTACTTTAGTTATGCTTGTCTATGATCGAGATACTGTGCTCCAAGTCGTCCATAACCGCGGACACGGCTTTCAGAAAGTTTTACCCTGCGGGGGTGCACAAATAGCAACACACACTCGATCAACCTCGAAAAAACCAACTCAAAACCCAACGAGGCATTCACGACAAAGCGATCACAGGATTCAGAAATATTTCAGGGGGTCACCCCACTAAGCTACCCGCAGCGAAGTTGGCCGGCTCCGGAACGGACCCAGGGTTTGTGTGGACGGCTGTAAACGACTGGGAACCCGAAAGTATGACTGGGCTTGTCGATACAGCGAAAACGTGTCACGATCCTAAACAGTATAGGTGCTCCACGCACAATCGTAAATAAAGCAGTAACATGGCATAAGTACAGGATAGTAATAAAGCCCCAAACTACTTTGTGGCCCCAAGAAATAGAAATGAATCAAGCTCTGGCTCAGGGGGGTCCATAAGGCCTCCCGGATGTGGATAGTGCGAAAAATCAAGGAACAGGTATCAAGTACTCGGGGTCCTACGGGACACAAGTGGGCGTGAAAGAACCAAATAACATTTAATCCCCACCGATGCCTCTCCATTAGTTATATCTAGCATTTTAATGGTTGTAATTAAAGTCATGATCAACTCCACCAATAAGCATCTCCACCATTAACCATCTGCCAGCATATCAACATCTGTGGTACTCGACAACACGAAATCGCACCTGAGCAAGGAACTACGACTCGCAAGGCCAGCTATCTACCAATCACGGGTAATAGGAGGTGTCGAAGGCAATATAGAGGTTGCACGGGATATAATTGGGGTACGGAAACTAAAGCATCGCGACACAGATAGCAATAGATCAACAGGAGGAAATAAAGACTATAAATGCAAAATAGGTAGAATGGGGAGGATGCTCGCCTGGGAAACACTGCCGAAGGATCATATCCGGAGAACTTGTCGATACTCGCATCAACTCATCGGCCTAATCCGCAAAGAAGCAAACACTAGAAGAAACACCGGAGGCTATATTTAATACTACGGCAGAAGATCCGGCATGCTTATGATATGATGCATGCATGGCATAGATGCGGTGCAATTAGGCAATATTAACCGGAACCGTGGTCCCGACAATTAAATAAAAGGTTCAAGTTATTTAGATACCCCGCAATTTAAATGTTATATTAACAAGGCAAAACATGGCATCGGTTCTCTACACAAGTTTAAATGGAGGCGTTAATAGACAGGAATAATCCGCATATGCACTCCATATTTAATTATTAGATGAATCGGATAAAAGTCCCCCAAACCACATGATAATATGTATGCAAGCATAAATAGATTTAATATGCACAAGGTATATGGATAGAAATTTATAAAATAATGGTCTAGGGGCAGGGTCTCACAGTTCATGTCGGAGAGGCAAAAGGAAGACCTCGACAGAGAGGCTACGACATCGGCGCTGAAATCTGGGGCGGCGCAACGAAGTAGAGTCAAGCTTGACGAGATAGGAGTCCTTGAAGAGACGGCGAATTGCAAACATCAGGTAGAGAGAGAGGCCATCGAACACCTGTTGGGCAACTGGCACACGAGGAACCAGCGGTAAGGAACGTGACGACGGGGAACTGGCCAGCATGCGGCGAGATGCGGGCTAGAAAATTGTTGGTCAGGATAGATTCTTGCGGCGGCGAGGGACGACTGTCTCTGTGCAGCGCGAAGTGACAAATGACAAAACACGCTCTGACTTGGGGCGCTGCTGCTGTGGTCGAAGGTGCGAGCGGCGAACTCCCCAAGCAGGATGTTGTACGGGCGTTGCGACATGGGCATCAATATGTGGCTGCGGAACAGAACAAAAGGAGATGGTGGCCTTGGGACCTAGCCGAGACATGGGGATCGGGTGGTGTACGGGCGGCCAAGGCATCGGCGGCGGCCGGTCGCGTGCACGCATACGCGCTGAGAACGAGGAGATGCAGGGATTGCATGCTGGTGTCGGCCGGCAAAACAAGAAAAAAATAGGCGGCGGGGCGTTCTGCAGATGCACACACGCATGAACAGGAGCAAGACATGGATGGATGGGACAAATCTCTTGGCACGTATTGATACCTGATGGTGGCGTGTGGATATGGTGATGGTGCTCGTATGGGGATGGAGTCTGCACACGCATGAGCATGGGTTGGATGTGGAGGGCTAACTGAATTAAATCAAAAGAAACAGCCGACGAGGAATTGGAGGACGAGCTCGCACCGACAGGAGCACAAGGTTTGGGAATTTTAGATGCAGATCTGGCTCAGATTTGAGGACTAGGGTTTGGGAAGGAGAAAGAAGGGGATTGAGATATTTATCTAGTCCAAAGTAGACTAGATGGGTCTAGTTTTAGGCTAAAACTTTAGACGGGCTTTTAGCCTAGTTTTATTTTTAGTCAAATAAGAAAACCATTTGCGGTCTCATAACGGACCAAAAATATTATTTTCTTTTAGTTTAAAAATAAGAAAAAGGAAACATATTTAAAAAAACCAGAGGGATATTTTAGTAAAACTAAAAATAGGATTTTAGCAAAATAGTTTGCGGTTAAAATTGCGAACAAAATATGCATGATGATGTTATTATGACGCATAAAATAAAATAACAAGCAATTTTCTAATAGTGGTTTTACCGGGGTGCTACAACGGCTCCAAGAACGCCGACGGCGCAGGGGCCGGGGTCATGTTGACCTCCCCCAAAGAAGACAAGCTCCGCTACGTGCTCCACCTCAACTTCAAGCCCTGCACCAACAACATGGCAGAATACGAGGCCCTCCTCCATGGCATGCGGGCCGCCAAGGAGATGAACATCACCCGCCTACGGTGCTATGGCGACTCCGACCTAGTCGTCGGCCAGGTCGCCGAAACATGCGACGCCGTCTCTCCAACAATGATTGCATACCGCTAAGTGGTAGATCAGCTGGGAGGACACTTCGATGGCTATTCAGTCGAGTGGATCGACAAACGCAAGAATGAGGAGGCAGACGCCCTTTCCCGCATCGGGTTGGCCCGACAAACGCCACCCATAGGCGTCTTCCTCGACATCATCCACAAACCTTCGGTCTACCCACCGAAGGAGATCGACATTGGGATACCACTACAACCAGAGCCAGCCCTAGTCGCCATGGTTGTGGAGCCCAGTGACTGGATAGCACCATACGTCGCCTTCCTCGAGCACAAGATCCTCCCAAGCAACGAGACGGAGGCACGAATGATCGTGCACTGCTGCAAATCCTTCGTCATCATCAATGGCGAGCTCCACAAACGCAGCATGACTGGCGTGTTCCAGCGCTGCGTATAGCCAGAAGAGGGCCGCAAGATCCTCCAGGACATTCATGCTGGCGACTGCAGCCCCAGGATGATCGAGTCCGCGGCCTTGCGCTCCTCTTCAGCCGCAGCGACTACAGCCTTCGCTCGATCCTCAGAAGAAATCGAGGCCGCTTTCGCCTCCTCCAACTCCTGGTTTAGCGAGGCGATTCGACCATTCGCCACGTCTAGCTAGGCAACTGGGACGTACCCTTCACGGGCCTTGGAAATCACAGCCGGAAGACCATCTGAAAAGAAAAGAGACAAATCGTCAACATGCTAGAACACCAACAGTTCACAGCTGAAAAACGAATCAAGTACTTATCAACAGTCTCCTGGAGTTGCCGGTTTGCTTCCTGCGCCACGCACAGATCCCGCTCCAGACGCTCCTTCGCGGCTTGTCGATCTGTCGACTCCCTCTACAAACCCTGCAAGAGCAACAAAAGTTAGCACTTACCAAAACAGATATTCAGTTCCTAGCCGCTGAAATTCAGCGACTAGGAACTTGGGGACTGGAGAGTAGAAGAAATTCAGTCCCTAGCCGCTGAAATTCAGTGACTAGGAACTCCGGGACTGGAGAGTAGAAGCAATTCAGTGCCTAGCCGCTGAAATTTAGCGACTAGACACTCGGGGACTGGACGTACCTGAATAGCGGCGCCAAGCATCTTGTGAAGCTCTCCGACGTCAGTCGACGGGACCGTGAAGGAGGTGCGCCCACGACGAGACCCAACGTCTTCATCAACAATCTCCGGGCTCTGTGGAGACTGGTTGTCCGCCACGCCTGGAAACCCCATCGCCATGAAGCGTGGGAACGTTGCTGACGCTCTAGCCGAGGCACTGGTCGCCGGAGCCGGCGCTTCCGTCGCTGGAGCGACCGTGACTGGCTCCGACCGCACAACCGCCACCTCTTCAACGACTGAAGCGAGTTCGCACTCCTTGGTGCTATCCATCGCCACAACATCGTCGGCACCGCCCTTCTGCCTCTTCACGCCCTCCACAGTCACCGTGTCTTCAGCAGATTTTCTCTTCTTGGGGATGTCGCCCTCTCCCGTGGTGGCGACCGGCGGAATCTTCGCCACTGAAGGGCGACCAATCTTCTTGACTCCGGACCTGCCAAACCTCCAAAGTCAACACAGAGATAGCAAAAAAACGGAACACGGCCTGGAATGGAGAAGTCGAAGCTTACTTGGCGACTAGGAGAACGCGCAGCCCGGTGCTGATGCGGGCGGGCTTGTCTAATTCTGGCCCCAGCTTACGTGTGAGACCTCTCTCGAAGACATCTGAATCCCACGACACCGCGGGCTTCCTTGATGACGAAGCCGCGGTTGCCAGAATTTCAGGCTCCGAAGACGCGGCCGCTCTTGAAGGTTGCAGCGACTTCGACGCCGCCGCCTCAGCCGCCTCCTGGCTTGGTGCCCTTGAAGCCATTGGCGCAATCACCTCCAGAGGAACTTCTACCGCCGCTTCGGTGTCCTCGTCCTCCAATCCCTTCATCGGAATCGCATCCTCCGGGATCTTATGCGAAGTCTCGGGGGAGTCATCATCGTCGGAGTCGTCATCTGACTCAAACACCACCGCCGACCTGGGCGGTGATGCTAGCTTCTTCGCTGGTGACTTCGGTTTGTGCGCGGGCTTCGCTGGCGTGGCCGTACGCCGAGACGTGTGCTCTTGCACGATCTCTTCGCCCCCTTCGTGTTCATCGAGGCTACGACTCGCCTCGAACTCGCGCTGCTTCTACATGCGAGTCTTGCGAGCCGTAGGCCCTGGGGGAGGAACCTCCTCCTCTTCTTCGTCGCTTTCGGAGGAATCTCCCTCGGAGGCCTCTTCGAGCTCCCGGGGGACCTCTTCGTCAAGCGGAGGGATCCAACCCTCCAACACCTGGAACAACTGAGAACAACCACAAATAAATATCAAATGATGCGACTGCGAATCACGTTGCAGAAATTGCGACTAGAAGGAAAACTTACCGTGGGGGCTTCATTCTTCACGGGAGTGTACGGGGCGAGCCCGACCGATAAGGTCGTAAATTCCGCATCGGTGATCTTCTTCAGGGTGGCCTTGTAATCTTCGGTTTCCCACGACTCTTTGCTGGTCCGGGAGGGATCGTTTTTCCCGCTGTACTCATACATCCAATGCGGTCGAGTCGCTAGCGGAACCAGACGCCGCCCGAGCCAGCTGTTGTAGAGGTTGATCGAAGACAGCCCCTGATCCTTCAACCTCTGGATCTGGTCCATCATCTCCGCGACGACCATCCTCTGGTCTTCAGGGAGTTTCTTCAGCGCCAGCCGGCGAGGCTCACTCCTTTCTGCGATGAACTCGGGAAGCGCTACTTCACCGGAGGGGGTGGATTCCTTCACGTAGAACCAGCTCTTCTTCCACTCGCTCGCGGCCTTCTTCGGCAGCAGGAGCTTGATAAAGTTGGCCTTCGGATTCAATTGGAATGTGACGCCGCCGGCCGCCAACATCAAGCCGCCAGACGCCTTGCGCCCGATGCGGTTGTGGAAGAGCTCCATCCACAGCGGGAAATACGGCCTGCAGCCGAGGTAGCATTTGCAGAAGGCGACAAAGATCGCCAGCTGCTCGATGCTATGCGGACCAAGATCCGATGGCTTGATTGCGTAATACGCACAGAAGCGCCGGAAGAAGAGTGAGGTGGGGAACCCCAAACCCCTCTCTAGGTGGTTGGGGAAGCAAATGAACTCGCTGGCTCGTGGCTTCGGCTCGGTCTCGGAGGGAGCATGAACCCGCCAGTTCCCCTTGCGGAGGACTCTAGCATCCTCAAAGGATTTGAGCTGGGCCGTCGTGCACTTGGATTTCCCCCATGAACCTTTTGGAGGTGCCATTGGGAAGGATGTGGAGTCGCTCGGTGTGAAAGGATCGAATCGAAGGAAGATAGGAGAAATGAATGCGTGAGAATGAAGAACACAGGGAAGGATCTGCAAGGCTGATTCGTTACTCCCCTTAGAAGGGGGCGCTACCCACTAGATTCGGGGTAGCCGTACCCGCGGTAATTACGCCGAAGTTACCGTTGGAATATCCAACGGATAGTTTGACCAGGCTGACGATCCAACTCCTCCATTCCACTCACTGGAAACTAGCCCTGTCCACTCGCCGAAGCAGCGACTTAGCAGCCGTGACGTTCGCCGGAGCAGCGACTAGGAGCCTGGGGAAAATTTCCTTGGTTTCAGTGGAGTCCATCGCCGATTCGACTAGGCGTCCAAATTGGCCTCGCCTACTCCGACTGCCAAATGACCACCTGCGTCTGAATCAACGATGGCCTCAAGGACTACTAATGGGGATATGCCGAATGGGGTATGACCAGCAGGACGTTCCGATTGGGCCAAAGGTCTCACGAGTGGGCCTGCAGGACAGCGACTGGAGTGCGACTAAGGAGAAGGCCCGGCGACTGGAGACTGGAGGCCTAGAAGTGTACCAGAAGCTTAGTCGGATTAGGTCAAAGCCTCTGAATCCATATCCTGTTCGGTTGTAACTTGTAAACCCTAGCGAGGTGCCTCATATATAAACCTCACTAGGGTATCCTGAGGACTTACATTCCATCATACACCCCTTCAAGCGACTCGCTGCTTAGACGCCGAACTCATCACCCCTGTAACTCGCTCTCCATTAATCCAATCTAGCAGGAGTAGGTCTTTACCCTCCGGGGGGCCGAACCTGGGTAAACCCATGTGCATCCGCCCCCATCTCGCACCGCAGATGGCCGCCAGCTCTCGCCCCCGATTTAATCAATCGTTGCCTATTGCAGCGACTGCCGTGGCCATTTCCACGACATCCTCTGAAGGCTCTTCACTGCCAGCTCCAGCCGCACAAGTCTTCGCGGATGGTAAAACCAATCCACCAGCTCCATCATCTAGCACGACGATGGCAGGTGCAGTCTCATCAGTACCAGCTGCAGCTGCAACTACATCAGTCTCCACAGAAGGTAAACAAGGAGGCATCTTAGGTGTTGCGATCTGACATCGATTTTCTACTTTGTCATCAGGAAACTGAGAGTCTTCTTCAACTTTGTGCTTCTGCGGTTACAAGATAAACAGAGATTACAGCGAAAGCATCTACGCGCAACGACAAGAACATATGTCATTCTATTGATTTACCTTGTCATCTAGGATAGCAGAAGTCACAGGATTGGAACCTATTTCATCGAGAATCCTCTTTTTCGCTCCTTCCCCTATCTCCTTCTACAACAAGTTATAATATTGATTACATGATGTTGATTGACAAATATATGCAAATGTTCAAAAGTTTGCGCTGTCGAACTACCAACTTCGAACGAATCCCCACTGTTCTTAGTTATGGGATCTAGCCTAGAAAACAAGCTTCTATGGAATCCTAGTCTACAAAAAAGGATGCATACCCGGGATAAGAACTACTCTACACATGACAATGTTGTGCAATCGACAATAAAAATTTAACCGCATCATCAACTCTATCATGTAAGTTCGGAGTGAATCTAGATACACTCGTTTCACATAAGCTAAAACATCTTATATTATGAAACGGAGGGAATAGGTACGAGTGTTCTAGTATTTCACAAACCGCCATTGCTGCCGCGAGACAGAGATGACGGATGCTCCACCGCCCTACAGAAGGTTGCCACGCCGATCTCGCCGCCACCTGTAGAGGATGGAGCCGAGGAGCTGGTCGGCAACAATATGGAGCGAGAGGCCAGGGGGCGGTAGTGGATGGGAAGAAGGGACTAAGTAAAAGAGGTTGTTTGTGCGTGGGGGGAGGCCGGTGAGGGAGTTAAATCCAGCTTGTCTCAGAAGGAACGCGCTGCCACGTGCACCGGCGTGTGCAAAACTCCCTCCCTCTCTCTTCTACGGCAGCTACTGACAGTAGTAATCCAGCTAGCTTCATCGAGTTCTCTGGTACTCCTACTAGTAGACCTTTATTACTTTTTTTACTACTACTAGGGTAGACAAGGAGTACTTGTTCAGAAGAAGAAAAAAAATAGACTAGCACACCGTCGTACAGTATTGCCTTCTCAAATCACTGGTGATGCCATGATGAGCGACATGTTTTTCCTGGTAAACCTGGAAACATCGTGTTCCTTCCACCGCGTGCAGTTTCTAAGTGAAGTACTTACCAACACGTCCAACTTAGGCTTACAGGACCCAAACTGCAGTGAAAAAGAAACAAAACTATGGACCTGCAAGGAGTAATACTAACACTACTACTATTATACAACATTTTGGAAGAAATTATGTATGGAATAGTACTAGTAGAGTACAACTGTACTCCTAATAGGGTTCTTTTACAAGCTTGGTGAAATATACATACTGAAGAAACTACCAAGTGTACAAAAGGGTTTTTTGGTCATACGGAGTATTTTACAAGCCGGGCCAAGTGCGAAACTAAATGCTGAGTACCAGCTAAAAACCAGCCAAAAGAAAGAGTTCAATAGAAGGCCGATACCAAATGAGCTATCCTTGAACAGGCTCGTTCCACTCCAAGGCATTTGAGAAGCTTGGGATGAACCAAAATGGAGTCTCCGACCATGTCCAGCGAGTGTTGGTGTGGAAACCAACAGCTGCGTCACCATTCAGACTGAAGCGGCAAATTTTAGGACGCGGCCTGTACTCGTAGCCAATTTCTTGGTGTGATGTATAAACACAGTTCCTTCTCGTCAGATGTCCTGGCAGATCATTTGCATCGCCTACTGCAATGATAATCGAATAGTTCACGCCAAGGAAAAGAGAATATGATCCAAGGTCAGCAACCCTTTTCCATCGGTTAGCTACAGTTAACTGGCTTGTGTCCATCGAGAACACCATGCACTCAAACCCAGAAGGATATGTGCGAACGGTGCGACCATAGTGAACACCACTAGTATCATCAGCAATTGCATTGCCTAAGACACCATACGTATAGACAAGAAGAAGTCTGGAATCACCGGTAGATCTTGCTAACCACCACCTACCAGGATCATTCTCCTCATCCTCAACAAACCCATGTGTCAGGTACAGCACATCGCCTGGCGACAGGATAAGGATAGGACCTTCAAAGGGAAAGGAAATGTAACATGGAAATAATATTGATATTGATCTGGCATTGTAGAAGTTGATATACAATACTATTTTCAAAAATCTTGATTATACTTAAGATGTTTGATTGCGTAAAAAATGCCAACCTAGGGAGATGCTATGGAAATTCTAATTCTTTTCGAAATGGGGATATGCTATGGAAATTCTCCTAGAGACATGGTTTGATTCATGGGGTCAAATGAAATAGGAAATAATCCTATAGGATCTTGAATGTAAAGTTCATAGGGAAAAAAAGCAAGGTTGGATCCTACAAGATTTTGGTGTCTTATATACCAAAGGAAAACCAACAAGGATTATTTCTACGAGGTTTAATATCTTATCTTATAATAATATTACCACTATGTAGTGTATGAATAACTTTGAATATTCACTATTGGATCAGGACTTGTGAATCCCAACATTGCCGGCAGTTGGATCTTCTTTTCTATTCTAGCATCTACTTGAAGATTCTATTGATAGTCTTTAGCACAATGAACGCTATGCACAATCCTCAAAACACACTTCTCCATCATTCTAGAATCTTCTCCTTCATTTCTAAAGACCATGTTAACAAAATTTACAAGTACTAGTACCTAATAAACATCGACTTCTACATGATAGCAAATACAAGAACTAAATATGCGCCCATACTTTATAGATGTCGATCAAATTTCTAATTTTTTGAGCTTTACCTAGTATTATAATTCTATATAGTTATGATATGTCATATGTCTAGTATCTAAGTCTCACATAAATACTACTAGTAGATACCATATTTTCCATGGATGTACTAGTACTAGGAGACAAGGCAATACTATCAACAGAACTCAATCCTATGAATCAAATTACTTATATGTAAGAAAACTTAGTAAGGATTGCATTCCTCTGAAATTCCTAGGGAATTCGTACGAATCAAAGAGGCTAAAATTCCTATGAAATTCCTACTAACCAAAGAAACTTCAGAAAAAATAACTTACATTGATTTAGGAATAATATCTGGGTCTCACATAAGTACTTACTACTACATAGTAGACACCATAGTTTCCATGGGATGTACTAGGAGACGAAGCAATATTATCAGTAGAACTCAATCATATGAAACAAACTACTTATATGTAAGAAAACCTCCTAAAGATTGCATTCCTCTGAAATTCCTAGGGAATTCCTTCGAATCAAAGAAACTAAAATATTAATGGAATTCCTACTAACCAATGAAAGTTCAGAAAAATAGCTTGCATCGATTCAGGAACAAAGCTAATAAAATATGTAGGGAGGAGAATTTACCAAGTTCCAGAGACTTCCATGCATAAACACAGTCGTTCTCGGTCACGGCGAACACACGATCGTGTTGGATAATAGCATCGCAGTATCTAAAGTAGCGTTGGACCTCGTTCACACAAACTGACCATCCATGACTATCATTCCTGTTGATGACAGTAATCTTGAATTCGAAAATGGCGACTAGAGAGAAATCTTTGTATCCCCCAGCAGCTGTCGGAACTTGGCAAATGACTATCTTATGTAGTTTAGTACGTCGACCTTCATCAGCATCATCCTGAAATGTAAGTGCAGAACCTTCGATCGGTTCAAACCCTGACACTTGTGGAATAACAATCTTGCGACGAGTGTACATGTTGACAAGGTCCCACATGAAATCGGGCCCAACTGTGATGATCCATTCTCCATTGCCGCATGCTCGCTGCTCATCAAAACCATTTGGCATCACAGCATCGGAGGAGAACCCGTCTAGCAGCGTCAGCTTGCACGGGTTGCCCGCCACTTCGAAGCAGTCTTTGGATTCCCACGATCTCACCGTCGGGTGAGAATGAAGAACACATGGGAGGCCAAACGGATGAGAAGAAGGCGTAGTTCCGCTCTCTTTTGCTGATTGAAGAATTTTTTTGGAGGAACCGACGAGGCTCGTGGCGGTGGTGGCATCGCAATGGTTGATGAGTACTTGAAGTGGGCCTTCGGTGAACACCTTCTGAAACTGCTCAGGATCTTTACAGACCTTGCTCGATCTCACCATGGAAAGAGGCCGCGGATGGTGTTTTGGGGGCTTTCTTTGGGGTGGGGTGGGGTGGGGTGGGGGAGGGACGGAAGATCGTTGGCATGAGCTGGCGGACGGGGTGCGATGGAGAAGACAAAGGCTGATGGTGCGTTACTCTACTACTAGTAGTACTACAGAAGGTGGGCGAGTGGGGGTGGGGCTCCAATTGAGGCTAGTTGCACAAACCTCCAACAATTAGAGCCGTAGTTGTGAAGAGCTCCAACTGTTGAGCCCTGGGTATGTAAGAAATAATGCTAAGAGGGCTAATCGAAAATTTTGTGCTATGTGCAGCATTTGTACCCAAAAGTAATTGTAGTACAGTAGTTTCTTGCAACCAGACTATCCTGATTATCTGGAGTTCCTTGCAATTTCGAATCCAATTGTTGGAGGTTTGTGCAATTTCCACCCTCCTCGTGTTCCGAGGAAGCTCTATGACCCTATGTTCAAACAAAAAAAATGATCAAAGACAAACAAAAAAAAGAAAGACCATCTCTCAGGGCTCGTTTGATTTGCAGGATTCTCAAAACATAAGAAGAGGAAACTACATGAATTTGGATCAAGTATGTGTTTGAATCACAGGGAAAGCAAAGGAATACTTTGAAGGAATGTCAATTCCGTGTTTTTCCTATTCCTATATTTTTCCTATCCTGCGTTCCAAATGGGACATAATTCCTACATATTGGAATCCTATGAATCAAACAAAACAGCGTAGGATTATTTCCTAAGGGACAAGATCCTTCACAAAAACTTTGAATTTTCTTTGAATTAAAGAAGGAATAAAAAAAGGTTTCCTCTCTCAGAAAAAAAAGGAACTCCACCTCTTGGAGAAAAAAAGGGAAATCCATCTCTTGGAGAAAAAAAGGAACTCCACCTCTTGGATAATTCACTGTGACGAGAGTAGCTACTACTAAAGTCTATGTCTAGTATTAGCTGTAGGGCCCAACCGTAGCACGTTATTTACAAGTAGTACTAATTAGTACAGTACAGTATCAGTCTTTGCAGGTGCCTAGAAGGAAACAAAATAAAGCTCTGCAGGTAATAAATGTCCATGGCAATTTGCAAGATATACAATCTTTTGCTTGTTCATTTTGATCTGCGCGATAGCCAGAGGATAGAGGAGTACTAGCTGCTTCGTGTCTTGAGCCATCGAGCCGGAGTAGAAATTTGGATATCTAAAAACCTGAATTGTCCTATCAAACCAATGCTCGTTCCATGCAGCTTGACCAAACAAACTTACTGCACTACTTTACTGCGCGTCCGAAAAACTAGGGAGTACAAGAAGTACTAGTACACTAATGTTACATAGAGAGTTTTTTTAAATGGACACAGAGAGTTCCACATTCATCTTGTAGCGCCAAAAGCAGAAGTTGTGCCAATATAGTACTGTAGTAGTCACGTCCAGGTTGCCTTACAGGGAAAAAAATAGTACGATGAGCAACAAGATCTATCTATTTTTGTACTCCTATTTGCATATACTAGTAGTACTACTACGTACTCAGGAACGACACGAGTGTGTGCTCCACTAGTGCGCCTCCGCACGTAGGATAATCCAGTACGGAGTAGATCGCCACCGCATGGTCACGTGATTATTATGCATTGGTCCATGCTCTAGTCGTGGGCACGTGCCATAGTAGTAAATTTTTTATGAAAAATAGATTACTCATAAATAATTACTCCCTTCATCCTAAAATAGTAGTTACTGACTTGGCTTTGTCTAGATACACATGTATTTCGACGCATTTTAGTACTTAGATGCTCCCTCATTTTCAAATTAGAAAGCATACTAGGTTTTGTCGAAGTAAATATTTATAAAGTTTGACCAACTATATGTACAAACATACTAACTTACATAATATTAAACACATATAATATGAAAACACGGTTCGTGATGATTCTGATAACATTGAGTTGATGTCGTAGATGTCCATATTATTTTCTAGATATTTAGGCTAAATTCTAGGGCAGCCTATCCTGCACGCTGGACCCACGTTGATGCATCATCCACACCAGCGCAATTTCGACGACAATCTTGGTTCAAAACTTAAATCAAGTCGAACTGACAAGTTTGGGCATAAAATTCGTAATCACTGAGTTAGATGACTAAAACCGAAGCACCGTAAGAACGATTAGTGTCTTTATCTCTGATCCATGTCATAGAAGTGAACAATTACATAAAAGTCATACTAAACCCCTAAATACTCCATAATAACATTAGCAGCAAACTTAATATACATCCAAAATGCATCCTTCCTAGTACCAAAAGAGAACCTACATGCGAATACTACTAGTAAACTGGAGTAGTAAAATAGTACTACTAGCAGTACTATGTATCTGCTAATACACCATTACAGTCTTGATCATCAGCCGTAGTTTAAGATCATTTTTTCATGTCGATGCAAATCTAGAAAGATACATGGGTGGACTATCCAACCTTCATCAGGAACCGCGGCGGCACCCCGAGATACGTCTTGAGCTTGTCGGACGGGAGGTTGGCCGGTGACAAGCTGCTCGTCAGCTCGATTACCGCATTAAGGCTCTCGACCATCGACAAGTCCGCCGACCCCGG
Source organism: Avena eriantha (assembly GCA_910589775.1). Classification (NCBI taxonomy): domain Eukaryota; kingdom Viridiplantae; phylum Streptophyta; class Magnoliopsida; order Poales; family Poaceae; genus Avena; species Avena eriantha. The sequence goes on along the minus strand of OU342746.1, from coordinate 402,541,124 downwards.
CGGGCCAGGCACACACAGTTTCACCGTGTACCGCGGCCACAAGCACCTGTCCTGCCTGATGCACACCAAGGACACGATGGTGGCCGGGCAGAGCATGCTGATGGTCAGGCCGAACACGACACCGTCATCCCCGCAGAGGAAGCGCGTGAATCCCCTCGTACTTGTTGGTGGTGGAGTCGGGATAAGGCAAAAGTAGGCGCTACCGTAGATGGCCCTGGTTACTATGACCCCGTGGGCCTCCTTCATGTGGGGAAGGAGCCCTGCCGGCGAGGCAATGAAATCACAGGTGGAATCAATGCAGGAGCACGGGCCGTGCGAGCACGCGATCTTGTGCTCGTCGAGCTTGTCGAAGGCGACCAAGCTAAAGCAGTCGTCGTAGGGGCACTCAATCATCGCCTCAAACTGGACGACGTCCATAGCAGCCCGCTCACGGTCGAATCCGCCGACGTGGTACACGAACTTGTGCGAGTGGTTACAGAGGGAAGATCGGCTCGCCGACGTGGTGCCCGCCGGCCAGAAACCCGGGTTTGGGTGGGTATACTGAAGAGTATACTGATTGAGTTTTATACTATACGGGTACGATTGTACAGGAATACGCTAGGCATGGGCGCACTGGCGGCAGCTACACTTGGCCACTTTTTTCTTAGACAGTGTCCCACACGCTGTACATCCTTCGTCAGAACAAAAAGGCTGCAGAAAGTTGACAGGTGAGTAATAAAGACAGTACAGTACAGACAGAGGGAGAGACCGAGGCAAGAAGATCCAGGTGAGTGAGAGGCAAGAAGATCTACTCCTAGAGAGAGACGAAAAGCCTGTGGCCTGCTGCAGGGTATACATTGCTGCAGGAGAGAGACCGAGGACTGCATGTATGTCTTCGACACCAATCTGTAATTAACTATTTTGGTCTTATGAAATTTAAATGGTAATAGTAGTAGTACTACATCTTACAACAAATTAGACAAACCAGTACTGCATTTATTAGTGGTACTTTTTTTGAGAAATTATAATTAGTAGTAGTACTTAGATATGTGAAAAACCAATCCAAGTTCCACTCCAATAGAGAGAATGATCACTCTGTTTTATGGATTCTTGTTTACTATACGTACTAGTAGTAAAAGCTAGAATGTAGATTGTTTCAGAATAAATTTTGGCTCTACAATATCTAGCATACGCGCAAACCTCAAAAGACACTTCATTGCTTAGTTTCAAGGATCTTGTGCTAAATACATGGACTTGGATGTAATTTTCATTTTTATGAGGTCCTTGATGTAACTTGTACTTCCACCGACCTCGTGTTAACTAATAAAGCACCTCGCTCCTATGGGACCTACCACAATTAAAAAATAATTGCACTGCCCCGATTATCAGACAAAGTGGAACATGGTTTCTTATAATTCCAAAATTTTAAGAAATAAGATGTTCCGAGCTTCCCAGCTAACATTGCACACTTTAGTGACTTTTTGCCGATTTAACGAAATTAGGTCAAACATTTGCTACACAAGTAACGACAATTGATTGCTATTGAATTAAATGTATTTTTAGAGGTAGATGGGTGATGTATTAAACAATGTCGTCGGTGTTAGTTTCCAACTATCACGAAAGAACATTTAATTCTCAAATTTTTGAGTGATGATGAGATTGTTCTTTTACGTAAAGAAACTCCGAAGAATATGGATCTGAATACCAGAAGACAAGTTTTCAGACATAAAGAGTGGACCAACATGTTGTGCTGATGATACCCATGTTTATGAGATTTCAAACTTCTAAGCTAACTCCGCCAACTTGAATGACTTTATGCCAATTATTTATCGAATTTAGGTCAAATTTGAACTACAAGTAAATTGTAGATTGCTTTGAAAGTTTTATGAAAACTCTTCTGGAGGTACCTATTCATGGGACAATTAATATATCATAAACCACCGAGAGTTTTGACGACACGTTCAACTTCGTGCTAAGATTTTGCATCTTGATAGTTTAACAAAATTAGGTCAAACTTGAGCTACAAGTAAGCGTGAAAGATCGCTCTTGAATTAAATGTTTGTCGGTATTTGAATAACTTCCTAGCTAACTCTGCCCATTTGAATGACTTTATGTCGATTTATCGAAATTAGGTCAAATTTGAAACTACAAGTAAATTGTAGGTTGCTTTGAAAGTTCTACGAAAAAGCTTTTGGGGGGCACCCATTGAGGGGTCACAATCAATATGTCAGAAACCACCAAGAGTTTTGATGATAGTTTCAACTTTTTGCTAAGATTTTGCATCCTGACTATTTAATGAAATTAGGTCAAACTTGAGATACAAGCAAGTAAGCGTGATAGATTTTTCTTGAATTAAATGTCTTTTCTAGGATAGATGGGTGCATCTTCTTGTACTAAACAATTCTATCAGTGTGAGTTTCCAACTATCGATAAAGAACATTCTCAATTTTTTGAGTGATATCGAGACTATTCTCTCCTATAAAGGAAGTCTGAAGAATAAGGATCTAAATGCCACAAGCCAAGTTTTCACACACATATATAGTGGACCAACATATTATACTTATGATTTCTCGTGTTTTATGAGTTCTCAAACTTCCTATAGCTTATCGCTCTGCCCACTTGAGTGATTTTATATGTCGATTAATCAAAATTAGGTCAAATTTGAACTATATACTACAAGTTTTGTAGGTTGCTATGAAAGTTATACAAAAAATCTTTTGGAGGTACCCATCAGGGGTTCACATCAATCAATATATGAGAAACAACCGAGAGTTTTGACAACTGGTTTGACTTTATGCTAAGATTTTCCATCATGACACTATTTAATGAAATTGGGTCAAACTTGAGCTACAAAGTAAGCGCTATAGATTTCTCTTGAAATATATGACTTTTGAGAGGTAGATGGGTGTATTTTCCTATAGTTAATAATGTCATCAGTGTGATTTTCCAACTAACAAGAAAGAACATTCAATTCTCAATTTTTCTAGTGATGACGAGCGAGGTTGTTCTTTTCCGTAAAGAAATGTCCGAAGAATATTGGATCTGAATGCTAGAAGCCAAGTTTACCGACATATATAGTGGACCAACATGTTGTACCAACGATTCCCATGTTTTATGAGTTTTCAAACTTCCTAGCTAACTCTTCCCATTTGACCGAATGACTTTATGTCGATTTATAAAAATTAGGTCAAATTTGAAACTTTAAGTACATTATAGGTTGCTTTGGTAGTTTTACAAAAAAATCTTTTAGAGGTACTGATGTCTACGCACTTCTATTCTTGTAGACAGTTGTTGGGCCTCCAAGTGTAGAGGTTTGTAGAACAGTAGCAAGTTTTCCCTTAAGTGGATCACCCAAGGTTTATCGAACTCAGGGAGGAAGTGGTCAAAGGTATCCCCTCTCAAGCAACGCTCCAATCAAGATACAAGAAGTCTCTTGTGTCCCCAACACACCCAATACACTTGTCAGGTGTATAGGTGCACTAGTTCAGCGAAGAGATAGTGAAATACAAGTGGTATGGATAATTATAAGTGGTAACGGTGATAGAAAATAGCTTGATGGTGTGGAAAAGACTAAAGTAAAACTGAAATAAAGATGGAAGCAAGCAAACATGTAACAGATCTAGTTGCAAATGGTGTTTCAATGCTTAGAAACAAGGCCTAGGGATCATACTTTCGCTAGTGAACACTCTCATATAAATATATTCTCTTCATGATACTACTCTGAACTACTCTCCGGTTGAACACTCTAATCGATGGTAGGGCTATAACAGCACACCTCAAAGTTCGCTTTCCGCATCTAGATAACCCCACACTGTCACCTTGAGCACTAGATGGTTCCAACAAACACCACAATTTCATAAAGACATCCAACTCCAAATATAACTCATAACAAGTATTTGTAATCTCTAGCCTAAGTGCCACCATGGTGTGCACACTGTCAACTTCACACACATGGGGAGAGCAGAGATCTATTAAAGCACTTGAGTAGCAAGGTAGATCTACTTGATTACAAAGCTCATGATCACAACATGATCATGCATAGAGAGAGATATGAACACATAGCTACCGGTAGAACCCTTAGCCTCGAGAGAGATCTACTCCCTCCTCATCATGGGAATCAGCAACGGTGATGGAGATGGTGGTGGAGATCGATGGAGATGACTCCAGGGGCACTTCCCCGTCCCGGCAGGGTGCCGGAATAGAGACTTTCTGTCCCCCGAATCTCCCCTTCGGTGGCGGCGGTGCTGCGGAACTTTTCGTGGCTGGAGGCTTGATGATTTAGGGTTTATGCATCGGGAGGCTCTTATAGGCAAGAGAGGAGACCGAGGGGGTGCCGGAGGGGCCCACACCACCCCCTGGCGCGGCCTGGCCTAGCCCGCGCCACCAGGTGGTGTGGCCACCCTCTGGCCCTTCTCCGTCTCGTATTCTGGCTCCAAGTGTCCCCCGGTAAAATAATAACTTTGGCTTTTGTCCTGTCCAATTCCGAGAATATTCATTTTCTGACTTCCTGGAACCAAAAATAGCAGAAAACAGGCAGCTGGCACTGTGGCTCTTGTTAATAGGTTAGTCCAAAAAATCATATGAAAAGTACTCCAAAGTGTGGACAAAACACAAGAAAGTAGATAAAACCAAGCATGGAACATCAAAAATTATAGATACATTTGCAATGTATCAACATCCCCAAGCTTAACTCCTGCTCGTCCTCGAGTAGGTAAGTGATAAAAAGAAAGAATAATTTTTGAGGTGACATGCACCATCATAAACTTGATCAAAGTATTTGTAAAACATTCAAAGCTGGGATCATAGTACTTCAATAATAACATGAAAGGCAAAGTTCTAGCAATAGGACATAGCAACTATGTTGCAATATGAAAAGGCACAAACAAAAGATTCATGAATAACAATGCTTTGCAAGACGTTTGTTTGTTTCACATAAAGAAAACATAGCATAGTGGCATTCAGCTTGTCCCTCATAGAGTAGAAAACATAGATGCATAGGACACCTTCAAAGTTCATAAGATTGACTAGATACAAATAGTTTAAGAACAAGCAATATCAAAGTTATGCATCAATCAACAAGTCTTGGGACAATGCACATAGAACTAAGAATGGCCACTATGCTCTCAAAGTAGGTGCATAAAGATAGAAGGTGGAGACTCAACATAAAAGTAAAAGAAAGGCCTTCATAGAAGGAAGTAGGGATTCAAGTCCCATAAAGAGCTTCCAAAAATTATGGTACTTGTTAGCTTTCAGCTCTCATTGCCCCTATCATAAAGGTTAAAGTGAACAAACTATGGTGTATATGCTTGACGAAGTATAAGTTGGAAATCTCATGTCCCTTGAATACGAGGGCCGCTCCTCATGCTACTCAAGTTTAGTCACCGGTAAGTTCTTGTCATCGTAAGTACATGTGTATCATAGAGAACCGCCAACGGGGTACCCCTTGCCCAATGATACGGAAGAATCCCCATATCAAAATGACAAGGCAACAGACAACGAGCATCTCAGCAATCTTCTTATTTACCATGGGAATATGGTGCTTTTTTCTCTCTTTCCTCTTTTCATAATATCTCTTTTTTCTCTTTTTTTCTCAATATAGGACTCTCTTTTTTTATAAGAAGAATGCTTCATAGACAGCTCATTATGGTTACGCTGCAGATTTCCACCATGACAGCATGGATTAGACCAGCGGCCTAGGCGTTTCTCTAACACACATACATAACTCCATGGACTTACAAGCTCCCCTTTCATTTCACACCGACGACATCCATATACAAAAGATCATGATATCAACTAGGTACAAAGTACAAGTGCAATGTTGAAAGCATTCCCCATGACAGCATGGTTCTGCTAATCCCCAACAAATAAGTGCAAGCATATACAACATAGAAGACACAATGATTCAAGTTTATTAAGGGCAAGAAAAGTAAAGTGTGCCATCAAGTTCGTGAGAGCTTTAATCACTAGTTTTCTCATAACAAGTTTAATTCGGAAGGTAGATAAAAACATGAATATACTTGGAATAGCATATGCTAATAGGTAGGTATGGTGGACTCTTTGGAATAACTTGGTTTTAGGAGTTGGATGCATGAGTGGAACTCATACTTGGTTACGGAGGCTAGCAAAAGATTGGGAGCGACCAACTAAGAGAGCAATAATGGCCATAATCATGCAGAGTCACAGAACATCATTGATCAAAGCATAAAGTGATACTACAAGTTGAAAACTAAAGGATCATAAAGGCTATGGTGACTTTGGATAGTCATAACATGGTGTGAGCATGTGCCAAGTCAACCCAAATAAAGCATCAAAGGAGAATACCACAAATACTATGCTTTAATATGCTAAAACAACGTATGATTCTTCAAAGGCACATTAAGCAATCTCAATTGTTTATTACAAGTCATGCTACAGCAAAAAATACTAAGCATAAAGCCAAAACAATATCAAGCATGGCATGACAAAGCATAGGCCACAGTCAAAAACAAGCTCCTTTACCACTTAAGCATGAACTTTTCCTACTCTTTTCCAATCCAAACCAAACTATTTGAAAACCAATGCATGAAAGAGGGGGTCCAACCAATTTATTCAAGCAAACTAAGAAAACGAAAACTAAAAACAAAAACAAAGACACTCCAAGAACAACACAATTGTGCATGAAACAATAAAAATAAACCGTTTGAAAAAAACCTGGGATTTTTATTGATGAAGAGGGGGATGCCTTGGGCATCCCCAAGCTTTGATGCTTTTACTTCTTCGATATTTCTTGGGATGACACGCGTGGCATCCCCAAGCTTGAGCTTTAGTCCATCCTTCATCTATTACTCATTCCTTCCATACACCTGAAAATTTTCCTTCATACAAGACTTCACACAATCTTTATTAGCAACATTAGTGCACTCAAGATAATAGGTCTTTAGGTTCAGTTCCAACACCAATAAAACTTCCATTAAAACACAAGATACTGTAGCACTTCCCTCAAAAAGCTCAATTCCCCAAAAGAACTCAAAAAAGAACCAACAAGAAGCAAATGCAAATAATGGCAGAAATCTGTCAAAACAGACCAGCAGGTAAAGACGAATTTTTTCAAAGACCTTATGTTCCTCAAATCAAAAAGTATTGAACTAAAGAAATTTAGATAATAACCTGGGGCAGAAGCACAAAAATTCACGCCTCAAAAGGACGTACATAGATTTTACACGAATTTTTACAGTGAAGCACAGAAATCTGTTTCGGGACAGCAACTTTCCCAATCATTACTTCTCTCTCATTAGAGGTTACTCTTGGCAAAAAAAAGCAAATAAAAAGGATAATGAGCGGTTATTACTGAGGTAATAACTTCGAAGACTCATCTAAAACTTTTGGGTTATCTCCCAATAAGTACTTTTCTTTAACATCTTTAAGTTAGGCATGATAGTTTGAGAAGATGCTCACGTAAGAAGTATGAATTGAAGTAAAAGAGAGCATCAAAAGCAAATTCAAAACACATTTAAGTCTAATCCACTTCCTATGCATAGTAATCTTGTAAAGAAACAAGTCATGAAAGCACAAAGAAACAATCATAGGAAAGCAAAACAAGTGCAACTTCAAGACTTTCAACATAAAGAGGGGAAACTTAATATTGTTGAGATACATAAAACCATATTTCCCTCTCTCATAATAACTTTCAGTAGCATCATGAATAAAATTAACAATATAACAATCACAAGAAACATTCTTATCATGAGCCATATGCATAAAAGAATTAATACTCCCCACATAAACATAGTCATTCTTATTGATTGTAGTGGGAGAAAATTCAACAAAATAGCTATCATTATTATTTTCATCACCATAATCATCAAATATAGGAGGCATATTTTAATCATAATTAATTTCCTCCTCAATAGTAGGTGGACTTAAAATATCATATTCATCATTGCAATCATCATATATTGGAGGTATAGCAACATCATAAGCAATAGAATAGTTATCTTCCAAAGCTAGGGAACTAAAAAGATCATTTTCATAAAAAATAGCTTCCCCAAGCTTAGACTTTTCCATAGCATTAGCAATAATGGTGTCCAAAGAATTCATACTAACAACATTGGTATTAGCATGCAAATAAAGTTCCATAGGTTTTTTAATTTTCTCTTCAAACACTTCATGTCCTAACTCAAGATAAATACTATAAAGCTCTCTAATTTTGTTGTTGTTTTCCATTAAGCCTAACTAGTGAAAACAAGAAACAAAAAGACAAAATTGCAGAATCTAAAGGAAATAACTTTGAGCACTCACATCGGAGGATGTGAGTACCTTTTACCTTACCTCCCCGGCAACAGCGCCAGAAAATAGCTTGATGTCTACGCACTTCTATTCTTGTAGACAGTTGTTGGGCCTCCAAGTGCAGAGGTTTGTAGAACAGCAGCAAGTTTTCCCTTAAGTGGATCACCCAAGGTTTATCGAACTCAGGGAGGAAGTGGTCAAAGGTATCCCCTCTCAAGCAACCCTGCAATCAAGATACAAGAAGTCTCTTATTTCCCCGACACACCCAATACACTTGTCAGGTGTATAGGTGCACTAGTTCGGCGAAGAGATAGTGAAATACAAGTGGTATAGATAATTATAAGTGGTAACGGTGATAGAAAATAGCTTGATGGCGTGGAAAAGACTAAAGTAAAACTGAAATAAAGATGGAAGCAAGCAAACATGTAACAGATCTAGTAGCAAACGGTGTTTCAATGCTTAGAAACAAGGCCTAGGGATCATACTTTCGCTAGTGAACACTCTCATATAAATATATTCTCTTCATGATACTACTCTAAACTACTCTCCGGTTGAACACTCTAATCGATGGTAGGGCTATAACAATACACCTCAAAGTTCACTTTCCGCATCTAGATAACCCCACACTGTCACCTTGAGCACTAGATGGTTCCAACAAACACCACAATTTCATAAAGACATCCAACTCCAAATATAACTCATAACAAGTATTTGTAATCTCTAGCCTAAGTGCCACCATGGTGTGCAAACTGTCAACTTCACACACATGGGGAGAGCAGAGATCTATTAAAGCACTTGAGGAGCAAGGTAGATCTACTTGATTATAAAGCTCATGATCATAACATGATCATGCATAGAGAGAGAGATAAACACATAGCTACCGGTAGAACCCTTAGCCTCGAGAGAGATCTACTCCCTCCTCATCATGGGAATCAGCAACGGTGATGGAGATGGTGGTGGAGATTGATGGAGATGGCTCCGGGGGCACTTCCCCGTCCCGGCAGGGTGCCGGAACAGAGACTTGTTGTCCCCCGAATCTCCCCTTCGGTGGCTGCGGCGCTGCGGAACTTTTCGTGGCTAGAGGCTTGATGATTTAGGGTTTATGCATCGGGAGGCTCTTATAGGCGAGAGGGGAGACCGAGGGGGTGCCGGAGGGGCCCCACACAACCCCCTGGCGCGGCCTGGCCTGGCCCGCACCACCAGGTAGTGTGGCCACCCTCTATCCCTTCTCCGTCTCGTATTCTGGCTCCAAGTGTCCCCCGGTAAAATAATAACTTTGGCTTTTGTCCCGTACAATTCCGAGAATATTCATTTTCTGACTTCCTGGAACCAAAAACAGCAGAAAACAGGCAGCTGGCACTGTGGCTCTTGTTAATAGGTTAGTCCAAGAAATCATATGAAAAGTACTCTAAAGTGTGGACAAAACACAAGAAAGTAGATAAAACCAAGCATGGAACATCAAAAATTATAGATACATTTGCAATGTATCAGGTACCCATCGACGGGTCACACCTAATATATCATCAAATACTGAGAGTTTTGACGATAGGATCAACTTCTTGCTAAGATTTTTCATCTTGACAATTTAATGAAATTAGGTCAAACCTGATCTACAAGTAATTAGGCGCGATAGATTGCTCTTGAAATTAAATGTATTTTCAGAGGTAGATCGGTGTATCTTGTTGTAGTAAACAATATCGTCAATGTGAGTTTCCAACTATCAGGAAAGAACATTCAATTCTACATTTTCCAAGTGAAGATGAGCAAGGTTGTTCTTTTTCATAAGAAGTCCGGAGAATATTGGATGTGAATGCCACGCCAAGTTTACAGACATATATAGTGGACCAACATGTTGTACCAACGATTCCCATGCTTTATTTATGAGTTTTCAAACTTCCTAGCTAACTCTTCCCATTTGACCGAATGACTATATGTTGATTTATCAAAATTAGGTCAAATTTGAAACTACAAGTAAATTGTAGGTTGCTTTGAAAGTTTTAAGAAAAATCTTTTGGAGGTACCCATCGAGGGGTCACAATTAATATATCTGAAAACAACGAGAGTTTTGACGATAGGTTCAACTTCTTGCTAAGATTTTGCATCTTGACAATTTAACGAAATTAGGTCAAACCTGATCTACAAGTAATTAAGCGCGATAGATTGCTCTTGAAATTAAATGTATTTTTAGAGGTAGATGGGTGTATCTTGTTGTAGTAAACAATGTCGTCAATGTGAGTTTCCAACTATTAGGAAAGAACATTCAATTCTACATTTTCCAAGTGAAGACGAGCGAGGTTGTTCTTTTTCGTAAGAAGTCCAGAGAATATTGGATGTGAATGCCACGCCAAGTTTACAGACATATATAATGGACCAACATGTTGTACCAACGATTCTCATGTTTTATTTATGAGTTTTCAAACTTCCTAGCTGACTCTGTCCATTTGACCGAATGACTATATGTCGATTTATCAAAATTAGGTCAAATTTGAAACTACAAGTAAATTGTAGGTTGCTTTGAAAGTTTTAAGAAAAATCTTTTGGCGGTACCCATCCATCGAGGGATCACAATTAATATATCTGAAAACAACGAGAGTTTTGACGATAGGTTTAACTTCTTGCTAAGATTTTGCATCTTGATAATTTAACAAAATTAATTAGGTCAAACTTGAGCTACAAGTAAGCGCGATAGATATCTCTTGAATTAAATGTCATTTCAGAGGTAGATGGGTGCATTTTCTAGTAGTAAGCAGTGTCGTGGGTGTGAGTGTCCAACTACCAGGAAAGAACATTGAATTCTACGTTTTCTGAGTGAAGACGAACGAGGTTAGTTGTTCTTTTTAGTAAAGAGAAGTCCAAAGAATATTGGATGTGGATGGCACAAGCCAAGTTGACAGACCTATATATATTCAGCACCCAGGGTGCAGAATAGTTATTTTGCACCCCACATATTTTGGAGGATCGACAACATGTTGTACTTGTGATTCCCATGTTTTATGGGTTTTGAAGCTTCCTACAGCTAACCCCGCACATTTGAATAACTTTATGTCGACATCTTGGAATTAGGTCAAATTTGAAACTACAAGTAAATTGTAGGTTTTGCTTTGATAGATTTACAAAAAATCTTTTGGATGCACCCATCGAGCGTCCAAAATTAATATACCAGAAACCAGCGAGAGCTTTGACGATAGGTTCAACTTCTTGCTAAGACTTTGCATATTGGTAATTTAACAAAATTAGGTCAAACTTGAGCTAGATACAAGTAAACGCCATAGATTGCTCTTGAATTAAATGTGTTTTCATAGGTAGATCATCGGTGCATCTTCTGGTAGTAAACAATGTCGTCGGTGTGAGTTTTCAACTATCAAGAAAGAACATTCAATTCTACATTTTCCGAGTGAAGAATACGAGCTAGGTTGTTCTTTTTCCTAAATATAAGTCCGAAGAATATTGGATCTCAATGCCACAAGCCAAGTTTACATACATATCCAACATGTTGTACCAAAGATTCTCATGTTTTATGAGTTTTCAAACTTCCCAGCTAACTGTTCCTATTAGAATGACTTTATTTCGATTTATCGAAATTAGGTAAAATTTGAAACTACAAGTACTAGTAAATTGCATGTGTCCTGTACGTGAGACTCGGATAATAGACATCTGGCATATCATCACTATATAAAATTATAATAGGCAAAGCGGAAAAAATATAATAGGCAAAATTTGAACTACTACAAGTAAACCGTGTAGGTTGCTTCGAAAGTTTTATGGAAAAGCTCTTAGAGGTACCCATCGGAGGGGGCACGCAGGGGGGGGCAATAAATATACTATCAGGAACCAAAAGAGAGTTCTGATGGTAGGTTCATCTTCTTGCTAAGATTTTGCGTCTTCACAGTTTAATGAAATTAGGTCAAACTTGAGCTACAACTAAGTGCGATAGATTGCTCTTGAATTTAATGAAATTAGGTCAAACTTGAACTACATGTAATAAATTGTATGTTGCTTTGAAAGTTTTATGAAAAAAGCTTTTGGAGGTATCCATCGAGCGGTTAATTAATATATCAGAAACCATAGAGAGTTTTGACGAGTGGTTCGACTTCTAGCTAAGATTTTGCATCATGAAATTTTTGAACACCTTTTGAAAACGATCACATGAAATAGGGAGAGAGGTGAAATGATATTTCTATTCTCTATGGGCAACCCATAATCTTGAGGTGCACCTTAGGCTTAAAGATAACTTTATTTTTTCCACTATGTATAAGGTGAACCTTAGCGGCTGCCACATAGTAGGCCTTTTTTTGAACGGGTAGTAGGCCATATTAAGGTGTGATTTTTTACACAATGGCGGAGTAGTATTTTTTTTTGTTTAGACATATGGTCACCTCTGTCCAAGCGATGTACATACTAAGAGAATAAAACATTGACAGGGGAAGAGGGCAGCATCGAAGAGAAGTTGAAGGCGGTTCCATTCTTAGCATCTATAAAGATTCCACTGATAGTCTTTAGCACGATGAATGCTAGTATGCGCAAACCTCAAAACACACACTTCATTGCTCAGTTTTAGGGTCCTTGTGCTAAATGCATGGACGTGGGTGCAATTTTCATTTTTATGAGGTCCTTGATGTAACTTGTACTTCCACTGACCATGTTAACTCTCAAGCACCTCGCTCCTACGAGACCTACCACGGTTAAAAGAAAATGCAACCTCCCCAATTATCAAACAAACTGGACCATAGTTTCTTATACATAATACCCAAGTTTTTAGTACTGGGATTTTTCAAGCTTCCTAGCTAACTTCGCACACTTCAGTGACTTCTTGTCGATTAACGAAATTAGGTCAAACCTGATCTACAAGTAAGCGCGATAGATTGCTCTTGAATTAAATATATTTTCGGAGGTAGATGGGTGCATCTTCTTGTAGTAAACAATGTTGTCAGTGTGAGTTTCCAACTATCAGGAAATAAAATTCTCAGTTTTCCGAGTGATGACGAGCTGGTTCTTTTCCGTAAAGAAAGCTCGAAGCAGAATATGGATCTCAATGCCATAAGCCAAGCTTCTAGACATATTAAGTGGACCAACGTGTTTTACTTACGATTCCCATTGCGTAAAAATGTGTTTTGGGGTTTTTGGTATAAGAGCAAAAATAAGTAAAGTAAAACAACTGCACACGAAAAGTAAGTATCGCGTATGTAAGAGAGACTGGAACTGCAATAGGGAAAAGACGTTCTCAAGGAGTAGCGGATACACCACTAGCATTATAAAGAACTAAGGTAAATATTATTATCATAAACATTCTCAACTGTGTATGTGTGGGAGGAACTCCGTATTTGGACAAATAGGCAGCAACCACTGCTCACATCATCCTCATAACCACAGCAGTCAGCAATCGATATCAATCAAATTACTGCGCTATTAAGAGACTTAATCCCGTAGGACGTATCCCATGGCATGGATAGTGTTCCGTGAGTTTCCTCGGTTCCCAAGTTGATACATAAGGAGTGTCAATAGCTTTATAGTTACTGTAAGTGCTAACACACCTCCGTCTACTAACAAGTAGTTCCCTCCATCAAATCCCCATAAGAGGCAAATATTTTTTTTGACAAAATAAGAGGCAAATATTGAGAGGTCGACTTCTTCCAACATCAAGATGAAGACAATCTAACACATGGTCACAGCGATGAATATCATAAGAAACTTTATCTTATTTCAATCTCATACTAGGATTTATCCATCTCCACAAGAACTAAAGATCTACTCAAACATGGAGGCAACCAACATCATGGCAATAACAATGAAATCTACCATAGATGAATAGTACTTGTATAAATCCACAACGAGTACGGAAATTACAACAAGATCTAGACAAGATGTAGATGGGATGGATGGAGATGGTGGTGATGCAGCGGTTGACAATGAAGATCGATGCCTTAGCCTCCCGAATCTGCACAAGGCAAAGATGGATCCCCGGTGGATGAGTTCCCCCTCCAGATGCCTTCTGGAGGTGAGGTTTCGGCGATTTCTGGTTGTTCTGTATGTCGTCTCCCCGATCCAGTTGCACGGGGTGAAACTATTTGAGGAGGCGGTGGCGGCGCCAACTATACGACGGGAACTATACGGCCGAAAATTTTATTCCTGCCGTATAATTGGTCGTTAAACCGTTTGTATGCCTTGATCACTTCGGATTTTCTTCTGGTACTATTGATATTTCCCAAATAAGCAATTCACGTTGTTTTGACTCCTTTTCTCGTCAGTACAACTGCTCGAAGAATTGTATCGATTGTATCCATCACCTGTCCTGATCCTGGTGAAAACAGACATAAAATGTGCGGGCGAGCGCCGTAAAATACCAAGATCCTACATCTACAATGCAAAATAATAATGTAAAACATGATACAAATATGCACTCATCAACTTCCCCAAGCTTAGACTCTTGCTCATCTCGAGGAAGTTTTAGCTTAATGGATGTGATATTGCAATGTTTTAGACTCTTCCCCAAGACATCGCAATTTTGAACTATGTGACTGGATCACATTGCAATACTAGGTTTGGGTGTGTGTCCATCACTTCATTGAAGTGACCTCATTGTAAGTTGTTGTGGTAAAGTCCATGATCTGGAAACCTCGATCATCAACTGCCCAACAAACTAGTCTAGAGGATACTAGGGATCTAGTTTGTTTATATACCACACCTGTATTAATATTTCCACTTAATATAGTTATAGAATGATACAAAACTATTACGAACTAATGAGATATATCAAAAAATATATTTTAATTATTGGCCTCCAGGGCATATCTCCTTCATTAATAGTGTTAGAATTTTAGTATTTTATCGTGCTCATGCACTTTTACGCCAATTTTACTAGGACCCAAGTTCAAAGAGGTAGATGGATAAATAAGTTAAAATCATCATTTTTAGGCATAAATATTTTGATTGGAAGCCATAATTTCACCAAGATCCCAAATTTAAGGAGGTTGATGGAAAAGTCAATTGAGGCTATCATTTTTTGGCAAAAATATGTTGACCGGAAGATATAAACGCCTCCATACAAATACCCACGCACCTAGGAGAAAAAATAAAAAATAAACGAAATGAGACCTTCTATAAGTATAGCGAGAACTTATATGGTCACATATGACCATACCGTATGATTGTATCATGGTCCCATGAAACTGCCTTGTTAAATAGTTTCACCCACGTGCGACTAGATGAGAATTTAGACGTATAGAGAAGCCACATAACACCAAAACCTCACCCCTAGAAGGGATCTGTAGGGTACTCGCAGAAGGGCATCCGTCTCCACCGCCACTCAAATCTTGAGGATTGGGAATCAATGTTCATCTTCCACCCATGTATCTCTATCAACAACAACAACATCTCCATAAAAATTCCCCAATTCATCTCGTCATAATTCTAAACCCTAGTGTGGATTTGCATATGTATTTACTCATACCTTCATACTCCATTCATATTATTATGATGGCATTGATTACCTCAATGTACGAGTAGTTTCATTTGTTCTTAGGGAGATGTAGAAACCATACCATAATTATGAATTAAAATAAATATTATATTTTCCTTTACTTATATAAGTGTGTTATTCTTTCTTGATATTATGTGAATGTTGACTGCATAGTATTTTCCTCTCGAGGACTTACAAGGAGATTGTTGTTGATGTATGATCGATGTTGATGCGTTAGTGATATTTAATGTTGCCCACAAAAGCTATGCATCAACGGGGAATAATAGAGATCCAAGAGTGGATAACCATAACCATGGGGAGACTCTTAAATGCAAGCGAAGGCATGCGAACTTGTTTTTGCTGTTGTGGTTATGAGGGGTGAGATGGCCGAGACTTCTGGACTCACCTTTATGTGGGGCTCTATCCGGGGAACAAAAACAAATAAGACATATATATCGTAATCAGGTTCTATTAAAATGCTAGTGGTGAATCCAAAACTCCTCGGGAACACTTTAACCTATTGTGGTTTCATAATGTTTACATCACTTATTCTCTATTTGCGCTCTCTACTTGTTCACTAATTTTTTTTGCTCTTATTCACAAACACTTTCGACACTTTTTCTTAGAATGAAAGACAACTTCCTAGTACAATTTAGTAAATCCATAACAAGGAACGTAACAACATTACCAACAGCTCTCTGTGATTCCATACACTTAGTTTAAATCTAGTTACATACAATTTGTGTAGTTGCAGTCATCAACCATGTGCATGGGTTTTTATTTGGTATAGTTGGTTGGGATCTTTGGCTCCCGAGAAATGATAGAGTTTTTTAATATAAGGTTTAGTTTAACCCTTTGCATCCGCTTTACAATGTCTTTTCTTATATTTTGCGGTGGAAGTTGATGGTTGCGCCTAAGTGTGTAGTTGCGATTGAAGAAGTGCCACAAGATTCGAGAACGAGCTGAAGTAGCTGGTTCTAGGAGTGTTCGGGAAATAAAGCGGTGTAGGATGGGGATAGTTCTTAATTTTCTTTAATTTTGGGTTGGGAAGAACCATGTGAGCTGAGATCTCGCTTGATCTAGCCGTAAAAATGTGATCATATCTGCTTCATATTGTTTATTTGCATTCTAGATGTTGTTACCTTACCGTGTAGATAACTGAAAGGTTGCAACACAAGCTAGGTCTTCAGACTTGTTCTAAAAAAAACGAAAAGAGTACATGAGCTGATGAAGGACCAAGTGCTATAGAAGGCCAAGATTGCAACTTCAGGCATTCCAACTTGGGAGTCATATAAAACATGTTTTCGGTGGCATGTTGAAAAATGAGAGACTACTTGCAGTTATCTGTTTGTTTTTAGGCTACTCGAAGTTACCTGTTTGCAACATCAGGCGGTTCAACTTAGGAGTCATATAGAACATGTTTTCGGGGAATGTTGAGACTTGCAGTTATATGTTTGTTTCTAGAATTACGTGAGACTTTAGAAATCTTTACATGTTGTATTTTGGAAATCTTTACGTGAGACTCTTAGAAGTTTGATTAACTTTTGTTTAATCCTATATTTTTGCTTTGTTTATGAATTGCTACTCTGGTACTCAAATTACTACCTGTTGAGTTGTTCCATCTAATATCTTAAAAAATCTATACCTGATAATAAAGTACGAAGCGTTTATGCGGTTCGTTCATCCAGAAAAGTCTCTTTTACCCTGCGAGTTTGGACATATTACAGTGACAGCCATCCCTGAGTGAAATTGTACGGTCCGTTTGGAAAAAAGGCCCTGGCCCTCCTCCTTCCCCGTCGCCGGATTGCTGCACATTCCCGCGGCCACTGGACAGAGATTCGAGATGGAGGAGCACCGCACATGGCTAGAGAAGAGGCTCTCCCGGTCGGAGACCAGATGATCTTTGTCAATCTTGGTGGCGGGAATGTTGTTCAGCAGGCGGCCATGATCATCACCGACGCCCGACATCGGGCATGCGTGCTAGATGTGCCGGAAGGCGAGCGGAGGGGCTCCAACACGCGGGACGACGCGCACCGTAGAGCTTGGCAAAGGAGGCGTGCGGTCCTAAGCAGGCGACTCAGCCTTCTTCTTCCCCGGCGCGATGACCTCTCTCTGGAGTCTGGACCGCGCGTAGTACATGCCTCCTTCCTGGAATCGACGACAACCACATCCTCCCGCATCTCTTCGAGCACGTCTCCCCTAGCTTCCCAATCCGCTGGTGAGGCCCTCCCCTATAAAACGGAGACTCTCCCACCACAGAAGTCTACTGCGTGAATCCTCCTCGACGGAAGGAGCTCCATGACGAGCGGCAGCGTCCTTGACGACCGAGTGACGCACTGGTGCTAACGAGAGAAGTCCTAAGTAGGCGAACGTGGCCATAGCTGTCAGGGAACGCGAGCAGAGCGGCAGTGCAACTTGGAGAATTTGCCCCACAAATTTTGCGGTGTGGGATAGAAGAAGCAGAGATAAGAAGAGGAAAGGAGCACCGAAGCAGTTTCGCTTGTAGATGGACCTGATAGGTGTACACCCAAGTTTTAGCTAATCCAAATTAAGATTTTGTTTGTGCATCATGAGCATCATTATTTCTCTAAGAGTAAAATTGCATGCAAAGAGAAACAAGAATAAAAATGCAAACCCTAAAACCCTAATTTCCATCTTCCTCTCAAACACATTCAAATGGTTTTTGAATTTGAAAAAATAAATAAATGTTTGGAGCCCAAATAGACTAAAAGGGACCTGCAATATTTTAGTAATTTTTAAAGCTCTCTGGCATTTTGAATTATACAGATCAGATTTGAAATTGGTTTTCAAATGGAAAAGAGAAAAACAGGAAAAAGAAAAAAGATTTAATAAAAAAAAGCCAGAGCTCAAACAGGCCGTAGCCCAGCTAACTCCTCCCTCCCTTCAAGCTTTCCCCTAGCCCAGCCTAGCCCGCGCGTGGCCCAGTCCGGCCCGTACCTTTTCGATTTCTTTTCCCATTTCTTCTTCCTCTAGCCAGAAGGACGCCGAGCGAAGCTGCTCGCTGTCGCTGCGCCCACCGTCCTCCGATGCTGCGATGCCCGCTATCGATGGTCTCTGCGTCTACAAGTACCCATGCCGCCGCTGGACGAACCCTAGCTTCTCCCCTTCCTCCTTATCCTCTCCTCGCCGGAACCCTAGCTCTCTGGAGCTTCGAAGCGTCGTCGTTACTGCCCACCTCTTGACCAGCTGAGTGCGCCATCGTGACACGCTGATTCTCCTTGTTAGTTGCCCCTAGTCACGCAAGTCGAAGAGGACCGAGGCGGCGTAATCGACCCCTCCGTCCCTGACGAGCTCCACCACCGTCAACGTCAATTTAGGCAGCCTCTTGCCTCTACGTAAGCCTCCTCGCGTTGCTGGTGAGCTGTTGATTCTCAAGGTGTCCTCCTCGGCTCGCTTTCTTGCTGTATCGCTGCCGTGTCATCGATCTGCAAGCACCGTCGCCTCTCACCAATGTACGCCTTGCTTCGATGACCATCTTGAGGCGGCACCGCGGTAGTTAGGTTTCCCATCGCGAGGCGCGTCGAACGCGACCATCCGTGTGTGCTGGCGTGGCTTGTATCATCGCCGGCAATCACCGTCCGACGTGGACGCGGTGGGCACGTCACCGTGATGTACCGCTAGCATGGCCCTGGACCCCGTTGACCTGTTGACCGCCACCGTGGAAGCTGAGTTGGCCTGGGGCCCCTCTGTCAACTGCAGTGGTTAGGGCCAGTCCCGATGTAAAATGTTTTAACTGCCTGTGTTGACGTAATGCTGATGCAATAATCCAATTTAATTATTTTCAGAAATTCTAGAAATTGAATAAATACTAGAAATTCAACAACTAATTATTTATAAATCTAAAAAATATGAATACTATATCAAATTTTTCTGAAAAATTAGATCTATATCGTATTTTCAAAACCATGCATTGTTCAGTAACTTTAACTAACAAGTTCAGTAGAAGAACAAATCAACCCTCATAGGTGTTCAGGGGTTTCTACTATTTCAGGGTTTATACCCCTCAGACCCTATTTAAAATGGCCGAGCATGCCTTAGGGTTACATTTCAGTGCTATTGAACTTGTCATGTCATCATCCTTGCTTGAGTATTGCATCGATACCATGTGTTGATCGTTTCCCTCTCTTTCCGGTGTTTTGGTTCTTCTCGATAGAATACGATATCGAGATCAATATTGAAGACCGAGATCATCACCATCGAAGGTCGACGAACAATACTTGGCCAACTGTAATTAAGTCAAGTACAAGATATTTGAAGCTCTGCTTTCTGGTTATCAACAAGCAAATGCAAGAATAGCCCCGACATTATAATATCCTATGGTTTCGAAAGCATTTCAATTCTTGCCATGATGCATACGATTCTACTGTGATCTTTTATCGATAGATATAGTATCCTATCTGTTGCATTACTCTCTTTGAGCTTATATTACCGGATCCACTGATCCTAGCATAACTAGGTTTGGCTTGTGTGCACAGCTAGAGCTATTATCTGTGTCTTTCCTAGCCATGCTTAGCTGTCAGTTCTGGTTCATCGAGATGATATACCAAATGCGGAGAATGTGGTATGATAGGAGAACGAGGTATACTGATGAGGTAAGATCAGTGGTAAAGGTTAAACATGCTAAGGCTTGTATGTGACACCACGGTGGGATGTGGTTTTTGTAGTCCCATGCTCGCCACCATTAGGAACCGAGTTCTTGCCTTGGGAACCGAGACGAGCGTATAGCCACACGGGGCCTGGGAACCCCTCGACTGACTAACTTGCCTAGTAGATTCCATGAGTCACATAGTTCGAGCGTTGCATTCGACATATGCATAGAAAACATTTTGAAAGATTTGACGGGTGAAGGTGGATCATAACAGGTAGGTAAACGTGGACCGAATTGCTTGGGGTCGATAGAGACTTTGATAAACCTCACATCTCTAGTGGCCGGTTTTAGGACTTGACCTGTTATGACGGAACCCTCCTTAGGGCGTGACTCATGGTCTCGTCGAAAGCAAGGTAAAGGTCGTGGCTAACCATCCTCTACTGGCCTAGAAAGAGGGCTAATCATGTGGCATTAAGAGTTGGTTGGTACATATTAAATTTAATAATATTAATCTAATATGCCCATTGGTGTTCCAAAAGTACCTTACCGGATTCCTGGAGATGAAGAAGCGACTTGGGTTGACTTATACAATGTTATGTATCGAGAAAGGACATTTTTTTTAGGTCAAGAGATTCATTGCGAGATACCCAAATTCGCGCAAGTGTGTCCACACCCCCTGACTCCGTCCTCTCTGATTGACTTCATCAGAAGATTCTTATGGTCTGGTTTACCTTTCTTCTTTCCTTGGATCGATATGGTGACTTACCCATTCAGTGACTTTGGCACTGGACGTTCCAAAAACGGGTAAAGTTGTACACCCTGCAGGGTTAAATCTTTTCGAAAAGTCGTGTTCACGGTTATGAACGCTTGCTGTCTGAATTCTAAGTTCATAGAGAATATTTACCTAATCGTAAAACTTGGTAGTTCAACATGTGCTTAAGGATGCTTTCTCATGGATACGAGAGGGTGATCCTAATTGTGAGATGAGAATTACTTTGATGGATATCAAAAGATGATGGTCAATACTTTGGAGATATCGCTCTCTTATCTCCTTTTAAAATATTCTGATTAGACGAGCTTCTTCTCCCTCTTATTTTATAAACAAAGATGACTTTATGCAAAATAACCCCACCAACCGTAAGTCTTGCATAATACACCCTATACTCATCTTTCTTTGTTGATACTTTTGTAGCAGATTAAGTATTCTCCTGAATACGAGTTTCGTACGACATCGACACCGACAGTAGTTTGGGGTTCCTGGCCGGCAGCCTAGAATCTATGGACTAGGACGTCATCATTATGCTCAGACCTTTTAGGCCATTTGTTAAGTTTACTATATTTAATAGCATAATTTGTCTTCCATTGTTTGATGTTTGGTGGTGAGTGACCTATGCTTGTAATATCTTCCGTCAGTTATGAGTTTGCTATAATAAATTTTGTGTCGCAGGATTACTGTTGTGTTACCGATTTTTTATTGGATATCCACGAGCTCCAGGTTAAGCTTATATCAGTCTAAGGTCTGATTTCTTTGTAACTCTCATCCCAGATCTCACAATAGGCTAGATGAGGCATGAACTCTTGAGAGATTTTCCTCCGAAGAAAAAGAAGACTGGATTTTTTTATTACATAGGCGAATACTCTCGTAACCGTGCTATTCTAAGGAAAGAAACCGTAGCAGTGTGTGCTCTCGTAAAAAAATAGAGTAGTAATAATTTAACTAAAAATGTAATGTAAAAAAACAAGAGGATTCGGATAAATAAAACTTCACACAACCACCGTCATCCCTAGCCGCATCCGTCATCGCACGAGGGTTGGAGGAGGTAGTGGCGGTGCACCCAATCGCGGAGCGTGCCGTGGGTGCGATCCTATTGCAACGCACAGACATGTGTATTAGTAATATAAAAAGTATCGTCATAAAAAAGGAATAACCACACGATACTCACAATGGCTCTGTCGGATGGTAAGTACGAAAGAAAAGAAGAGCTATCCAGGAGGCGGAGGTAAACCAATCTAAGGTTCCTTCCCTTCGTCGGTGATGCCACTGGTCCGTTCCATCTCCGGCGGCCTTAGGGCCTTGGAGGCGTGGCAGAACAAGACTCTCGCCGGCGGGAGGTTTCAGTGTTCTGTTTAGTCTATTTCATGTTGAGGCGGCGGCTCCGTTCTAAGGTCAGAATGAAGTCCTTCCTTCCCTATCCTCGCTCTGGTGGTGCATCTAGCATCAGTGGAGGGTGCGTGGAGTCATGTGTCCGATGGATTCTTTAGGATCCGGTCGTTTTTCGTATGTGTTTTGAGGTCAGTCTTTTCCGAACTTCGTTGTTCATCTTCGACGATGGTTGCTGCTCTGGTGCGCTGGTCCTTTGGAATCTTAACACGACGACTTTCCGTCCGTCTACTATAACAAACTCTACTACGACAAGCTTTGTCCGCCTCCTGGATAGCTCGTGTCAGTGTTTGTAGTCGTCGCTAGGTGATTC
This sequence comes from Avena eriantha, assembly GCA_910589775.1. Taxonomy (NCBI): domain Eukaryota; kingdom Viridiplantae; phylum Streptophyta; class Magnoliopsida; order Poales; family Poaceae; genus Avena; species Avena eriantha. Next base: position 402,518,341 of record OU342746.1, on the reverse strand, counting down.
AATGACCTATTTGTAATTTTTATTATTTTAAGGACTCTTTGTACTATTGTTGATTGATTATTAATAGATTGGTGGAATTTTGAAAAAAAAAAATTCGTCGCAAAAAATCGTTCCGACAAAACCTGTTCTTTAGCTTTTGGGCTGTTACAAAAACCATGGGGCGACTCTTTAGGGGCCCATCGGAGTACCATAGCGTCGCTCCCTCTAAGAAAAGGAAAAGGTTTTCCACACTGCTGGGTCGCCGTCGCCGTCGCTCTCGTCAGTACGCCGGCCGTCGTCCGAGCTTGCTGGTACGCCGAACCATGCGCGGGGTGGAATGGAATTCGGAGCAGCGCTGGGGGCGCGGGCGGAGGTCTTCCGGCCGCTCGCTGCTACGGGGCCCCGGGCTCCATGGCCCGACGGAGTCACGGGTACACAGAGCCTGCTAACCGACGCCTTGATCTCACCGGATAGCTCCCTCCCAGGAAGGCGAAACATTTTCCGGCTTGCTTCGAGGTATGTGGCCGCAGCCATTTTTGTGGTGGATTTCCGAGTTTCAGTAGCCATACGGTAGAGTCCTGGGTAGAACGCTTGATAATGGTGAATTGCCTAGTCTAGATGATAATAGGACATGGTTTTTTCTAGGCATGTCAGTTCTGCAGTGCTGTTCCAGTAAGCGAGACCATGATTAGACAAAACTTAACCCTACCTAATGCTCATTTTCCCTGCTTTTCTGAAATTCAGGAGCCTGCAGATTAAACTGAAACCCTTACACACACATATATCCTGTATTGCTTGGGGTTCAGTCTAATGGTTACATAATCATTTATGAGTTTTAAACTCCCCATTTGCCGACGAACCCTCACTTATGCGAGATGTCCAAACTGATGAATGGACTGAGAGATCTGGATAATATTCAGAGTATCTCATGAAGTTATGCCAATCCAAATATTGAATGATACAATTTAGCACACTGCAGCTATGCCGAACCAAATCTGAAATGATACAATTTAAATAACAGTGCAATTACACTGGATGCTAATTCTTCCTCTGCCAAAACACAGCAGGCAAATTGATAAGACAGCATGTGCACGTCGCAAGTGTACACTAAAAGCTGTGTTGGAACTACACACATAGAACTAATGAACAATACAACTAAAAGCAATATCTGAAATAGCTGATTTTTGCAGCAAACCAACAACCAAATCAGCAGGACAACCTGTAGAACGTGCAAGCAGTATTGAGCTCATTTTAATTATCATCTGAACAGGGCGGCATCATCAAGGTCTTCTTGGTCCAAGAGTGTTTGCCCGTGCCTTGTGTTTCCGAGAAACCCGGCATGCGACAGCAAAACCCACAGGTGCGTTATGAGCTCCCCCTTCCCGACAAGTCGTGTCTGATGCTTGGCTGCTCTGGTTGAGGCTGCCAAGTGGAGGAGGAAACCTGTCCAGAACACTGCTAGATCCCTCCATAGGCCTACTGTGTCTCCTTCATAAGTCTCTATCAACTGTTTCCCAAGCTTTGCACCCATCTGGGTTATCGAATTATGGATGTCATCATCACCCGTAACAGTATCTTTCTTATCAGGTACCTGGTCATTGGTTATGGAACCTTTAATGTCACCATTTCCCGTTCCATTGGGATCTTCCTCATCAGTAGCCGTCTTGAGCATTTCCCCATAGATTACTGAACTTTCAGGAGCTTCACCCTTTTCGTTGACCACCTCCTCGGACTCTTTAGAGGGCTCAATGGCTATCTCCATAAGTTTTCTGTAAACATCTTCCATTGACTGGGAGAAAGAGCAATAAGTACCACGGAAAGTTTCCTTACGTACTGCATTCAAGACCTTTCTAACAACAATGCCGTTGTCCGGCACCAATGCTTTGGTAAGCAGGTATGCACAGTAGTTCGATAAGCTGACAGAAGTTAAATAATGAGGCCAAATGTCTTCTGGAGTTTTTGATTTCTTGGCCAAGAGATAGTTTTGAAGCAATAAAACCTTAAGTTTTTTCACTTCATCAGAGAAATGTATCTCGCAGAAGCATGTCGCCATGTGCCAGACCAGTATCCTATGAGTATCAGCCTCCAATTCAATTGCCCATGTTAGCTGCTGCATAAGGGTTTCCTTTGATCTGAAGGCATTCCAGAAGTAGGATTCCAACCTTTCTGGATGCTGCTGCAGGCCCTTGAGCGACTCGAATATCGCGGTCTTTACTTCTGACTCCAACTTGATTTTTCGGGGGAATTTCTTCTGACTGTGCGAAACAGAAATCAAAAGGTTATACTGGAAGATACTCTGATCCCACTTTACCCTGATGAACCAGAACATCGTTCTCATTGCTGCCTCCACCATTGGATGTCGCAAGCACTGATGCTTGGTGTACATACAGATCATCAGAACCTTGTTCCATTGTGAGAATATATATAGATAGGCCTCCGACAGCTCCTTGGCAACGATAAGCCCAACTATGAGCCGAGTGACAATCACCCCATGGGTGATGATATTTTTGTCAGCTTGATCCATCCTTTCTGGTATATAGCGGACAGGATATGCAAGGTAGCCAGTAGCCACAACAAGAAACAAAGACATGAGAATACTGCGGACCGGAAATCCGTTGGTGAACATGGCAGCATGCTTGTTATAGAACAAGTCTTGGAGGAAGGACAACTCCACATTCGTGACACGGAACACCCTCTCATAGTTGTTCCCCTGCAGGATGTAGTCGAAGACAAGCCGCCTGGTCTTCTCTTGGCTAGCCTCATGTATCGGGAGATTATAGAACCGACGGCGCAGAAGCTTGTACAGTGCGAATGAGAGGCAGACATCCTTGAGTCGGTTGCCAGTGTCTTTGGTGCCATCATCCAGCAACCTACCGCTGCCAGCATCAACATTCCATATCTTCTCTATGGTGACAAGCTTCTTATGATCTGGATCCAAACGAATCCTGTACTTGGCTGATGCAGTTCTCTTCTCCTGTCGGGCTTCATGAAGCACCAGGTCTTCCCCACTGACCAAGTACTTGTACGACTGCATCCTGATCTTGTCGCTGGAGCCGGCTGTGTCACCAGCAGTGAGACCGAGTGTGTGCTCGTAACGCATGTAGTCGCTGACCAGCTTTGTATTCTCTTTGTTGATGGTAGCAGCCCTCTCGGATGATGCAAAGTATGAAATGATCCGAATTGCGTTGAGGGTCCAGATCAACCAGAGAGGAATCCTAAGAAGTGGGAAGGTCTGAATTCTGAGGAGATTGGCAGCCCATAATGACGACATGAGATCAAGCAATGGGATCTGTGTGGACCTTCGGTACGGTCGCCCAGTCTTGACGCTGTACTGCAGGGTTACCAAGAGCACCGCCCAGACCTGGAAGTAGTCATTCACCTTCTTTGCTGAGAGCTGCATCAGCCCCATGGTGTAGTGCACCATGGAGTAGTTGAGCATCTCGATTACGTGAATGGCGGTCGCCATGGTCCTCTCTCCGTGCCACGGCCCAAAGCAGTCGAGCAGGAACCTCGCCACCAGCAGCAGCGTTGTCATCAACACCCAGAGCTCCACACTGGCCACACCAGTGACCTTGTCCATCTTAAAGAGCCTTTTCATGCTAGCTAAGATTAAACCTTCAGTTACGCCCGCGGATGGCATCTCCCCCTTTTGTGTTTTGTGTTTTGTGTTTTGTGTATGTGTGTGTGTGTGTGAGATTGAGAGAGAGGGAGAGGGAGAGGGAGAGCAACTGATTTCACAGATTGTGAAGACCTTGTCCTCCTCCTGCAATGTCTATGAATGATCAGCCATCGACTTGAGAAATACCAGCAGCTAGCGCGTCAATTAGCTCAGCATTATTAATTTACTACATGTTAGGTATAACTCGGCGTCGTGGGCTCGTGGCCAGATGTATCTTCACACGAAGTTGGTGGTAGTAACAAACTGACTATTCAACTGTTAATTATTCAATCATTTTTTGACGCGACTACACGGCTGTGGGCGTTCCGACAGCAGCTAGTAATTTGAACCGTGTTGGTTTGGTCGTGTTCACACATAAGAATTGATTTAATTATGTTCACACCTGATTTAATTCTGTTCACATCTAAGCGTGTTCCGATGGAGTGCAAACAGACTTTTGTTGGGTCATACCCCGCTATGCTAGTGCATGTACACAAAGTCAGTATTGATTATGTTATCAGGATTTAATGCCTAAATTGGAAATTCAAAATATTTTGTAGGTTAAATCGTTCATCCAATTTAGAACCGTTTTCACCGTTGGACTCACGGCGAGATCTCCAAAACTAGATCCCATATTGATATGTTCTGACGAAAAAAATTTGGACCCGAAAGTTACCCACACGTTAGTGATCTAGACAGTAGTATATAAGTTATCCATCTATAATACGGTGATCCAGCACACCACTGCAGATTATAGTGCGTAAGTCGTTAATGTATAATATTCACGAAGTACTGTTTCGCAAATATCACATCCCCCAGAGTGGTACAACATCTGATAAAATTGTACAAAGGTTTCAAAATCCTCATTGGTCCATTGAGGAATTTTTCCAAGTTCAAGTTCAAACTAACAAATTTGAGTAGAAATGGCATCAGTATGAAATGACACTGGAGCTCAGCAACTTATTCTAGGTAGTTCTATGCTGTCCGGCTCATCTACTCTATCTTAATGACTATTCTTTTGTTTCCATGTCTTCTGATTTTGCTCCAAATTCTATACCGTAGTCTACTCGTTCAATGCCCCCAGAAAGATCCGGCTCCTCTTAATTGACCTATCTGTCGTCACTATTTATACTAATCTCCGCTGTCTCGATATTCTCACAATTTAGCAAGGATTAAAAATATAATTTGAGTACGGGCATACTTAGCAAGTCCTAATAGTTGGATGTAACCCTGGATTAAACATCTAGGTTCATGTTTTTGGTTTTCAAACTGGTTTCTTGTTAAAGGTTGCTTTTAATATAGAAAAACTATGTCCGTCGGTTTTCACGGGTTGTTAGAACTTTCTTAAGTCCCTTCCACACTGCGTTCGCAATTCGTTCCTCGGATAAGGAGTATAATGACACGTTTTATACACCCTCGAAAGGTGCTACATTTTTCCCACAAAAGTGCCTGGTTTTTTGTCGTAACACACTGTTGGGGATATGCTAAATGGGTATCACCATGGCATGTCTCTAATCCGGATAATCCGGGTGGCCCACAGTTGGTAGCAAGGCCTATGGCCTGCTGGGCGGCCCAGTTAGATGGATCCAAAAGGGAGGCCCCATGCCGGAAGAAGGAAGACTACAATGTAGTTACCGTCCAACCCGGAGCCTTGGAGTACAAGATACGAAGACTAGTTAGTGTTAGTGTAGGACTCTGTAACCTTGAAGGGAATATGCCCTGAAAGGCAATAATAAAGTTGTTATTATCGTATTCCAAGTATATGATAGATGTTTATTTTGCATTCTATGATTGTATTAATTGGAAACGTTAATACATGTATATTTAATAAACAAATAAAAGGTTCCTAGATATGCCTCTCTTATAAACTAACTCGTTGATTAACAAGATGATCAAGGTTTCCTGATCATGGACATTGAATGTTGTTAATAATGAGGTCACGACATTGGTGGAATGATGTGATGAACATTCATCCGAAGTATAATATTACGATCAAAGTCATTGTGTTTATATTGTTATAACATCATACGAAGTAATCTTAGTCCTTAGACCCATGAGATCATGTTAATTGCTAACACTAGAAGAGTAACTGAAAGCCAAACTAACTTGCAAGCATTGAGATATCTTTCAGTTTGATCTCGGTTAATTGCTAACACTACAAGAGTAACTCTGGGCCCTCTTGGTGATATCAGTTACTCTTCTAGTGTTAGCAATTAACATGATCTCATGATCTCATGCTGTGACAATCATTCTTTGTCCCAGACAAATAGATATACTCTGGGTCCTCTCGGTGATATCACATTGAGATAACTTGCAAGCAAGTGATGTGATCACTAGAATGTTATATCATGGGAATGAGAAAAGAGTGCATGTCGGTAACGAGATCAAACTAGGTATTGAGATACCGATGATCGAATCTTGGACATGTAATATATCGCAAGACAAAGGGATTTAGTTACTAGCATTAAAGGTTCTCACGATCACAGAAGTCATCGTTAAATGTGTGGGAGTCAGTATGAATCTCCAGGTCCCGCTACTGATTATTGATCGGAGAAGAGTCTCGATCATGTCTGCATTATTCGCGAACCGTAGGGTAACACACTTAAGGGATATCGACACCATTTGGAACAAATGTGTTCCATAGAAAATATTTACAAAGCGCTAGAATTATTTCAATGGACACCAAAATTGTTTCGGGTGAAATTGCTAAAATTAGTTCTACATGTGATATTGAATACAGGGAGTTTTATGTGAATGTTTGTTAATTAAAATAATTCAAAATCTGAATAAAATAAATAAAAGAGTTTTATTAAATGAGAGTTGCATTGAATATGGTGGAAATTTAATGCATGTGAGTAGGATTTTGAGTGGAGGCATGTTTATGTGAGTGGAGCTTCCACCCACATGAATGAGAGGAGGTGGAGGGGCTCCTCCATGGCCGCCGGCCATGGGAGGGGATGTCCCCCCCCCTATAAAAGGCCTCCCTCTCCTCCCTCACAAAGTACACCTTCTCGTGAAGGATCTCTCTCCCCCTCTAGAATTATTCCCCCATGGTCTCGGATTAGCGAGATACATGTTACTGGTGGCTTTTTGTCTGGAAGGAGTTGCTGCTTCCGCTGCATCGCTGGAGCGAGGAGGTGGAGGTTGTTCAGTGGACTGGACATGTGTGCGAGCACGGATGCGCTACTGATTTGCGGCGCTAGGACTTCCTCTCGATCTTGAGATCGGCAAGCGATCGACTTCATCATCTATGAGTCAAACCTCGTTACACTTTCTCGGTCTTCAAGAGTATGATCTCTATGGATGTATATCCACCCGTTGCTTATATCTAGTAGATAGATCTTGGTGTTTAGTAGTTCCCATCATAGGAATTTTTTTCTTTATAGCATGCCCAACAGTGGTATGAGAGCCTGATCTATGCGTAGATGCTTTGCACGGGTAGTACACATATGAGTACGTGGGTGATGATGATCATGTTATTGCATCTTATATGTATTTTTGATATTGGTGGCATAGTGGGATGAAGTGGCCCAGACTAACTTTACATGTCCTCGCACATGAGACCTGTTCCACGCTTCACATGCAACTAGTTTTGCATAAGTGGCTAGCGGGTGTCTGTCTCTCCTACTATAGTCAATATCTGATTTACAACGAGTTGCTAATAATTTGGTTATCATCATTGTGGTTCCATGTTCGTAGGTAAGACCGGTTCTATCTTCGAAATCCCTAAGCCACGTAAAACTTGCAATTGATAAATTAGAGGCATCTAGTTTAGACTATTGCTGGGCTTGTGTCATGATATGATAATGTTATAATTTGAAGTATAGTTGATACTCTTGGAAATTATAGCATGCCTAACGTGTAAGTTCCATAGGCCTTGGCCTTACACACAAAGGAATGATAAAGATCATACCACAATGCACATGATAGTGATCAAGTGTAGGAACCATATCATTTCACTTTATGCATATGATGTTTGCATCTTATATTGCTCGTTTGTCGTTTTAGTAGCATTATAAGATGATCCCTTATTTAGACATCAAGATAAAAATGCGTTCTTCCTTAGTATGCACCGTTCTATGGATCGTTGTTTCAAGGCATCACATGATGATCGGGTGTTTTTGATTCTATGCTTTCATACAATGGGTGTTAGATAGTTTTACACACGCGAGTACTAAGGTTCTTACTTGGCGAGCCTAGCATGTACAGACATGGCCTCGGAACACGGACCGAAAGGTTAAGCATGAGTCATATAGTAGATTTGACGCCCATATAGATGCTCGCCTTTGAGACTACATCGACTCATGTGATGATCGGACTTGGTGTAGTGGATTTGGTTCATGTAATCACCAAAAAGACACGAGGGATGTTGTTTTAGAGTGGGAGTTCATTCGTAATTTGGATTAGTTGAACTCGATCTATCATAAACTTAGTCTAAATAAACTTTAGAAATTTTGTTGTAGATGGCACCACCTGCTTTTAATTTCAATGTGTTCATGGAGAAAGAGAAACTTGCGGCGAATGGTAGCAACTTTACCAACTGGGCCATGAATTTGAGGATTCTCCTCACTGCTGCACAAAAGCAATATGTGCTAGAAGCGCTGATAGGCCCCCCACCTGCTCCTGATGCCCCTGACGAGGAAAAGAATGTCTATTTGATTCATCAGGAGGACCACAACTTAGTTCATTGCGGTATACTGTATGGGATAGAGCCGGAACTTCGAAAGCGTTTCGAAAATGGCAATGCCTTTGATACCATGGGTGAATTGAAAATGATTTTCGATACCCATGCTACCGTAGAGAGTTATAATGCTTCTAAAAAGTTCTTTAGCTGCATGATGGAAGAGAACAACTCCGTTAGTGAGCACATACTCAAAATGTCTGGGTATGCCGATAAGCTTGTGTCCTTGGGATTAACGATTCCCATTGACTTAGGAATACATCATGTTCTCCAATCTCTGCCACCTAGCTACAAGAGCTTCATGATCAACTATAACATGCAAGGCATGAAGAAGTCTCTCCCTGAGCTTCTGTCAATGCTTAAGACTGCAGAAGTGGAGACCAGGAAAGAGCATCAAGTGTTGATGATCAATAAGACCACCGGTTTCAAGAAAGGCAAGAAGGGTAAACAGAAGGGAAAGAAGGGCGGAAAATCTATTGCTGTTCCTGAATAGAAATCCCGAGCTGGCCCTAAGTCTGATATTGAGTGCTACTATTGCAAGGGGACTGGCCATTGGAAGCGCAACTGCCCCAAGTATTTGGCGGACAAGAAGGACGACAAGGCAAAGAAAGGTATATGTGATACATATGTTATTGATGTGTACTTGACTAGTACTCACAGTAGCACCTGAGTATTTGATACTGCACCGGTTGCTAATATATGTAACTCGGTTTAGGGGCTGCGGAACAAGCGACAGCTAGCAAGGGATGAGGTCACGATGCTTGTCAGTGATGGATCTAGAGTTGATGTGATCACCGTCGGGAAGCTACCTCTCCATATGCCATCAGGATTAGTGATAAATCTAAATAATTGTTATTTGGTGTCTGCACTAAGGATGAACATTGTACCCGGATCGTGTTTATTGCAAAGTGGTTATTCCTTTAAATCCGAATACAATGGTTGTTCGATTTGTATGGATAATATATTTTATGGTCATGCACCTGTGATGAATGGTTTATTTGTGTTTAATCTCGATAGTACTGATACACACATTCATAATGTTGATGTTAAAAGGATTAAACTTGATGGTGATATATCTGCATATATGTGGCACTGCCGTCTAGGTCATATTGGCGTTAAACGCATGAAGAAACTCCATTCTGATGGACTTTTGGAATCACTTGACTTTGAATCATTTGGTACATGTGAGCCATGCCTTATGGGCAAGATGACTAGAACCCCGTTTTTCGGTATAATGAAACGGGCGATAGATTTATTGAAAATCATACATACTAATGTATGTGGTCTAATGAGTGTGTGCGCGAGGTGGATATCATTATTTTGTTACTTTCACGGATGATTTGAGTAGATATGGATATATCTATTTGATGAAACACAAGTCTGAAAGCTTTGAAAAGTTCAAGAAATTTTAGAGTAAAGTGAAAAATCATCGTAATAGAAAGATTAAATTTCTACGGTCCGACCATGGAGGTGAGTATCTAAGTTACGAGTTTAGCGCACACATGAGAGAGTGTGTTATAGTTTCACAACTCATGCCTGCCGGAACACCACAACGTAATGGTGTGTCGGAACGTCGTAATCGTAATTCATTGGATATGGTTCGATCTATGATGTCTCTGACTGACTTGGCATTGTCATTTTGGGGTTATGCACTAGAAACCACTGTATTCAATTTAAATCGGGCACCATCTAAATCCGTTTAAACGACACCGTATGAATTGTGGTTTGGAAACAAACCTAAGCTATCATTTCTTAAAGTTTGGGATGTGATGTTTATGTGAAGAAACTTCATCCTGATAAACTCGAACCCAAAGCAGAAAAATGCGTCTTCATAGGATACCCTAAAGGAACAATTGGGTATTCCTTCTATCACAGATCTAAGGGCAAGGTTTTCGTTGCCAAGAATGGATCCTTTCTAGAGAAAGAGTTTCTCGCGAAAGGTGTCTGTGTGTAGTCAGAAGGTAGAACTCGAAGAGGTTATTGAACCTTCTCTTCATGAAACGGCGAGTGGCGCAGCACTGGAAATTGTTCTGGAATTGACTTCACCAAATGAAGAAGGAACTAATGATAACGATCATGAAACTCCGAAAGAAGATACTATCGAACCTCGCGGGTTAAGCAGGACACGTGCAGCTCTTGAACTGTACGGAAATCCTGTCGTGAATTTCATGGTAGATGGAATTGATGACCCTATGACGTATGAAGAAGCAATGATGAGCCCGGATTGCAACAAATGGATAGAAGCTATGAAATCCGAGATGGAATCCATGTACGAAAACCAGGTTTTGACCTTGCTGGACTTACCTCATGACCGAAAGGCCATTGAGAATAAATGAATTTTCAAAAGAAAAACGAATGCTGATGGAAATGTGACCATCTATAAAGCTCGACTTGTCGCAAAGGGGTTTTGACAAATTCAAGGAGTGGACTAAGATGAGACATTCTCTCTGTAACACCCTCGGATCGGTCCTATGCAAGTTTTAGCGATTCCTGCCAAACCCGCATAGAAACGATTCAAAGGTGCCCACCAGGCACTTTCGTGCGGGTGGAAAACTAAGTAATACCATTACACATTAGTCCACGATGGAACCCACAGAACATATATATACAACAACGACTCCATGAGTCAAGATACAGATATACAATACAAAGATCCAAATCACCTTGAAAATGATACAACATCCGGGTACGGATAAGATGCAAATGGGGCTAAGAGCCCTGAAAAATGACCAATGGCGTCCATAACCCTGCCCAGGCCAAGCCGGAAGGGTAACCATGCTAACGACATCAAACTTATACCTGCTAAAACAAAAGTGGTGCCGACAAAGGGCAAAGAAAAAAGATAGTGGTCAGTACTGAGGCCAGTACACGACGAGTCTAGAGTTTGGCGGCTCTCGCCTACATAGGTATGGTGGACTAAAGCGAAAACGAAGCATGCACTAAACAACCTATAGATACTCGATACAACTGTCGACTATTAGAGAGGGATAAGAAAGACCTATTCAGAACCAACCTGATACTAACACCAAACATACCCATCCTAGTATTTCCCCTCGAAACCAATGAGGAAGTCCTGCCGAGGAAAACTCACACAGTTGGTAGTTTTATTCATTATTTCCATGGTGGTTATTCAACTTACTAGTCATATCAGATACAAGTCAAATTATAACCGTAAACTTTAGTTATAGTTGTCTATGATCGAGAACTGTGCTCCAAGTCGTCCATAACCACAGACACGGCTTTTCGAAAAGATTTAACCCTGCAGGGGTGCACCAAAGTTTCCACATGCACCTCAACCCTTTTTGCCAGATCAATTAACATACACCCATCGGTATGTCGGCGGGGCTTCGCACACGACGCTTTTCCAGACCCAAAGCAAGTACATGGGGGCCACCTGAAAGATCTACCCGTACGTGGTATATCTAATCCTCCTCATACGGACCTTGAGGTTGCATGGACTTGTCAGGGGAGTAGATGCCATAGACAATATATTCCTGTGACAGAGTGCCACACCTACACAACAGTAATAAATGCTCATCGAGCAACAGGTAATAAACATGGCATATGGCATAGGTACAGTAGGTAATGTATAAAGCCCGAACTAGTTTGTGGCCCCCAACATAGTACTTTGAAATCAGGCAATAAGCCGATAGGGGTGCCCAGACACCCCACATGTGGTTAGCGTGCTCAGTCTCAGAATAGGTGTCAAGAACTCGGGTCCTAGGTAGACACCAGTGGGCAGGTAAAAATCAAATAACATCTATTACCCACCGGTGCCTCTGCATTATATCTATTCCCATCATTTTTAATTGACAAATTATAATGAAAGCCATCTCCATCTCCACCATTGATTATATGCCAACCTCTCAACAACGATGGAACAACAACGACGCGACGCAGCACCTGAGCAAGCAACTACGACTCGCAAGGCCGGCTGTCTATCAAACAACAGACAATAGGATGTGTCCAAGGTAATATAGAGGCTGCAAGGGATATAAATGGTGCATGGAAACTAAAGCATCGCAACACAGATAGCAATAGATCAACAGGAGGAAGTAAAGACTATAAACGCAAAATAGGTAGAAAGGGGGAGAATGCTCGCCTAGGAAACTGCCGAAGATTCATTATCCGAAGGACTTGTCGATACTTGCATCAACTCAGCGACCTAATCCGCGAAGAAGCAAAGCACTAGAAGAAACACCGGATGCACTATTTAATACTACGGTAGAAGATCAGGCATGATGCATGTATGATGTATGATATGGCAAAGATACGATGCAACTAGGCAATATTAAGAGGAATCGGGATCCCGACAATTAATTAGATGGTTTATGTTGTTTAAATACCCCGCAATTTGAATGTTGTATTAACAAGGCAAAACACGACATCAGTTTGCTACACAAATTTAAATGGATCCAATGTAAGACTAGAAAAGCCCGCATATGGTCTCCATATTTAATTTAGGCGAATCATCTAAATACCCCAAACAAATGAGTATGTATGCGCGCATGAACATTTTATGTGCAAAAATTATATGGATGGCACTTTATAAAATAGGGGTCTCGGAAAGGGAATCACATTAGGGTTCGGCACCGATGGTCTTGGGGTTCGACGGGGCTTGGGTTCGGTCTTCGGATCCGGGGTTGGTGTCTTCAGGGCCTCGGCCATCGAATCCGTGCAGGAGATCTTGTCGTTCGTTGACGGAGACCTTGACGAGTACCACCGCATAGAAGATCACTAGGGACAATCTTGTATGGCGACACACTCAGAAGTAGATCTCGGTGGCAACACGGTCTTCTTTGTCTAGCGGCACCAATAACCACAACAACAAATTCTACACCGTATCACCAACAAACAGGCACATATCCGGGCGCATCCAAAACGAGCTTGAGGGCGAGGGCATCAGAGACGACACAACAGGGGTACCACCACTTGCAAAATGATACAGGGGCACGGCTTCCTGGATACACGCCAACGGACGACGAGCGCGACGCAACACATAGGCAAGGCCGACATGCCACAAGGAGGGCGGAGGCTAGGGGCCACACTAGGACGCTGTCGGACGGCGAGGATGCGATGGCAGACGCAGGGCTCGCTGGCAATGGCGGGAAACGAGGCCAGTGCGTGTCCTACGAGGCGGTGACGACACAACAATGCAGAGGAGGCGACCTGAGGAGACGCTGGCGGCGGTGCTCTGCTTGCCGGTGGAGAGAGGGGTGGCGAGGAAGAGGTCAAGGGGCGCTGGAGGAAGACGGGCCCAAGGCAGTGACGTGACCGCATGCAGGAGCTCTATGCACTAGAGGCGGGATCCGTGGCGAGGCGACGGGGAAGGAGCAGTGGTGGTGAGGCTCGGCGTGGGGAGAGACAGGCCGAGGTCGAGGGAGGGCCGGGTGGACGGAGGCGGGATCTCGCGCAGGCGGTGGTGGCGCGTGCTCATGAGAAGCAGTGGTGGTGGCTGGTGATGCGGGCCAGGGAGGGCATCATTAGAGGAGAGCGGAGCTGCCGTGATGCGAGCAGGGGCGCTCGGCGACGGTGGCGAGGAGGCCGAGGTGGGGGAAGCAGCCAGAGGCAACGGTCGGCTCCGGGGTCGCTCGTGGGCGACCGAGGCGAGAGGGGCACGGGGAACGCGGCAGCGCCAGGGGTGAAAACAGCGACAATGCGGGGGTTGGTGGCTAGGCGATGGGGATCGAGACGAGAGAGAGGAGAGGCTAGGCGGGAGGGGTGGTTCGCGAGTGAGAGAGGCATGTCGAGGCTAGGGATTGCGTGCGGTAGCGACAAGAGGGTGGGGCCAGGGGATGGAGCGGGGTAGGTGGGGCCATAGCGTCTGTACGTGGCGAGGAGTGCGGGTCGGTCGTGGTGGTTGTGTCGGTCCAGGGGTGGTATTGGGCATGAGGAGCGGGGCACATTGATGCGCTGTGCGTGACGAGCGTGTTGCTGCACAATGTTGCGTGCGCGCGGGTGTGTGGTGGCTGGGTGGACCGGTTAGGCTAGGGTTAGGTTTGGGTGTAGCTAGGTTTGGGTTAGCATGTAGATTTAGGGTTTAGTTTAGGTGGGCCGGGTGGTAGGTAGTCTGGCCCGGTTGGGGGCTTGTTCGTCTGTGGTACCAAAGTTGGCAGGCCAGCGCATGGTGGTACCTTAGTTGCCTGAAATTACCGCGTTTCGAAAAGTTGGGTCGCCAACTACTGAGAGGGGCCATTTCGAGGCAAACTCATCTCACCCCTGCCAAATACAAACATTCCGTTAAATCGCCCCGTGAAGTAGACGGTCGGGACCCACATGTCGGTTATCTGTCCGTGACGCGGGCGCCAACGCGGCAACCTCTTAGGCAAATCGAGCAGCTAAGTGGATTGGATGCGTTGACCAATTTCACAAATCCATTCCCAGCTTTCCCCTAGCACCGGCAGCGTCGGAATCCACCCTCCAGGCAGGACGATCCCTTCGGACATTTGACTTCTGGCGCCAAGTTGCTGCGGCCAGTTGTTGCGCCTAGTCGCTGATCCCGAGCTCCAATGGCGCATGCCGTAGCCGCCGTTGCGAGGCTCTAGCCCGCCTCCGCCGCCGACGAGCCGAGCAGCTCGGAGGATGGCAGATCCTACTATCAAGAAAGAAGAAGTTCTGTCTACAAGCGGGTGAGCTACCCTTCTCTTTGCTATTCGCACTAATTACAACTGCTAGCTGGCTACTGAACCTCAAATTGTTTGTTAGCCCAACGCTGACAAACATATTTTGTCCATAGTTTTCTGTCAAGTGGGATCTGCGCGGACCCCCTTACCTGGTTACGGTAGTCCTCTACAGGTACGACTCTAATGGCAAGTGGTATGGAAGCCATTTTTTCACGATGAAAGAAGCGTCTGCACAGATCTGCACTATATCTAGTATGGTTTCTGCTCTGCGTAATCATGTTGAATTATGGCCGAAGCAGACAACAAAGTTCAGCTTCATGGATGAACGTGGCATCATGGTTCCTATAACGTGTGACAGTCAGCTAATTGGGTTGATGAAAAGGTATGCTTTGGCTGCCATGTTTGACCTGAAATGTCATGTACTGGATGTGGAAGCTGCTGCAACTGGGAGTCGCCCTTCTATTCTTGGACAGGGTGGTTGCTCGAACCCAATTAGCTCCTGGTAAGCAAAGGTCGCTTGGGGTTCGCATGTTTGTGCTGAATTGTAATTTTTGTTTTATTTACTCTGTAGATATTAGGCAGTTATGCAACAGTCTTGTTTCTTTGACAGGAAGCGCCGCAAGGTTAGAAACATGACTGCCGAGTCAGTGATTTTGCTGCCCGAAGAAATAAAAAACGAGTGGAAAGATGGTGATGGACACGATTCTGGTGCCCATTGTCCCGGCGATGGAGAGTACGTGAAGCTAAGAAAATTGGCACCGAGGAAGAGGAAGAAGGCAGGAAATGAAGAAGCCAGTGGACGTGAAGGCTTGGCACCCAGGTTACGGAAAAAGGCTGCTGGCAATGAAGATGCATAGTAATGTGTTGAACTTGAACCTATATATGTAATTCTGTTAAATTCTGATCGCTCTGTGTGTGGCACGTTGCTGGGCGAAACAATCTACCCACGTTCTCTGAGTAAAATGTACCGCGACTTAGGGTTTGGAAACACCCGAGGCAATAGTTGAATCCGAAATTGTGATTGTGCCACTACTATCTGAAAACAATGATCTACCGGTTCCACGATTGCTGAGGGGCAGGAGGTCTCCAAATACGACGGAATGTAAGTGGCACATAAATAAATTATTTAAGCTGCCACACTCCACGAAGCAGCAACTTATTTCAGATGCTGCACAACGACGTGGCAACATAAACAAAAATGTTCTCACCGATAATGCCCAGATGAGGAGGAAATGGGTACCACTTTCTGGCCTAATCTTGAGCCCGTCTATCTCACCGCCTCTATGCTCCTGCATCCCCTGCATCTGGCGAAGCTCCCAGATCTCCAGTAACCGGGTGTACGTGCTTCCACTTTATAAATTGTGGTTGTGCCATTTGCATGCGGCACAATCCACGTAGATTACGTTTAAACAAACCACCAGTGTCAGAATACACTAGTAGAAAAGGTGTCTTTGGTCTACTGTTACGTTCCCAATCCGGGACAGAGATCCAAATCGAGGCAGAAATTGATCTAAATCACAAATTCTTCCACAAATTAATCGAGACAGAGATCTAAATCGAGGCATTTCATTAATTCAACCACAAATTCTTCTAAATAAAGGTGCGATTTCACATCCTACATTAATTCAACCAACTAGTCAACAATTTCACTTCCGCTGCCGCTGTCCTCCGAGCCGCCGGCTTCCTCGTCTTCGTCGGACGGAACCTCCACGATTTCCGCATTGTACGCGAGACGGAGCACCTCTTCGCGGTGAGCGGCGGCGATGACGGTGAACTTGGTCCGTACAGGGACGGACAAGAATCTCTACCGCCTTCCCTTTTGCGGAGATCCTGGTGCACCACGCACCCGTAAACGATGCGGTTGCCAATCTTGGCCTTCCGCTCCTTCTTGAACAGCGCCGGCCAGTACGGGCTGGCCGCCGCGTACCGGGGCAGCGCCCTCTTCCATGCGGGCATCTGGAGGCGGCGCGCCACGATTTCGCTCTCCATCACGGCTCCGCCGGGGAAGAGGAGCGGAGCCACCGGCACCCCCGCATAGCTGATGCGCCATCCGTGGGGCACCGTCGCGGCCGGCGGCGCGAGGATGTCGAAGTGCGAGAACATCACCACCTCGTAGAAGTTCAGCGAGGGCATCTCCATGGCGGCGCGGTGGAGATTGGAGAGGGAGCGAGGGGGTGGACGGCGCGGTGGAGATTGGAGAGGGCGAGGGGATGGGCGACGAAGCGACGAGCTGTGGCGCCTCCCATTTGTACACGAGGACGACGAAGCGATGGGTGGAATATCCAGGGGGCATTGGTCAGACAAAAGGAAGTAATGCAGCGTTAAGACAGATTAACGAGTGACCAATTTTTTTACTCCCAAGACTCCGGGGCCAATAGTTTAGACCGCTAGGTCAACAAGTATAACTATTACAACTTAAAAAAGGCACGGGGCTTAAGCTAAATAGAACTAGTTAACACACATCTCCTTGATCTTTCTAATCTTAGCCTTATGCGCATCTTCCTGCGAGAGCAAGGATCGAATTGTCTGCTCCTTCCTTTTAGCATCTTCCTTGCACAGCTTCAATTGTTTCTCTGCATCTTTCCTCATGCACTTGTCAATACTCGTAGTTGTGAACTGCAGGACTTTGGCCTGGTGAAGATCCTTCCTTGTTTGAGTCAGTTCTTGCTCTGCTTTAGCCTTCAGGGCCAACGCCACGTCCCTCTCCTTCTCGACTTTGCTAACCTTGTCTTCCACCCCCATGAGATCTCGCTTATGCTTGGTCGTGTCAACTGGTTCCCATAGCTTCATCTCAACACTGTCAAGAAGTGAGCTGAATGCGGATTCTTTCAACTCAACAGTCATTTCCCATAGTTTGTCCAGCGTTTTCTGCATCGATTTGGGCCACTCTGGATCTACCCATTTGACAACACCGCAACTTCTGCCTCGCATCATTGCACGATGTCCTTGACACCGTAGAAACCCCCTGCCTGCGTTTTGTCCTTCGAACGCTACAAATTTAGCGGGCACATATCCATGTTTACATAGCAGAGGACTGTCTTCATACGCTAAATCGTGATAGTTGGCATCATACATCGTCTGGTTGACCTAACACATCATACGCGCATGAGTAAACGGAGTAGATCTGGCTCAAAAAATAGATAACTGGCCACAGATGATAGAGATAGAGATGAGACGACTCACATCGAAATCACCATCCCTGTCGTCACGACGCGTTTCCTCGTCGTCTCCCCTTGAACCCATGGCGAGAGGGGGGGGGGGTGGTGGCTGCCGGAGAGGGGATTGGGATGGTGGCGCCGTCGGCTTGCGGCTACGGCAGGATGGGAGTGAAGTGGGGAATGTGGCTTCGAGGGGAAGGAAGAGAAGTACGGGGAGGAAGAGAAGTAATGGGGACGTGACACTGGGATATGGCCCGCTCAACTCGTGAGTCGTGACACTCGCAACAGGGGAGCCCCCGGTGTTGCCAGTTTGTCCAGAGCAAGCGTAGCCAATCATGCCGCAAAACAGACTACTCGCGGATCGATCTCACGAAAACCATCCCAATCGTCCAAGCGCCCCGATCGGACGGTATGTAACAATCGACAAGCAAAACAACTGTGTTAGGGCGTGCCTTCTAGAAGACTCGGTCTAACGCTAAGGTTAGGGCTCTCCTAAGGTTAATTAGTATCCATATGCGGTTTATGAAAAGAACATGCATCCAATGACACGGGTGGATCTAGCTGTGGTTAATGAGAAGAGCACACATGCAATGACACTGGTGGATCCATGTGTGGTCTTTGGGAAGAACACACATGCAACGACACTAGTGATATGTGGTCTGTGAGAAGAACACACATCCAATGACTCTAGCCGTGGTTCATGAAAAGAGCAGACATGCAATGACACTGGTGGATCCATGTGTGGTTCATGGGAAGAACACACATGCAATGACACTGGGTGTGGTTCATGATATAGTTTGTGAGAAGAACACACATGCAATGACACTGGTGATATGTCATCTGTGAGAAGAACACACATCCAATGACTCTAGCTATGGTTCATGAAAGAGCAGACATGCAATGGCACTGGTGGATCCATGTGTGGTTCATGGGAAGAACACACATGCAATGACACTGGTGGATCCATGTGTGGTATGTGGGAAGAGTAGACATGCAATGACACTGGTGGATCCATGTGTGGTTCATGGGAAGAACACACATGCAATGACACTGGGTGTGGTTCATGATATGGTTTGTGAGAAGAACACACATGCAATGACTCCGGTGGATCCATGTGTGGTTCATGGGAAGAACACACATGCAATGACTCTGGTGATATGTGGTTTGTGAGAAGAACACACATGCAATGACTCTAGATGTGGTTAATGAGAAGAGCAGACATGCAATGACACCGGTGGATCCATGTGTGGTTTGTGAGAAGAACACACATGCAATGACACTGGGTGTGGTTCATGATATGGTTCATAAGAAGAACACACATGCAATGACTCTAGCTGTGGTTTGTGAAAAGAGCACGCATGCGATGACTCTAGCTGTGGTTCATGGGAAGAGCAGACATACAATGACACTGGTGGATCCATGTGTGGTTCATGGGAAGAACACACATGCAACGACACCGGTGGATCCATGTGTGGTCTGTGGGAAGAACACACATGCAATGACACTGGTGGATCCATGTGTGGTTCATGGGAAGAACACACATGCAATGACACAGGTGATATGTGGTCTGTGAGAAGAACACACATGCAATGACTCTAGCTGTGGTTAATGAAAAGAGCTGACATGCAATGACACCGGTGGATCCATGTGTGGTTCAAGGGAAGAACACACATGAAATGACACTGGGTGTGGTTCATGATATGGTTTGTGAGAAGAACACACATGCAATGACACTGGTGGATCCATGTGTGGTCTGTGAGAAGAGTAGACATGCAACGACACAGGTGGATCCATGTGTGGTTTGTGAGAAGAACACACATGCAATGACGCTGGTGGATCCGTTCGTGGTCTTTGGGAAGAACACACATGCAATGACACTGGATCCATGTGTGGTCTGTGAGAAGAACACACATCCAATGAGTCTAGCTGTGGTTCATGAAAAGAGCAGACATGCAATGACACTGGTGGATCCATGTGTGGTTCACGGGAAGAACACACATGCGATGACACTGGGTGGATCCATGTGTGGTTTGTGAGAAGAACACACATGCAATGACTCCGGTGGATCCATGTGTGGTTCATGGGAAGAACACACATGCAATGACTCTGGGTGTGGTTCATAATATGGTTTGTGAGAAGAACACAGATGCAATGACACTGGTGGATCCATGTGTGTTCTTTGGGAAAACACAAATGCAATGACACTGGGTGTGGTTCATGATATGGTTTGTGAGAAGAACACACATGCAATGACACTAGTGGATCCATGTGTGGTCTTTGGGAAGAACACACATGCAATGACACTGGATCCATGTGTGGTCCGTGAGAAGAACACACATCCAATGACTCTAGCTGTGGTTCATGAAAAGCGCAGACATGCAATGACAGTGGTGGATCCATGTGTGGTTCATGGGAAGAACACACATGCGATGACACTGGGTGGATCCATGTGTGGTTTCTGAGAAGAACACACATGCAATGACTTCGGTGGATCCATGTGTGGTTCATGGGAAGAACACACATGCAATGGCACTGGGTGTGGTTCATGATATGGTCTGTGAGAAGAACACACATGCAATGACACTGGTGGATCCATGTGTGGTCTGTGAGAAGAACATACATGCAATGACACTAGGTGTGGTTCATGATATGGTTTGTGAGAAGAACACACATGCAATGACACTAGTGGATCCATTCGTGGTCTTTGGGAAGAACACACATGCAATGACACTGGGTGTGGTTCATGATATGGTTTGTGAGAAGAACACACATGCAATGACACTGGTGGATCCATTCGTGTTCTTTGGGAAGAACACACATGCAATGACACTGGATCCATGTGTGGTCTGTGAGAAGAACACACATCCAATGAGTCTAGCTATGGTTCATGAAAAGAGCAGACACGCAATGACACTGGTGGATCCATGTGTGGTTCACGGGAAGAACACAAATGCGATGACACTAGGTGGATCCATGTGTGGTTTGTGAGAAGAACACACATGCAATGACTCCGGTGGATCCATGTGTGGTTCATGGGAAGACATGCAATGACTCTGGGTGTGGTTCATAATATGGTTTGTGAGAAGAACACAGATGCAATGATACTGGTGGATCCATGTGTGTTCTTTGGAAAGAACAGACATGCAATGACACTGGGTGTGGTTCATAATATGGTTTGTGAGAAGAACACACATGCAATGACACTAGTGGATCCATGTGTGGTCTTTGGGAAGAACACACATGCAATGACACTGGATCCATGTGTGGTCTGTGAGAAGAACACACATCCAATGACTCTTGCTGTGGTTCATGAAAAGTGCAGACATGCAATGACACTGGTGGATCCATGTGTGGTTCATGGGAAGAACACACATGCAATGGCACTGGTGATATGTGGTTTGTGAGAAGAACACACATGCAATGACTCCGGTGGATCCATGTGTGGTTTGTGAGAAGAACACACATGCAATGACACTGGGTGTGGTTCATGATATGGTTTGTAAGAAGAACACACATGCAATGATTCTAGCTGTGGTTTGTGAAAAGAGCACGCATGCGATGACCCTAGCTGTGGTTCATGGGAAGAGCAGACATACAATGACACTGGTGGATCCATGTATGGTTAATGGGAAGAACACACATGCAACGACACCGGTGGATCCATGTGTGGTCTGTGGGAAGAACACACATGCAATGACACTGGTGGATCCATGTGTGGTTCATGGGAAGAACACACATGCAATGACACAGGTGATATGTGGTCTGTGAGAAGAACACACATGCAATCACTCTAGCTGTGGTTAATGAAAAGAGCTGACATGCAATGACACCGGTGGATCCATGTGTGGTTCAAGGGAAGAACACACATGCAATGACACTGGGTGTGGTTCATGATATGGTCTGTGAGAAGAACACACATGCAATGACACTGGTGGATCCATATGTGGTCTGTGAGAAGAGCAGACATGCAACGACACCGGTGGATCCATGTGTGGTTTGTGAGAAGAACACACATGCAATGACACTGGTGGATCCATATGTGGTCTTTGGGAAGAACACACATGCAATGACACTGGGTGAGGTTCATGATATGGTTTGTGAGAAGAACACACATGCAATGACACTAGTGGATCCATGTGTGGTCTTTGGGAAGAACACACATGCAATGACATTGGATCCATGTGTGGTCTGTGAGAAGAACACACATCCAATGACTCTAGCTATGGTTCATGAAAAGCGCAGACATGCAATGACACTGGTGGATCCATGTGTGGTTCATGGGAAGAACACACATGCGATGACACTGGGTGGATCCATGTGTGGTTTGTGAGAAGAACACACATGCAATGACTCCGGTGGATCCATGTGTGGTTCATGGGAAGAACACACATGCAATGACTCTGGTGATATGTGGTTTGTGAGAAGAACACACATGCAATGACTCTAGATGTGGTTAATGAGAAGAGCAGACATGCAATGACACCGGTGGATCCATGTGTGGTTTGTGAGAAGAACACACATGCAATGACACTGGGTGTGGTTCATGATATGGTTCGTAAGAAGAACACACATGCAATGACTCTAGCTGTGGTTTGTGAAAAGTGCACGCATGCGATGAATCTAGCTGTGGTTCATGGGAAGAGCAGACATACAATGACACTGGTGGATCCATGTGTGGTTCATGGGAAGAACACACATGCAACGACACCGGTGGATCCATGTGTGGTCTGAGGGAAGAACACACATGCAGTGACACTGGTGGATCCATGTGTGGTTCATGGGAAGAACACACATGCAATGACACAGGTTATATGTGGTCTGCGAGAAGAACACACATGCAATGACTCTAGCTGTGGTTAAGGAAAAGAGCTGACATGCAATGACACCGGTGGATCCATGTGTGGTTCAAGGGAAGAACACACATGCAATGACACTGGGTGTGGTTCATGATATGGTCTGTGAGAAGAACACACATGCAATGACACTGGTGGATCCATGTGTGGTCTGTGAGAAGAGCAGACATGCAACGACACCGGTGGATCCATGTGTGGTTTGTGAGAAGAACACACATGCAATGACACTAGTGGATCCATATGTGGTCTTTGGGAAGAACACACATGCAATGACACTGGTGATATGTGGTTTGTGAGAAGAACACACATCCAATGACTCTAGCTATGGTTCATGAAAAGAGCAGAAATGCAATGACACTGGTGGATCCATGTGTGGTTCATGGGAAGAACACACATGCAATGACACTGGTGGATCTATGTGTGGTCTGTGGGAAGAGCAGACATGCAATGACACTGGTGGATCCATGTGTGGTTCATGGGAAGAACACACATGCAATGACACTGGGTGTGGTTCATGATATGGTCTGTGAGAAAAACGCACATGCAATGACACTGGTGGATCCATGTGTGGTTCATGGGAAGAACACACATGCGATGACACTGGGTGCATCCATGTGACGTTTCTGAGAAGAACACACATGCAATGACTCCGGTGGATCCATGTGTGGTTCATGGGAAGAACACACATGCAATGACACTGGGTGTGATTCATGATATTGTCTGTGAGAAGAACACACATGCAATGACACTGGTGGATCCATGTGTGGTCTGTGAGAAGAACACATATGCAATGACACTTTGTGTGGTTCATGATATGGTTTGTGAGAAGAACACACATGCAATGACACTGGTGGATCCATTCGTGGTCTTTGGGAAGAACACACGTGCAATGACACTGGATCCATGTGTGGTCTGTGAGAAGAACACACATCCAATGAGTCTAGCTATGGTTCATGAAAAGAGCAGACATGCAATGACACTGGTGGATCCATGTGTGGTTCACGGGAAGAACACACATGCGATGACACTGGGTGGATCCATGTGTGGTTTGTGAGAAGAACACACATGCAATGACTCTGGTGGATCCATGTGTGGTTCATGGGAAGAACACACATGCAATGACTCTGGGTGTGGTTCATAATATGGTTTGTGAGAAGAACACAGATGCAATGACACTGGTGGATCCATGTGTGTTCTTTGGGAAGAACACACATGCAATGACACTGGGTGTGGTTCATGATATGGTTTGTGAGAAGAACACACATGCGATGACACTAGTGGATCCATGTGTGGTCTTTGGGAAGAACACACATGCAATGACACTGGATCCATGTGTGGTCTGTGAGAAGAACACACATCCAATGACTCTAGCTGTGGTTCATGAAAAGGGCAGACATGCAATGACACTGGTGGATCCATGTGTGGTTCATGGGAAGAACACACATGCGATGACACTGGGTGGATCCATGTGTGGTTTGTGAGAAGAACACACATGCAATGACTCCGGTGGATCCATGTGTGGTTCATGGGAAGAACACACATGCAATGACTCTGGTGATATGTGGTTTCTGAGAAGAACACACATGCATTGACTCTAGCTGTGGTTAATGAGAAGAGCAGACATGCAGTGACACCGGTGGATCCATGTGTGGTTTGTGAGAAGAACACACATGCAATGACACTGGGTGTGGTTCATGATATGGTTTGTAAGAAGAACACACATGCAATGATTCTAGCTGTGGTTTGTGAAAAGAGCACGCGTGCGATGACTCTAGCTGTGGTTCATGGGAAGAGCAGACATACAATGACACTGGTGGATCCATGTGTGGTTCATGGGAAGAACACACATGCAACGACACCGGTGGATCCATGTGTGGTCTGTGGGAAGAACACACATGCAATGACACTGGTGGATCCATGTGTGGTTTATGGGAAGAACACACATGCAAGGACACATGTTTATATGTGGTCTGTGAGAAGAACACACATGCAATGACTCTAGCTGTGGTTAATGAAAAGAGCTGACATGCAATGACACCGGTGGATCCATGTGTGGTTCAAGGGAAGAACACACATGCAATGACACTGGGTGTGGTTCATGATATGGTCTGTGAGAAGAACACACATGCAATGACACTGGTGGATCCATGTGTGGTCTGTGAGAAGAGCAGACATGCAACGACACCGGTGGATACATGTGTGGTTTGTGAGAAGAACACACATGCAATGACACTGGTGGATCCATATGTGGTCTTTGGGAAGAACACACATGCAATGACACTGGTGATATGTGGTTTGTGAGAAGAACACACATCCAATGACTCTAGCTGTGGTTCATGAAAAGAGCAGACATGCAATGACACTGGTGCATCCATGTGTGGTTCATGGGAAGAACACACATGCAATGACACTGGTGGATCCATGTGTGGTCTGTGGGAAGAGCAGACGTGCAATGACACTGGTGGATCCATGTGTGGTTCATGGGAAGAACACACATGCAATGACACTGGGTGTGGTTCATGATACGGTCTGTGAGAAAAACGCACATGCAATGACACTGGTGGATCCATGTGTGGTTCATGGGAAGAACACACATGCGATGACACTGGGTGGATCCATGTGTGGTTTGTGAGAAGAACACACATGCAATGACTCCGGTGGATCCATGTGTGGTTCATGGGAAGAACACACATGCAATGACACTGGGTGGATCCATGTGTGGTTTGTGAGAAGAACACACATGCAATGACTCCGGTGGACCAATGTGTGGTTCATGGGAAGAACACACATGCAATGACTCTGGTGATATGTGGTTTGTGAGAAGAACACACATGCATTGACTCTAGCTGTGGTTAATGAGAAGAGCAGACATGCAATGACACCGGTGGATCCATGTGTGGTTTGTGAGAAGAACACACATGCAATGACACTGGGTGTGGTTCATGATATGGTTTGTAAGAAGAACACACATGCAATGATTCTAGCTGTGGTTTGTGAAAAGAGCACGCATGCGATGACCCTAGCTGTGGTTCATGGGAAGAGCAGACATACAATGACACTGGTGGATCCATGTGTGGTTAATGGGAAGAACACACATGCAACGACACCGGTGGATCCATGTGTGGTCTGTGGGCAGAACACACATGCAATGACACTGGTGGATCCATGTGTGGTTCATGGGAAGAACACACATGCAATGACACTGGGTGTGGTTCATGATATGTGAGAAAAACACACATGCAATGACACTGGTGGATCCATGTGTGCTCTGTGAGAAGAACACACATGCAATGACACTGGGTGTGGTTCATGATATGGTTTGTGAGAAGAACACACATGCAATGACACTGGTGGATCCATGTGTGGTCTTTGGGAAGAACACACATGCAACGACACTGGATCCATGTGTGGTCTGTGAGAAGAACCCACATCCAATGACTCTAGCTGTGGTTCATGAAAAGAGCAGACATGCAATGACACTTGTGGATCCATGTGTGTTCATGGGAAGAATACACATGCAATGACACTGGGTGAGTCCATGTGTGGTTTGTGAGAAGAACACACATGCAATGAGTCTGGTGGATCCATGTGTGGTTCATGGGAAGAAACACACATGCAATGACACTGGGTGTGGTTCATGATATGGTCTGTGAGAAGAACACACACGCAATGACACTGGTGGATCCATGTGTGTGGTCTGTGAGAAGAACACACATGCAATGGACACTGGGTGTGGTTCATGAATATGGTTTGTGAGAAGAACACACATGCATGACACTGTGGATCCATGTGTGGTCTTTGGGAAGAACACACATGCAATGGCACTAGGATCCATGTTGGTCTGTGGAGAGAACACACATCAATGACTCTAGCTGTGGTTCATGAAAAGATCAGACATGCAATGACACTGGTGGATCCATGTGTGGTTCATGGGAGAACACACATGCGATGACACTGGGGGATCCATGTGTGGTTTGTGAGAAGGAACACACATGCAAATGACTCCGGTGGATCCATGT